>VMRN01000006.1:3234433-3595775 GCA_010277015.1 Poeciliopsis turrubarensis
TGTTAGGATTTTAGTTGGTGTGAGTGTTCTTGCAACAGACGATCTTCGCGGGAGCGCTCCTGAAGCGCACCTGAGGCGGATCCCCGACAATGGGCGGCAGGATTCTTAAGGAGCGGTGGTGCAGCCAGCCATCGCTCGATGGTCCCACTTGTTGGTCAGAGCCAAACCTAATGCTTTGTCAAAGTCTCAGGTTCACAGAGGAACTAAGTTGTTTGTGTCTCCCACAGATTGATGACGTCTCGTTTGAACTGCATCTGCCCGATTGCCAAGCAAGACCACAGACCGATCAGAAACATCTGCCTACCGCCTCGACACCTAATACCTTGCCGGAACCTCCACACTAACTACTCCTACCACCTCCCTCAGCAACTCACCTTCCTCGACGAACTGTAAGCCTTCTCACTTCCCCCTCTGCCACGATCCCGCCGTCCTCCTCCTTTCTAAACCTCTCCCCTCTCCGAGCAGCACCCGAGCCGACCTTCCGTTTCTTCCACTCAGAGGGAAACCCGGACCCATCATCCTCATAAGAATTTGTAAAAATAAATCTTTTGAACTTTGATTTTCATGGCTTGTTGTTTGAAGCCTGCATGTGGGTCAAATATCTAAAATCCAACATGACACCATTAGCTCTTCATGTTTGATTTTTTCCCCCTCATTTTAATTTGGTTTAACACCGCCAGTTGTCCAAGCCTGAGACTATTTGTCCAACTCCTGTCCTGCAGGTTTCAAAATATCTGAACTGAACGAATATGTGCAGCAGTCTCACAAGAACTGTCCTTGTTGAGGAGACAATTAACCCATATGAATCTGGTGCGCTGCAGCAAGGACGCTTGAAAGTTGCAGGCGACTGGCCGCAAGGGACTGCAGTTGGAGACTGATGTCTATAAGAGGAAATTCACACCTTGCTGTCCACCCACTAAAATAAAAGAATCAGGTGGAGAGGAAAAGCAAAAGAGCACACAAGGACAGCAGCTTTCAAGAAATACCAGGTATTTAATGTTGTTCACTTTGCTCCCCATGCCGTCTTGAACTAGTGTCTTGATGTTTTTTTGTTTGTTTTGTTTTGCTACACCATCTAATAGATCTGGTTTATAATCGTCTTCTTTCGCTATCAAGCAGTTTTGGAGTTGTAAAATGTATTTCTTCGAACGCTTCTTTCCTTTTTTTTAATGATTAAAGAATTCAACTTTTAGTAAGCCAATTCCAGTCTCCTTTTTTGTTTAACTGTCCTTGGATAATTGTTTAAAAGCCAGTGCTATGCAGCTTTTCTTTGCAGCCAATTCGGTTTTAATCAGCAGATGAATAGAAGTCAAAAGCCTCATCGATTTACAAGAGCTCAAGGAACATTGCGCAGGCTGACCTCAATCTGGGAGGTCAGAATGCAAACAGTTCAGCACTGGAGCTGCTTGTTCTTTTTTAACCAGACTCATGGAAAGTTAAAGTAATATTAGTGTTGCAGAGTGATTATTCCCTCTATCCCTGAAACCAGTTTACAGGGATAACGAGATAGGAAGAAAAATCCCAGACATCTGAGATCAGCGACACTCTCCAGCTCATTCTGAGAACCCATGAAAGTTCACATGCTGTTAGAAAATATAGCCTGTTTGCAACAGGCTATTCTCCCAGCTGGATGTGTCATGAAAATCTCCAAGGAGAAGGAGGGAGTGAGAAGATCAGGTGGCCAAATGACCCAAACTGACTCAAGAAAGCAGCATCTTACAGGCGTCACATTTGGAATTTGAAATACAATTTCAGTTCTGGCCTTTTCTCAGGTTTTGTTTCTTCTATTTGAATGAAATATGTCGTTATTATTGGCTGAACAAAATTTACATAACGTCTCCTGCTAACAGAGATTAAATCTTTATCTTAAAAAGTTTAGATGTGCAATCTGAAAGAAAAACTATTTTCAAATGTTTGAAACATCGCAGAACATTTTACAGCTTGTTTTTCTGGGCAAACAAGCCAAACTCAATGTTATTTAGGGGAGCTTTTATCACAAAAAACAAAAAAAACAAAACTCAACATAATGCATCACACAAATCAGAGATGGAAATGTAAGATATAGAGAAATGTCAGGTAAATACCAGAATAAGGAGATAAAAATAGGAGTACAAATCAGTCCTTTTCATTTTTAGCAGATCATTAGTTCCATACCAGCATATTTAGCTCATATGCAGACAGTAAACCAAATCAATATAAAGCGTGATAAAGCATCTTTCTGAATGGTGCGTTTGCTGCTTCAGGACCTTACAGAGACTCCACAGTACTGCTTTACCAACGTTGTTTCTTAGTACAGTCTGGAAAATGAGCCAAAAATGTAACTATTGCAAACAATATCTGAAGAAATTGAATATAAAAAATAGACAACAATGTTAAGAGGTAGAAAGTAGTGAGTTCATTTTAGTGCAAGAAATAAAGGAACCTGATTCAATGCCTCTGATTAACAATAAAGTCTAAATGATCACCTAGTTCTACTTAACTAGTGACAGCACAAACAGCATTCTCATTTTCTCATAAAATGTTTGAAAAATCTAACCTTCATTTTGAATACACTTATTCAGTTAAGAAATTGTTTAGTTTTCCAAAATTTCTGCTTCAAGTCGTGTTTCCCCCTGTTGTTCACGCTGTACTTTGCATCACTGACTTTTTCTTGTACCACAGTGTGTGTCTCTTAAATTATTTCTCAAAGTTGGAGAATCCAGAGAATATTCCTGAATGTCTCTGAATCTCTCTGGATTATCCACAGTGCTGGATTGAATGCTCCTCAGCTCAGAAACACTGGATCTCAAAGACATTTGGGTCTGGAAGCAAGTCGATTTTATGCCTCTTAAATAATTTCTGCATGATCTGTTCATATATTCAGAATCAAAGCTCACATATTTCCAGTATTTTTGCCGGAGAACTCTACATTTCTATTCAAAATGTGGCATTCCACGGAGTTCCTGATGCTGTGCAGCACATTTTGAACAGAAACGGAACCTAATAAACAACAGGAAATGTTTTCAGTGTTTAGGATTCTTAGAACAAAATGTTTTTGTCTAGGAGAAATAATTTGACTTTACAAAAACCTCATAGTCAAAGCCGCATTTCAACCACTCACCCGCCAATGCAGACATACATCTGGTTTACAGCAGGACTGAAAACATTTTTTTTATCGCAATTTACAATATGTTTCTGCACTGCACCTAAACATAAATCACAATTACTCAAAAAATGGTGAGAATTTCATTAACAAAAATAAAAAAAAAAACTAACCTATTAAAGAAACTTGTTGTTTAAGTAGTGATTTATGCAGTTACTTCAATAGAAAGTTTACCGGAAGGGAAAAATAAAGTGCAAAATACCAAACAATACTGATGATTGCATAGTTAAGGCGATAGTAAAGCAAAGCCTTAATGTAAATTTTTTTAAAGAGAATAATGTCAGAACAATGAGAACTGTTTGAACATCACCCAATCAGTTTATTCTCTCTGGTACATTCAGAAAAAATGACTTCAACATAAAGTTGCTCGACTTTTTTCTGTCTCTTATCATGGTGTATACATGTATGTACTGCGTACATCAAGTTGGATACTTCTTCAAAGGCTCTGGACATGTATTGCAAGTTTTATGGCTGACGTTGCAATGCTCAGAAATAACCTAAGGCAAAAGCAGAAGAGGCAGAAGGGACACTCATCTTCAGAATAATGGGAAATGATGCTGAGGGAACAGAAAAAGAGGGTGCAATACAAAAATAAAAGGAGAGAAGGAAAGGGGGTTCCAGAACAGTAGGCGATCCTGATGAGTATTATTCCTGCCTGATCACAAGGGTAGCTCTCTGATCAGATGCTGAACTCAGCACAAGAAAAGCAGCAGACATCACCATGGGAATGAAAAAAAAAAATCTCCAATCCAAGGCAACATGCAGGAAAGCAGAGGAGGAAGAAGGCAGAATCAAAGATGTGGGGAGATGGAGAGAGAGGACAGAAAAGTCTTCATCTCCTGCTCGCTTCTAAATCCACAGTAGGGAGAAAACTTGATGAATCCTGGGAATTTTTGAAGATGAGAAAGAATGAGGAAGAGAGCAGCAGGAAGGAGCGAGCGCCATTTGCATTTCGTAGTTTCATGTTCATCCAGAGCTGCTGCGTCCTGCAATAGGAGAGATCAGCATCTCTCTGAAACTTTTCTGCACTTTATTTTGTTTAAACCCAAAATAAAATTTGGTCCGTATTTTTGATTAACATTTTTAAAATAATAATATGAAAAGTGTGCCAAAAAAGGCTATTTTCTTCAGTAAAAATAAATATAAAAATAAAATCATTTAATTCATTTACATTTACACAAAACCTGTGCTGGTCTGTCATGCAAAATATGATGACATTTCTAGTTGTAACAAGACAAATTGTGGAAAAGTTCAAGGACTACAACTGGTACAGGAAGAATTTCTTACTGAATAGAAGTGACATGTAGAAAGATAAATTCTCACTAAAATATTAAAAGATGTTTAATTGTTGCAAAATAACTGACTCTGTATCTTCACAGTGGTTCAAACAAATTAGTTTTTTTTGCCAGAGACCTAGAAATTCAATAACTGAGTGCAGAGGGACTTGATGTATGAACAGAGAATTAGCCGATCTACTCTATTTTTCTCCGTGTGGAAAGGGAAATACAGAGGCCCAGCAGAAGCCCTGTGAAGACTTCTTTGTAAATGGCACCAATTACGTTTTCTCATATTTGAGAAAAATGAGTTTGAAGGATTGAAAACTCTGGTCCCTCATCTATTTGCACCTGAATCATCTCTTGCTATAAGTTCCTCCCCTTTTCTTTTTCGTTTTGTCTTGAAAACATCTTATGTGTCCAGTTTTGTATCTGGTAGGCATTGATGAATTGGAAATAATTGCAATAAGATCGAATCAATATATCTTAATTGATGTGGACCTCCTTAGACCTGCAGTCCCCAGCTGAGCTTCCACCTCCCAGAGCACACCGCGCCCCACTCTGCTCCTCCAAACTAGCAACAGCAGCAATTAGAAAACATCTGGTGGAACAGCAAATCTACTGCGCTTATCATATGAACCATATAGCTCTTAAGAATGCTTGTCAATGGCGTCAACCGTAAGCATTGTTGTGAGGAAGTGTTGAAGGCGGCATATTGGAAAAGGTAGGATGCTCTTAAAGAGACAGAGGTCAATTTCAAGGTGTTAAATGTTTAACTTAGATGCTAAGTTAAATGCTACAGCATTTTCACAGCAACTGAAAATAACCTAATAATTAAGTGAGCTATAAAATGGCACCAGGTGTTTGTAAATACCTCGCACAACTCTCCGCAGTTCCACCTTTTAAACACTTGCATCTCCTGCCATGACCATTAAAAGATCAGAAATTCAGTTTTGATCTTCTTGAACCAGCTGATCTCTGAAGACGCTAAAAGAGTAAGATACTTACAGCTTATAAGCTCTCAACAGAGCCTAACTTCTTCAAAAACATCAGAATCAGTCCTTCAATATCAAGCCAGTGATCAGGTCATACAGCAGTATAAACACAAGCACCAAGCAAATACTACGCCACAACCAATACTGGAGAAAACAAAAGCATTTGTGTCTACCTGTGAGAGAGTGAGACACGTTCAGAGTTTCTCAGCAGCAGAATGTCAGCAATCCTAATCAAGATGTCTAAGTAGATATCGAGGGACCGGGAGTTTAAACAGCCTGCCATTTCAAGTCAAACTGTGGTGAGGATGCCTCTCCAAAACGAAATGTCAAGGGCACAGGCAAAGTCACAGAATGGTGCCTGTATACTGTAAGAATGTGAGCCATTTGTCACTGCTCTGCATCCTATTACAGAATCTCTAATTTGTAGCCTCCGCATAGCATCACACACACACAAAAATCTCCTCTAACACCTAATATAGCTCTGATAATCTCTGCAAAGCTGTCATAAATTTGTCCTCTGCTTCCCTTCTGCATGTCGGAGGCAGCGGTAAGACGCAGAGTGGAAAATGCTGTGAGGTTTTTTGATTTGAATCTGGTTTATTCGGGCGGAGAACATCTCTGCAGATTAACTTTGTTTTTCCTCTCTGCTCACCTGCAGGAACGTTTTATCCACTGAGAATCAGATCACTCCCTCAGCCCCCTCCAGTTTTTCTGGCATATTTTCAGAAATGGTCCCTGCTTCTTACAGCGTTACTTAAGCTCCAACAGGGTTCTCTGTATTTAGTGCTTCTTGATCAATGCTTCATGATGGAGCCTCTTTCTGGCTGCCGGCATTAGCACAACCATTAAAGTCCTTCTGATGCAGCACTTTCTTCGTAAGTGGACAATTTTGCTGACTTTTTCCAGTGCAGGTCGATAATAAATTGGATTCTAAGTAAACAGTGATGAAGCACCCAAAGCAGTCGGTATTGGCAGTCATAAGCCTCGCTCCATAACCCAGCGGTTCCTAGTCATCAGTGACAAATTTATTTAGGCGGACCTTTGGGGGCTCCCCTGACAGAAGCATTGTGTATACCTGAGACGAAGCCGACCTCACTGCCCTCCTTACCCACTGCTGGCATTTATGGAGTTTATTTTCACAATAATCCACTCATCCGACAGTATCTCTGAACCCTTTCATAATAATCTTTCATGAGGACGACCTTTGATGCCACAGACGTCTTCACTGGGCTGTCTGATTTCTCTTCAGCATTCTGACAGCAGAGCAATCCTCCTCTCTTATCTCGGCTCGCTCTGATATAAGCTTTTTTTTTCTTCAAGATGTTGCTGTTCTGGCTAATCAGCCTGACATTTTTTTTTCTCTTCCTTACCCAACATTGGTTAAAATATTCTAAAGGAAAATGTTGCTCTTGTTGTATCAGTCAAAGTTGTTCCAACATGAAGTGCCCTCAGCTGACCAGAAAACGAGGCCAAGCCCTGATTGAAACATTGTGTGTTTACCATCTGCGGTGTGTTTCTGAAAACTTTCAGTGATCAGAAATGCTGGTTGATTTTACGAAGAGCGTCAGGAAGTCTGACATGTTGAGAAGTGACTTTATGAGATTTAAATGAAGATAAAGAGAAAACTGTAATTAATGTGGACAAATTATCTCCTTGAAATAAGATGTCCTACATAAAGTTTGAACATTATGGTGAATCAAAATGAAAAACAATTTTTCTTGTAACATTTTTAGTGTTTTCTGAACTTTTAACTAACCGAACAAGTTTTATAATCTTTGGGTCTCTGGGTTTTACATTTGTGTTGGTGTTTTAGTCGTTTTCTTGTTGTTTATTTATGTTTGTCAGCTCCAGACATCGAGAATTATGTGTTCTGGGTTTGCTGTTGTTAGTAAGGTGTTGCTGTGTAAGTTTATTCCCCTGTGTTTAGTTTCAGAGTTGATTCTTTGGTTCTATTCATTGTGTATTGGGATTTAGTTGGCTTTGATCTCTGTTAGTCTTTTGAGTCTTAATTTAACTTCCTTTTGTGTTAATTAGTCTCATTTCCTCCCTTTCTCTCCTTTCTCTATGCCACAGTTGCACAACATTAGTTCATTTTATCCTGGTTTTTCATTGTTCATGGCTAGATTATTCCATTTTACTTCCTGTATTTAATAACATGACTCTCCCTGGAAGTTTTGTTTTTTCCTTAAAAAAGTTTTCTGTCTGTTGTAGCCACAGTCTCTGCTCAGCCTAAACCCTGTAATGACAACTAGCAGGTTGAACCACAAAACCAAAGGGACAAATGATGCTGAGTGTAGAAATAAAGCTGCTGTTGAAGCCGGATTGGGATTTTCTTTTCATTCTTGAGATTCTGTGTATGTTCAATCACTCATCAATGGGCTGTATCATATTCCTTATTTATTAAAGGCATGGCTGAAATGAATTCCAACAAGAAGAAACAAATGCAGATTTGTTTGTATTTCAGAGAATACCACTTGTTTTACTGTTCTTGTCTTTTGTATTTTCATGTTTTGTTCTTTGTTTTTCTTTTTCATTTTTGAAATGTCATGCACAATCTTTTGTCTTCTCATTTATTATTTAGAAGCCGGTTCTTTTTTGTTGTATTTTTGCCAGTGTTGCTGCTGGATCTGTTTACAGCACCCTGCTTCTGTTGCTATAATTGCACAACGGTCAGCACAGTTTCTGTTTCTGACCAGCACTTTGACCACTGGTGATCACTATTGTTAGCGCCATTCTATGCAGAACGACTGTGACTGCGTTCTCAAGTTTAATGAATATAAGCCTTTCATTTTTTTTATACTCATGGTGCAGAACGCGTCTCTGAGGAGTTGTGGACAATGGTAAATATAGAAACTGCTGTTTAGAAATTCTTCATTCCCATTTATTTTCCTTTCGGGGGGTCAGCTGTATGTGACATTTCTGTTTAATTAGAAGTCGCTCTTTGATTCTCTTGGAGAGTTTTGTCCACAGATTGATGATGATTGTGTTTTCAGAAATATGTCCAGACAACCTCACCGGGCAAAAAGAAAATACACCCTATTTCAGTTTCAAGGGGATATCAAACGTTATTGATCAGGTTTTTACTAGATGGTACATGACATAAATATAACCGCAAGGGAAGATTTAAACTTGACTGAATCCATCCATTCTGCAGGAGGCTGGTGAAGTAATAGGCGAGATGCACAGTGGAGATGTCGCCGGTCTATCAAAGGCCAAAAGTCGTAGACAAACAAATACACACTTACAGAACGCCGACGTAGGCCGCCCAGCTAACTTTGATTGATTGTATTATTTATTAAATAAAGAGAAAGGCCAAAACTCAAAACACAATTGATGCTTTCATAAGATTTAACAGTGAAAGTTGCAGCCAGGTGTTGATAATCAGGTTCACTTTATCCTCAGCAGGTTTAGCCGCCTTTCGTTTTTTAGCAGTTTGTGAGTCTGGAACAAGCAGGTGGGTCAACATAATGCCAAAGGGGAGAGACATCATTTATGGTCTTAGAGAAGCAATTATTTATGAGTTGTAAGGTAATTTCCAAACAATTTGAGGTCTGTCATTCTGCAGAGTGAATGATTTTTTCTAAGCAGGAAATATTTAGGACAGATGCCAGTCTTAGCAGGAGTGAGCATCCTGGCACAGTGTGTGAGATGTTCAGAGGAATTGCAAAAAAAGAAAAGCTCCATCTCAGATTGGACAAGATTTAATTAACAGGTCAAGAGTTGCAGTTCTTAATAGGGAGGACAAATAAACAAGGCTGTCTGGAGAAACTCAGTTTCTAAAAAGAGACATGTAAGACTTAAATGAGAAATTATGAACACACCATATCTTAAACAATGTCTTCTGGAGAAAGTAGAGGTGAGAAAAGATGTCTGATCATAATACATAGCTCCGTGTTTGGGGAAAAACAAATAGCATATCAGCTCAAACACCTCTAACCAGCTATAAAGCACTGTGGTGGAGGAGTGATGCAAAAAACTATTTGACCTGAAGATAAAACTAGACCAATCAACAGGACATTGATTTTGAACTCAGCAGCAAATCTCTGTCAAAATGCCAAAAACAATAAATCAAGGTGTTGCAATGTCCTAGTCCAAGGGTCTGCAAACTTTACAATCTAAGGAGCCATTTTTGTTTTCAGTCCAGCCAAAGAAAAGTCATTTAATCACAAACCTTTTAAATAAATAATTTTTCTTTTTAGTTTTTGTTTAACAATTTTACTTCAATTTCATTGGATTTTAGGGGAAAAAACAATTTCAAAAAGAGGATGAATGTAGTTCATTTTATGGGATGTTATGTAGAAAATGACATGATATGAAAAGCATTTAATTTTCTACCTAATGACAAGAAAAATGGATTTTGAAAAACATTACTGAGACTTTTAGTGTGATTCTGTTCCACAAATTCAATCATACTAATCTAAGAAAAAACTGCTAAACCCTTTTATTTTAGATATATTCCTATTTAAAAAAATCTTGTTGGTTTTCCTCATTTAGTCATTGTGAAGGTCCAAAGAGCCACTTGTGGATCTGCAGCAACAAGTTGCTGCTACTTACAGAGACGTGAACAGAAACACTTTAGGAATCTCAAACTGAATGAATCTTTTATAGGTTTTGAGTCAAGATTTATTCCAAATGAAAAACTGATAAACTCTAAACATTTTTTGATATTTAAAACACATGAGTTAGAAACTGTGTGTGCTTTGATTTCCATATCATTTTATTTCTAAACAAAGACATTGCAATCCTCCAGAAATGAAGACAGAACATTTCTCCTTAGTTTCTTATTCAGTTTGAAGAAAAAACAACACTTAACATGTACAAGAGTAATACTGAATCTTCCATCAGGGCTCTACATGTCAGCCATGCCACAGTGCCGAGCCGCCAGCCGTCTAAGCTGAGCTGATAGATGGCTGAGCTGCAGGCGTCACACCAGCGCCAAGCATCACCGCTCAGCACATTTGAATCTAGTTGCAGCCTTGGGATACACTGAAAAGAAGAGAGCTGCTGGAGCATTATCGGTATTCTTAAGATTAGAATGTCATTAAAAGCTTGTAACTCAGAGATTTGTACTTGGAGAACACACACACACACACACACACGCGAACACGCGCACGCTCACACACTTTTAGAAGTTGCACATTTAAATGAAATTATATTCACACTGAGCCTCTTGTTCAGGGAGAGACACGCAGGTAATTTATTAACATTCCCATCATGAATGTCACAGTCTGAGACTCACCGCTGAGCCAAGATTACGCCCCAGAGTCTAGCAAAAGACTTTTCAACATGCAGCCGTTGCTTGAACTTTCAATTTTATATCGCTGAAGTTAGGACACAGATTAGCACTTATTCTCGGGGCAGAGAGATCCAGACAAGGTGAAGAGGAACCTTCTGGCAAGTCATTTGAAGGCCATCCGTGGTAATCAGCAAGCGCAGCTGTTTGCTCCGGAGAGATGGCACAAACAGCCAGCCAGCGCCATATGTGTGGGCTATTAGTGTTCACTGTTTTAATTACTGTACAAATCAGTGCTGCTTCTGTACGGAAATGGGTGGAAAAATGTGAAAATGCGCCCTGCTGGTTTACCTGTAACAGATGGCGGAGTTGGATCCTAATAGAGCTGTTTTTTTTTTCCTTCTTCTTGTATTTGAGGGGAATAGAAGTTCCCATATCACATCCGAAATAATTCACGCGAAACAATCTCCCAAAATAATCGACGCTCAGCTCTCTGTCTGGTGGGTGACATATTGCATGGTGTCTTCTCCTCCGCCACCTTCATACCAATTGATGTAACGCCAACCTGTAATTCTCTTCTCTTCTCCAGATCCCCACTCTGACATCAAGCGAAACAAGTCCATCCCTCTTGCCTCCGGAGGCAGGCCGCCAAATTGTTCCATTAGCATGCCTCCGGAGGAAGGTAGGCCAGGCAATAACGTTCCTCATTCCCGGTGTGTCAGGAGGGAAAGTGCAAGGGAGACGCTGCAGAGAGTCCCGTTAGCAGGACAATTTTATTGCAATAAATGTAGACAAATAATCCACAACATACAGATGAAAGTTCCACTTTCAGTACAAGCTGAACTTCTTTTTGGATCTGACCCGAACTCAGAGATTGTTGTTCAGTTGTTTCACTATATTTCATTAATTTTGGTAAATGTGAGCTACTTTTCTTCATTATCATATGGCCATTTAGCGAATGCTATTGTGCCAAGAACGCACAAAATCTTGAGTAGGTGCTAAAACTTGGAGTTACCAATTATACATACAGCAGCAACCAGCTTTACAGCAATGTCACGGATCTGTCATATTATCGTTTTTACTCGCCTCCACCTACTCTTCACATTTCCACGAATCACACCAGAATCCGTTCTCCAAAAACTGATCAGTATGGCATTACTACGGGGCTTACATGTTCTCGGATCATCTACTTATTTCCAATCTTCGTTTTCTTTTGGTTTGTCAAGAAAAATGCGTGCACTGCCGGTCGACAGCTCTCTCCGAGCACTGAGCTGAAAGCGCTTAGTTTCAAATCACAGTAAAGCCACCCACATTGCATGTGGATTTTTTCACAAAGGAATTTGTGAACATTAATGAGGAGCCTGGAGGACAGACTTCTGACAGGAACCTTTCAGAGCCTCTGCAGCTCTTAAACAAGCATCTAAGATTCAGCATACGCTCTTGTGGTAACAGAAATTGTGGGTGGATGAAATAAGGTGGTTTTTTCTTTTTTACCTGCGTTGTGATAACATCTAGAGTGCATCATGTATTTATTTCTAAAGATATGTGCTTTTTATTTATTTCATGTACCGGTGAGTATTAAACTTTTTTTATATCTTTACTGCGTTTTTAAAATGCATAAAAGTCCATGCAAAACTGATTGTTTTGACACTATACATTTTTTGAAAACATTATGAAAACAACAATAAAACTGATTCGAAGCAATAATCTACATCTGGTATTCCTTTTCACTCTACAGCAGTAATAAAAGAACTATAAAAGAGTACATATATATGGATAAATAGACTGTAAAGGAGTGAAAGAGTATTTTTACATATACAAATGTTAGAAACAATTGTTTAATGCAGCCTCAATAGATGATTTTTGAGGTGATGCTGCAGCTTCTCAACCAAATTTAGGATGGGCTTTGAAATGGACAACTTATTCTTTTCTTTTTCTTACATGTACTGCAACAGGTTAACCAGAAATCTTTGGTTTCATCAACATGGTGTGTTTTAGGAAATAAAAGATGTGTTATTGTTGATCAGCAGTTATTAACCTTGGAGCTCCAGTCTCTTTCCTCTTGTTGAATCATAAAAATGTACCTTAACTGAGCCTAATGTTGGTTTAACTGAACCAAGATCATTTCATGTTTTCCCCACATAGGGCCATGTTAATAACCAATTACTAAATTATTGAAAGATTTGACAAAAAGTAGATGAACATAGATTAAACAGATGGATCGATCTCTCCCTTTTTTAGTCGAAGTGAGCTCTGTCTACCCTGGAGCTATTTTTTTTTGCATACATTGAAATATGAAGGCAGGAGAAAAAGTGTCGCAGAGAGTGCAGGCAGTCACCAGGAGAGTCCTTTTGTGGCCTGCTGAGAGTCTCATCAAATACATCAGAAAAACACATTAGGCTGCACGCGTGGCTGCCACCGTCGTGTCGATGAGCGGCGCCACGAACGTACAGCAGGAGTACAAATCAAATGCTGCTTGTGTTTTATGTGCTGAAACCCATGTGTCTGCTGGAGGGCTGGAATAAAGACGGTGTTTGACATTCACTAGTTTGATTTCAAGGCTGGGCTTGCTGCACAAAAAACTATGCTGCGCAAAGCACTTATAGGTTTAAAGCAAAACAATCTGGTCACAGAGCCTGTTCTGAAGTGGACATTCATAAAACTCTCCGTCTAACCGCAACTAAAGAACCAGAGGGAAAGAGATGTCTAATAATACCTCAGGAAGTCAGTCAGCTCCCTGACGACAGTGGGACAGATGAACCTCTCCTCAGTCCTTGACACCTTATTTAAACGTAGAAAAGGAACATCACTGTACATTAGGTTTAAACAATTTCACCGCTACGCTCCAGTGATGCCTGAGTCTGTCACTTCATAGTGAGACAAGAGACTTCTTTCAACTCCCTGTGCGCTGCAAAATGACCTCACCTGCGTGAAAAATGAGACAGGAAACATGTGAATTGACAAGTAGTGATCCAGAAATTATATCTTTGAATTTCACTAAATATTATAACCATGAGTGTCAAAAACGTCGGCGTAGATTCTCAGTCGTCTGGGAAAAGGTAACCTTCAGAGTTATGTATGAGGGAATCTGGACTTTACTTTCTATTGATCTTTTCAAACACGTGGAGCCACATAATTTAGGTCAAACCTCTGTGCTTCTTGCTGTCACAGAATCTCACAATTTTAAACCGCTGACAGCAAATCCTGCTCTGAATAAAAACTCATAAATTCTTCCTTAAACTGTTCACTGCATCCCAACAATGTAATTAAGTCACAGGCCACTTCTTACAGAAATGGGCTTATCGCCCTCTGCAGAGAGAGAATAATTAATGTATTTTACAAGGTAAACATAAAGTGCCTGGAGAATCATCATTTCAGTTTTATCATTGCTTCAGTGGATACAAGAAGTGCACAGTCTCTTTCTTTTTATGTGAAAAGTGAGACCATGAGAAATTATTTTTGAAAACTTTCAGCTCCATTAATGTGAAATATTGTACATCCTACACTCGGTGTTAGTTTTACGCCAAACTTACAGTTGACACATTGTTCCATAAGGTTTTAAGAAAGCTTAGCCCACTAAAAGTATCAGGAAACACGCTTTGGCAAAGTGTCATTTTCTTTATGAGATACTTACATTTTTCTTACATCACAAAACCTGGAATCTCTGCACAGTGGTGTGTAGAGATTTTATGTCCTCTCAACAAGAGAGTTTTCATCCACTCAACCGTCCTTCGCTTCACTGCAGATGTGAGACTCTTTGACAAGTCAATGAATTACCTCTTGACTTGTGAATAATGTAGTCAGGATGTGGATAAGATGGGACAGAGAGGTGCTCCGCTGAGAACAGCAGGTGGCTTTCAGTGCGACGACACCAGAAACAAGTTCGACTCAGCGGGGTGTTTGTTCGCCACAACGACAAATAAAGCAGGAGAGCATGAAAAGCATGCATGTGGAGAGTGCGTGCGTCTGCAGACGTGGATGTAACACAGAAATAGAGGGAGCTGAATTACACCCTTCGGGAAATCACCGCCAAAATATGTGATACTTTATAGAGAAGCAGTTTTGGAGAGCTCTGTGCATGCATAGAGACGTGGAAGGCAAAGCTTTTGGGCTTTTATGCTTTTAAATAAACCAAGACTTGGATATGAATATAGCCTACTATTTTCTAGATAATTTAAAAGGCATGCAAGATACGTTTTATGCATACATCTACATACTGCACTTTGCAAAAGCTTAGATAAAAAAATAACGTTTTGCTCAGGTTTTACGTTTAGAGTCCTTGAACTAATTTCATGCAAACCAAAAAGTTTAATTCTGGGTTTAATAAAGGTATGTGTTATTAGTTGAAGAACATGCATATGAACTCCATTTATTTAGACTGAATCAAATGAAGCGGTCTTCTAATTTAGGTTAAATTTTTCAGGCTTGACATTTTATTTTCCATTCTAATTCTAAGCTTTATCACTTTTAGACCAGGCAGTTGTGGCCAGTCTAAACATTTTTTATTGTTTGTCTTACATTTCAGGTTTGTACACTGCTTTATAAAAGCTCTTTAGCTGAAAGTTTGTGATAGACCACGGCACAATGTGCAAAGTTCCTGCATCTATCCACATTCTCTCAGACGCTGAGCTGAAGCGAGAAGCTCCAGGACCCTGAAGTGAATCGCATGAAGTTTAGAAGCATTGGCATTCCCTTGGTGAAGATCCAGTTTAACTTTTAATCACCCTTGAAACTCCCTTTGATATGGGTAACTGAGAGGAGAAGGAGAGGAAGAGATGAGACAATGAAGGCTTTCAGCGGCCTGTACCGCGTGATGATGCCTGATGTAGATAGCTCCTCTGTCTAATTACCTAAACTTCAGCTGCGATTTCCTTTGAAGATGACAGCCTTGCAGGCATGATCAGACTGTGACCGCGGGCTAAATCTCTCTAACATTCACTTCATACACAGCCAGGACTGTTGGGGCGAATTGCTGCAGGAGATTTCAGAGATGATTTGTCATTTCTATGGTAATTTTAAATCTGAAGTTTGGGGGAATTGGGCTCTTTGATGCTGCATTACAGAAATGGGGTGAAGGGATGTGGAGGGGTCTGGTCATGTAATCAAGTTGAGGTTTAGTTGTTCTGCTTTGGAGATCTTCCTCCTGAGCTCTCTGGGGTTCTTTCATTTTCCGCATTACATTTCTTCCTTTTTTTATGTTTGTAAATGCTATTATTAACTTTAGTCTTCACCACAGCTGACATTGATGTGTTTTTTTTTTATATTTTTTACAGCTTAAGGCTGAAAAAAAAAAACAAAAAAAAAAAACAGACAGGTTGAGCAGATTCTTCCCTCATGCATTATTGTACATATAGACAGATATTTTGGTGAGTTCATTGGGGAAATATAAATCATTTCAAACATTGAAATGGTTTTTAGAGTGAGATGCAAGTAGACTCAACAACTAGAAATAAAACATGAAAAGGACATTAAAAACTAAGATTTCAGAAGCATTAATCAGTAATGCTTCTATCAACACTCAGCCAGCAGGAAAATTAAACTGCAGTAGCCGCCGTTTAATCTAAAGACGGCAACACTGATGCAGTTCTATGCAAAATATTACAATATTGGACAATATTTTAGGAAAATGACACAATTTGTCACTTGGGGTTTTATCACTTTTTAAAGAAAAATCCAAAATGTTCACAATGCAAGTGCTCTTTTCCTGTACTAGTCAGTTGTTGCAGATGTTCCACATTTAAAAAGCATTTTATGCCAAAACTTGAACATGAGTCAATTTCCACCATGCATATCCTTACCACACTGTTCTATGTTTTATTTTAATGTAATGCTTTTCAAAGTCCTATGATTTCCCTATTTTTGTTTCACAACAATGTCCTGTTAGTACTTTTTGAAAATCTACAAGTCCAGGCGAATTTCTTCATTTCCCAGCTTCCAGCGGCTTTTTCTCCATCCACCTTTCCATCCACTCTGAACAGTTGAAGAAAAAATATCTCACAACTTGACTTTCTTTCAATCATTTTTTTTTCTTTGTGATACTCTACCATGAAGACCCAATTAATTTAACTGACTAAGCTGTTTCATTTGAGTAGTGAATCACTGAATCTTCTCCAGAGTCACCATTGATCTCTTGAATTTATTTGCTGCTCGTCACAAGTACACATCACTTTGTTGTAGCGAGTGTGAATACTCGTCCTTTCATCTAGTCTTGATTTTAGATGTCATTCTCAGAGGCATTCGAAAGTTAAACAATGTAAACAATTTGCTGACACTGATGGAGTAAAACTCTGCCTCCAGCATCGTCACTACGAGCCATGTTCCCCCTTTTTCCTCTTTTCAACTTCATTCTACATCTATATTAATCTCTAGCAAATCAAATCAACGCCTCTGCCCTCATAAAAGCTCCTCCATCTGTTACTATGGAGACGAAGGACAGTGGTTATTATACGGCAGAGAGAGAGAGAGAGAGAGTGGGGTGGGCTGCATGGCGCAAATGTAGAGAACACGGCTTCGACACACAGGAGGAGTCGCAGGTAGGGAAAGCTGGAGGTCGGGTCTGTTCATCTGTCACATGTGTCGTCCTTTAGAGACACTCACATTAAAGAGTAAGAGGCGGAAAAAAATCCAACCAGAGGTGTGAAATTTCACTGAGATTGTACAATACATCTACATTATCTGTCTGCACTGCAGCTGTCTGCGGTTCACTTTTCTTTATCCGACTCACTGGAACCCCTGCTGAGAGTATAACAAGAAAAACGCAGACAAAACACATGAGAATCCAAATGGATTTTTTTTCTTTTTTTCTCAGATGGAGAAAGCTGAAACGTCTCTGTCAACAACCCTGAGTCATGGTATTCCTCCATGTGTTTTCATTTGTAAAGAAATTAGCCAAGGATTGTGAAATGCAAACAGAAAGCATATGGAAAACGAGAAAAATCATTTAACACAATCAAAACAAATGTAGCTGCGTGAAATTTAATTCTTGATATGCATTTTACTTCTTTTGCAAATTCCAGAAAACCAGAAGCAACATCAATGTCACTTAGTCTATAAATCTAAGGCAGAAAAAAATTCCATCAACATCGTTGCAATAGCGCCGTTTTATCGCCATTAAAATATGGTTAAAACTATTAGTTAAAATATATATGGTTTAGGTGATAACTCCATAAAATCATGGGCATGTCATGATAAATGTGTTTGATTTAGGATGCATTAAGACTCGTTATGCAACATAAAATCCTATTGGGCTTAATTGGGTGAAAACTGACAATAAAAAAGCATGTTTGGACAAGTCAGTATTAAGAACAGAGACAAGAATACAGAAGAGATCGATCTATCATCAGAAATTTCAAATTCATAAAATGAGACAGAAAATTTATACATGGAGAAAATATCCATTATATTGGCAGCCTATACTCTTCCTCTCTCTTTCCAAGAGGCTTTGGAGAGTGTTTTTGGATCAATTTGATAATTGACTGACAAAGAACATTATCACATAAAAAGCATAAATAAAACTTAAATATCAAGTGTGTCATGTTTTCAGTTTGCAAGGACCCAAGTGTGAAGACAAACTGGAAAAATGAAGCTTATTATTTTAAATGAAAATAAGAACTTACAGAAGTAAGTGGAGAAGGAAGAGGATAATGAATGAAACATGTCGACAGGCAGGTTTATGGAAGGATGTGGTAAGAAACAATGACAACGCAGAAGCTTGAATACACAGGCAGAGGGAAAAATGACAACCAAACCAGACAAGCTAATCAGAGGCAAATTGGGAACAGCTGGTAAAAATGCTGACAGAAAGGTTATATGGCAAGATGTTTAGTATAATAATAACAGCAGGGAACTGGATGAAATATGGCAAGAACTGAACAGATATAAATAAAGAAATAAATATAAACAATTAAATGACCAAGACACCAAACACAATAAAGCCATAACCCATTTTTTGTGACATGGCGATACGTTGGTGACAGAATAATAGTGTAGCCAGAAGTCCTGGTGGATTTAACTCCTAATTCTTGCGCTTCACCTCAAATCAGCAGCTCAGCGATCAGGAACACACATCCAAACCGGCTCTGAAATGTCAGGCTGAAACATCACTTCTAAAATTGTCTTACCAAATTTTTTTACTTCAACCTTGATAGAAAATTGTACGTCTAAAGAAATATCAAGAAACCAACTAGCGTAAATGATCTGGAACAGAGAAGTTCAGGATTCTACCAGACTAAAAAAAAATAAAATACAAAATAAATCCTAATTTTTTACACATTTCTTTTTCTTTTCTTACTATGTAAGATTGTTTGTTACATAACTATTCCTTCCTGAAGATAAAAGCAGTTCAAATAAAACATTAAAAGGTCAAAATAAATACGGCATTCATGTCCATGCTGACCATATATATACTCCAAATTGCAGAAAATTGCAGCAAATCTTCTTCCACACTGTGCTAGGATCCTTTTGTTGGAATACAATTTCAACTCGGAATACATTGGAACAAATTGTTTGGTTTAAAGCAAGTTTTTCCGCTAAGAGTTGTGCCTCAGGCAGCAGACAAAAGCTTAAAGGAGCAAAAAATAAAGGGGTAGAAATTGAAGTTTTGTTGACAGGGCTTTTTTCATGACAACAGAACAAAAATATTCAATGTTACCTGTGCCTGGAAGCTGCCACAACCCTAATGGTTTATTTTACTGTGTCGATGCCAAAGGTGCAAAAAATTGAGAGCAAGTCTGCGGTGTTGGCCGAACAGACTCCAGGACCCATGGCCGCTTCGATGTAGGCCACTGATCTCCGATGGATCCGGTTACATAAAGCCAAAATTTGTGGAGGAGTCACGCTCAGTACTAATCTGGAGTGTGAGCTGCAAAAACAGGGTGAAATTAAGCCTCATCTCACACATCGAGGGCATTTTTACTGTAGATGATGGAAGGGTGATGTAAATCCTTAAAAGCAGCCAGCTAATGATGAAAAAAATGAGTTCAGATTACACAACTTCAACTGGATCACCTCAGCTCAACCTGATGTGTGATTGTTGATTGTGATTATTTTATCAAATGACAAAGAAATGCATTTTAAAACACAAATGTAAGAAACAATAACTTGAACTTGAGTATTGTTTGCTCAGTTATTTGAACAGTTTTTATTTCTGCAGAGAAAAGTTTGGAAAATGGTTGAAGGACTAAACTGCTCTGTCTCTTGGAAATGCTTGGCAGAGTTTCTGAGAGGAGAGTTCACCTCATGGCAACGCCTCAGCTTCACAGATAATGAGATGCAGATTTTCTCCTCATCAGATAACGAGGGATTTAAAATATTAAACTTGTGGTGAAATAACGTCTTAAATATTGTCTGAAAATGAAAAGATTTTGCTTTTTGTCCAAGCTCAGATTTTACTTCAATCACAGAACTGAATTAAAATAATTATATTATAGACAATGAGTCTATAATAAAATATCATTCCTGTTGTATAATATATGATGAGAATGTTGGAGATGTTTCTACAGGGAAGTTGCCAAAACAATATTCAGTGTTTAGCATATTTAAGTGATGTTACCATTTGATTGAAATGATTTTTCTCAAGAATGTAAGTTAATCAGTTGATGGTTGTCACCCCAAACTTTTGCAAGAATTGTGCACGAGTAAGCTGCAAAAACAAATATTTCAAGTTTATCAAATGAGAGAGCGCAGACCTAACACAGTCACACATTTTTCTAAAATTTTTAATTGCAGAATATCCGAGGAAATCTCTTGCAATGACCTCATTTGACAGCTTTTCATGCTTTCCAGAGTCATTAATCAAATAAAAAAAGGTCCATGAGATCGGGTGTAGTGCCGTATTCACAGCGTTTTTCATTTTGTCAGTTTTTAATGACAAGTTCTGTTGAGAAACAAGAGAGCAAAATGATATTCATCAATATGACAGTTTGAGGCATTCAAAAGAAAGAGAAAAAAAAAAATCCTAAGGAGTTTTGATTCAAAATACTTCTCTTTTGCATTTTAAGGATTTCCTTCAGGCGGCATGAGGGCAGAACTAGGACACAAGATTTCCCAGCTGGCCTGAAAACACATCCCACACTCCAACATGAAAAATGACAGCAAGTACGCTTGATTTCCTCTGGTGAATTGTAATCCATAGGCAGGGTAAATCCGGGGTAAGTGGCTGCAAAATGAACGGATTAATGGAGGATTGAAATAAAGATTACAAAACCAAACACTGGAGATGTTAATTCACTTTTGTCAATACTACAATCCTAAATTACTCAACCTGTCGTACAGTGCCAGAGGCACTGTGAACGCTGCCGTCTCTTCCATGCTTTTCTTTTTAGAATAATAATAATAAAAAAGCACAAAATGTTGATTTATTTTATATGCCATATGAGCAATTCAGATTTTTTTTGATGGGGATGTTATTAGCCAAGCCTGGGAGTGATAAAAAAATATGAATGGTTAAATAATATATGCAAGCATAAACAGGCATCATACTTTTCATTTATCTATAAAACGGAGATTAAAAGAAAATGACCTTATGAAGATAATGATTTAAGCTGGTAAAGGAAGGTCATAGAAAACTAGTTCTACAGTGACATTGGATGAGAGGCGACTCAGCAAGGAAAAAGTCATTACTCTAAAATTTATTTTAAAAAAAAAGAGATCAGAATACGCCAGCTGTTACGATCCGGTTCAACCAGATCGAAGAAAAAACAGTGAAACCCCAATTTTAAAGGTTTAACAGTAAACAGTTTGGGTTTTTTTTTTAATTAATAAAAGTCAAATAGAATCAAAATTCACAAAACAAAATTTACATCTTAAAATCAGAGCTGTAAGCAAGAGCGCTTAAAAACAAAACTTGGCCAAAAATCTCAGGCTAAATAAAACAAGAGGTTACAAACCAGTGTCAGACTAATATTTAAAAAACAACAAACAACTAATCTAATCTATCAGCATATTCAAAGAATACAAATCACCACAACAAGCCAAAGCCACCAAAAACCACACCAAGCAAAAAACTCTCAATAAAGAAACAAACACAGACAGGAAGTAACATAGGAGGAGGTCTGACCCAGTTTTCACAGTGACACCAGCAGGCAGGAAGCTGCAACTGCAGCTGAACAGAACAAAAGAACAGAACTCCATTTACAAAGTCTCATTTACAAAGACTTAAACCTTTAAAACATGAAAGTGATGTTAATGTGGAGGATCTCAATGGGGAGTTCAGGAGAGGGGGTCAGGTCAGGACTTCCTGTTTGCAGGTAATGTGGATCCTCAGGCCGTGACTTTCTTAAAGCAACAGTGCCACCAAGGAGCCTGACAACTAAATTTCTAAACAGAAGTTGAAAACAGTAATGAATATCTACTCAATTCTTGGTTCTTTTTCATGAATTACTGCAGAAACACATGAAGAAGATCAGTCTGTGACTCGTGAGGCCTTAAAGAAGTTCAACTGGGTTTGATGGCAACCTTCAGCTGGTCTGTTTGTTTGCCCTGGTGTCTCTCACCTGGACAACACCCATGAGGTTTACGTCTAGCCAGCATGTTAGCACAGAAAAGAATTTTCTTAAGCATTTTTTTAAACTATCTTTATTTCCTCCTGCAGTGATTCTGGGCTTCATAAAACGTAGTGAACCATCAGTAACCAAGGAAATGGTTTCCTCAAATCCTCACTGGAAGTGGACCCTCTGTATGCCTCCACTTTGAGACTGCTGAATCAATTAAAAATATATTTTTTTTATTGATCTTATAGCTTAGTTAGTTTAATTAACTTTGACATCATCATAAAAATGAACAGAAATACTTGAAGAATCAATTTAAAATGAGTTTCACCTTTTTAACTGGAATAAATTTACTTTTTGATTAAAGTTTTCTTTTTATTATTAAAGTCATTAAAATCATTATCTATTACTAACTGTGTCACTGCGACACAAAAGGGAAAAGCCGAAAGGAAAAGGAGAAGAAGAAGATTATTAAAGTTTTATTAAAATACACCTGCATGACTTCTTTTGCAGCAGCATTCTAAAGTTTAATTGAAAAGTAGACAAATATCAGCAGTTCAAACTTTCATGGTGGATACAATTAATGGAAAAATGCGACACAGGCGCATTACTGCAATAAATCACACTTTCTGATGAAGCTCTCTACAGCAGAGTCAAGCATAAAAGTCATGACATGTTCTGAATTCATCATGTTAAAACAGGTCAAAGAGAGTGTCACAGTGATGACTCTAATTGGTACAAAAGATGATATATCACCACTCCTCACTGAAAGTTACAACCTGGAAGGTGGCTTGAAAAAAGGGTCTCAGCGGAGCAAAAATCAAAGCTTTAAAAGCTCACAGAGCTCCCATCCGTTGTCACCTGTCAGACTTTCCACCTCCGCTCCTGCTCTGATTATTTTTGCACAACTTGTCCTGTTTTTTTTTTTTTTTTTTGTCTCACCCACACTTACTTTTTAAAACCAAGAAGTGGATGCAGGTAATGGCAAGAGATGTTTTAATTTCCTCTCCGGATGAAAAACCCTCCATTTTCCTGTCGGGAACCAGCATTGGCAGCAGCTCTTAAATCAAACAGAGCTTTGCACACTCAATTCACGAGGGTTTTTTAAAATCCCTGTTCTTGACAGGTGATGTGTGAGAGGATTAAATCGCTGCAGAAACGGAATCACTCTGGCCATAATCAAGAAATAAAAGGAAAACACTCCAATGTGTAAACGCGATAAGCCAGGAAAGAGCTGGTGGTGGGCAAAGAAGGGATTATCTGGAATTATTAGAAATTAGAAAAAATCCATTGCAGGCTCCTGGATGATGAAATACGGGATGATTAGGAAGTGCCCTTATTAACACTATCAGCATTATTACTCAAATACGCCGTTACATTAGTTAGTTATACTAATTATGTTAATAATTAGTTTGTTACCCACTTATAATGACAGGAGAACCTAACTGAATGTTATCTCTCCTTCTAGCATTATGTTTTCACTTACACGCAATTTTTATGTATTTTTTAGTATTAGACATAAAATGTAAATTGATATTTGAAGCGTTGATAAGCACCATTCATACACAAGTTTTTACTGTCGAGGACGGCAAACAGGCAAACTGAAGGAAGATGAATCATATAAATTAGAAGCAAATAAACTACAAATCATGAAAAAAAAGATTATGTTCTAAGGTAAATAAATCCAAATCCAAAGGTAAATACATTCAAACGTTTCAAGAAAAAGAACACAAGAATAAGACATTAAAATAAAGTAATGAACTTATATGGCAACATCTTCTAGCAATAATGGACACACAGCGAGAAATTGAGTATGGCAAGACCTATTGATCATAACAACAAGGAAATAATCAAAACACAAATAAAACCAAGATCTTTAAGGATTGTGACAATCTCATGATAACCATGGGACGCGCACTCCTCCAAATTGCAGCCTGGCTTGGCTGTGTTTTTTGGTGGATGAAATAAGGAAGTTGTGAGTTTTTATGAAGCGTATTTGCATCCTGAAGCAGTCACTGCAACGTCTAGAGAGTTTCATGGCCTTTCATGGGAGGGTCATTTACAGTATGCACTGCTGAAGTCCAGAGTGACGTGATGGTGAAGATAGAATCTACTTGTGTTAAAAGTAGGAAGTCAAAATATATTTGGCAACACAAAGGGTGCTTTTACATGAAAGGAGTTTCTTTCTAATTGTTTGTGAAAGTCATTCACTTCTGATACAATGGTTGGCTGAGGTAGTCGAGGTCTGTTCCATTAATCTTGGATTTGGTTGGTTTCTGAAGGTCATCAATTAATAACAGAAAATATGTTTCATATTTAAAAATACTTTTACAAAGGGTTGTGACAGTGAAAAGCATTTAAAAATAAAGATTTTTCAGTTTCAGTTTGAACAATATGACAAAAAGTATCGATCAGTGCTTTTACATTTCAGTGTTGAGAAGTTTGCTTAGATGTGATGGCTGCGATAGACTTTCATTAGCATTTCAAACGCCTGTTTACTGTTGGTAAGATACTTAAAACAACTCAAAGTTTTCCTATTAGTTGCTTGAATTATTGAAATTATCACCACTCTTCTTGTGGGAACATATTCATCAGCTTCCACATGTTAAATTGTGCAATTTAAAACAGTTATTTAAGGTCTGCAATCATTATAAAGTGACTGAGAAATGTGCACGTCTCAAACAAACAGCTAGTTCATGTGATTTATTTAATATTTTGATTATTTTAAATTAGAATAACAACTGTAGGAAGTTTATATTTAGTTTTGCTGTCTTTGGCCCTCATGTTTAATAGACTGACTGTACCTGACAGCTGCTTAAAGGAAAGAGAAGGAAAGGAATCCAATTTATGTGTAAGTGTGTCTAAAAATGTGAGGAGACTGTAATATAAAGAATCTGACTCCCGTCTCAGGAGCTTTTGATGGTTCAGTAACTGCTTCTTCTTAGCTTGACATTTTTTAAAAAGATATCTATGATACAGGGAATGTGAAAGTTTCTGCTTTTATCCAGACTTTTCTTATCATGCATTTAAAACCTCTACGCTTTCTTACTTTAGCTTGTTTATTTGGGTCATTCGTCTAAATTAAAGCTGATTTCGTAGCTCATCCTTCCTGGCTTTCTCTTGCAGATTTGCAGATCTGGTCGTAATTTCTCGGATGAACTGATATTAAACAGAATTAAGTTGTAATGAAAATGGACAAATATTTTCAGTAAATATATGTTTACACCTGTCTTCAGTTCTGACTAAAATATTGAGTTTTTTGTCCTTGAGCCATTTCATAACTATTTTGGCTGATTGTTTTATGTCATCATCCCTTTAAAAAACTTGGATTTCCCTTATTGTGTAAAGAGAGCGCAATCATCCATAGGCAAACTTGTGATTTTGAATAAATCCATGACTTATTATTTCTCATTATTGTGACATTTAGGAATTTATTTTTAGTCTCACTGTCCTAAAAAGAGAAGTTTGGTCTGATTTAACATCACTCAGAAGAAATAAATAGGAGCCCATGTGCATTATTAGAACTTGTGCATCTAATGTCATGATGTGTGTTTTGATGTTGGACACAAATGAAGAAAGGAAGAAACGTTGAGAAAATGAAAAATGTCTAATAAAAAAATGAGGGACAAACTTACAAAAACCACAGGGAGCCAGAGTAGAGCAACATTGAAAAGGACAGCAGGAAACACAGAGTAGAAACAAAGAAAATAACAGGGAAGTAACGGGATTGGATTGGAGGATCCAGCAAGGAGGAACTGAGAATGAGTTATATTTACATATGGTGGGGAGGATGATTGCTGAACAGGGATTAAAGCAGGGAAGAGAGCAGAAAGCAGACTGACGAGGGAAAGAAAGAAAGTGGCAAAGGGGCTGAGGGAGAGTACACAAGGGACCAAGAAATAAATCTTACGCTAAAGAATAACTAGACCTTAGAAACATGATTAAACTATATTAACAAAAACATAACAACTACACTCAAGATATAACATAATAACCTAGAATTACTTAGGAAGATTTGAGCCAAAGTAAAACAGAAACAAGACTGATCTAATCAAAGAACGATCCTGAGGGACAGCAAACTAGAATTAATCAAAGCAACACAAGATCCTAACATCTAATCCTTGTGACAAAATTTAATGCAGTTGTTTCTTGAACAGAGTGGTTGAAATGCATCCTTAAAAGCATTTTTTGGACATCTTTGTGCACCAAGAATGCATGTAAACCTTCTAATGACTCAAAAACATTAATCAATGTGTTCTGCATACTGGTGCCACAGTTTTCTGTACCTTCAGCTTGACAAAATAGCGTTTTCTATTCAGGCAACAGAAAATAAATAGCAGGGGGGAAAAAAGGCTTGAATTTCCATGTGAAGGTCCAAATTACTGCACTTTCCTTTAATCCACAAGACATTTAGTGGCACTCACTGTGAGCACCGGGAGCAAAGGGGGTTATTTGGTATGAATGAAAACCAGGAGTGGAGTGACCAAGTAACTATTGGCCAAAGTTGGAATAAAAGAATCCAACTCTTTGCCCTTTTGAGGCTCCCCCACTGATACCCACAAGGCTTTCTGAGAAACACAGATTTTAGTCACCTCTGAAACATTTCACATTGATTTAAATGAGTTGCACAGACATTTATGATGTATTTCTTGGAGCCGCTCACAATGGGGTTATGAAACTGCCACTGAATGGGGAACGGCATGGGAACATTACATACATGAGGAGCCTTTGTGATATAGCAGCTAAAAATCCTTGTACTTCAAGGTAAAGAGTGTTTTATAACTGCTTGCCATTGTGTGTTCAGGCATTCTCTCTGCTGTGACCACTGTATTGAGTGCAAGCAAGGCCAATCCTATTTTCAATGAGGGAGAAAATGGATGCTGTGAGAGAATTATCTTTCCACTGATGCACATTTTCAGAAAAATTTTACCTTAAAACCAGAAGCATTAATACAATTCAGAGCATGAATAATGTATGCAATCATTGCAGGGGTGCCTGCATTTTAAATATTGATATTGATTGTAAACGCACAGTTAAGAGTGTAAAAGTATTCAGTATCCACCACTAATGATGCTAATACGCTAACAGTGAAGCTAATTCTTTGTTTATCGCTTTAGAATTTTCGATAACTTTGCAAACGTTTAACACGTCTAATTAAATAGATAAATAAATTCTAAAGAGCTGTTTTGTAAACGTTCAGTTGAATAAATTCAACATCTGTGTCATCATCTATTAAGAATGCTTCCAGTAGTTGTATTAGTGCTCATATTTTAAAGTAGTTGAAGACGGTTTATTCCGTTTCCTCTCCTCATGTTCTCTATCCATAATGTGGTGCATCAGATGATGGTTGTTCTTTACCCATAATGCATCACTGTACTTCTACAACCTCCCATTGATCAGGTGAAATCTGCTGATGTCTTGTGTGTTTGCTGACCCCATCGCAGTCAAACGACAAAAGACATAGTTAGCAATGTTCAACAACTATAAAACTGAAACCAGTCTGTTCTAAAGAATCAGCTCCTGAAGTGTAAGTAAATATAAAGAATCAAATTTACCCTGATGAGAGGGTGACATGTTATTAAATGGTTAAATTTAGTATTAGCATTTGTTAAATACCATATTGGTGCTCTACTTTAGTTTAGCAGACTTAAAATTTTTGATTAGTATAACAGCAGTTAGCAGTGCCCACCACACTGGTAATATTGAATAAAATAACTTTACAGACTGATTTATAAAGCAAATTAGTCTGTCAGTCTATCAATATAGCGTGAAATCTTTTCCTCTCTTGCAATTGATTAGTGAGAGAATTTACAGAAAGTCAAGAATGGTGGAAATAATAGAGAATCAAGACGTTGCAATGGCCCAGTGAATTTCCTAACCTGTGAAATTTCTACCATGACTACTTATGTCCTCTGTGATCAATTCTTCCATATAGAATCAATTTGCATATCATACTTAGCCAAGTGTATCACAAAATGTTGTTCAGTTGTAGATAAAACTTCAACCTTTCAGAGTGAGCATGGAATTATAAATATTCAACTAGAAAATTCCTGACGAAATTTAACCGGGGCCTGCCAAAGTGTGCCCGTTGGTTTGGACCCAGCATTCTGATGCTAAACATTAGCATCAATGCTCAAGATACCTGCAGTGTAATCAATAGTAGGTGATAAGTCACAAGCATGTTAACTAACATGGACTTGCACCATTCAGTATGTTAAAAGTAGTATATAAGCTAAAATTAGCCAAAAATGCTAATGTGAGCCTACATGCTTTCAGTGGCATGTGGGGCATCTCTAGCATGAAGTCTGTAATTGACTTACTCCATTCAGTATACTAAACATGGGTAATAAGTAAGGGAAATAGCTAATACCTCATTTAAGATAAAAGGCTAATGCTAGCCCTAACCTGAGTGAAAAAGATAAGGCAGAATAATCTTATTGCACTGCCTATGGCAGTGCACTAGTCGAGAACAGTGAAATGGTAATGTTTGTGCTAATGTGCTAATGTTATAATGAGATACTATCTCATTATAATGAGATACCCTGTCATTATAATAATAATAATGAGATTATAATAATTTAAATAACGAAAGGGGAATCTCATTATTATTATAATGAAATGTAATTATTATAATATAATTATGATATGATATAATATAATATAATTATTATATAATTATTTTATATTTATAATACTATAATGAGATAGTATTGTAATACTATCTCATTATAATAATAATGCGATACTATCTCATTATAATAATATAAATAACGAGAAGGGTATCTCATAATGAGATACTATCTGAGATAGTATCTCATTATTATTATAATGAGCTAATTTATTTTATTTTTTTTATACAGAGTGGAGGAAACGGGCTTCTAAAAGTTTCAGTTCATGTTCATCTTCATTCAGTTTTCTTGTCACTGAGTGATTCCATTTTTTGTGAGAAACTTTATATGTATAAACTCATATCTAGCTTGGAAAATACAACTTGATGATCACCAGTTAACTCCAAAACATCTTCCTTTACGATGAATTTATTTATTTTAGCCTTCCTGTTACTATTTCTCTCCCTCTGGCAAATTCTGTAGCTGCTTATGTTCTCTTGTCTTGTTGGGTTTGTTAATAAAACCTTAGTTTAATTTTACCTTGAAACAAATCTTTATGACGGCAAAGATTATCCCAGTTCAAACAAAACACATCGTTACACACATACCGTATCACGTCAGCTGCTCAAAACTCGAGCTCTCTTCTTCCAGCTTCCAGCTACTCTTCTTGATTTTTATTGGTGGTTGGCTATGATGCTCTTCTTCTTCTCTGTAACATTAACAGCAGCGCGAGCGGCTATTTTATTTTGAAATTTTCATTAAGCTTAATTTAAAATTGCCACACTAATTCCATGTGTAACAATGGTTGGTTAAAGTAAGTTATAAAATGCCCAAACACAAGTAGTTCTAAAGGCCAGCTTTTTCCTCAGAGCTCTGCCATAGTAAAAACTACAGTGATGCGTTTTTGTAGTCCTAATCAGCTGCTCGGCCCTGCTGTGTTCCGTTGCTATGGTAATGGATCCTCTGCCAGCTGTCGCATGTGAGACAGAAAGGTGGAGAAAGAATTCTATCTTTGTGAGACACCCAGTCATTTTGACTTAAAGAAGCAGTCCGAACAACTCCTTCCCATTCGGAAACCGTGATACGTATCGGAAAACCGTTTGAAGCGTATGAGAGGGCAATCTTTCGTCTCCGATAGTCCCGCGATTCATATCTGTACATCATTCACAGTAATAACAGGGATGAGATAAAAATGGTGTGCGCTGAGGTCTGACATTTTTCAGAAACACATGGAAGTGAACCTGGCTGAGAGTGTGGAAATCCTGTCGCATGACTTCGCTCTGAAGCACCTTGACAGAAAACCGTAAGCCCTAGGCAAATTTCGAAAACGTTTTACAGGAGCAGGCATGCGTATCAATGTCATGACCGAGTTTGATACCGATAGGGCGATATTTGTGGGCGCGGCGGCGATTTCAAAATTTATTTGGGGTCAGAATCTCACTGCTCCCACTCTCTAACGAAACGTCAGTTACACTCTAGTTTCGGCAGTTTGCAACTGACAAAAATTTTTGATCGTTTTTCGCTTTTTACTTTGTCATCGTAACTCTGAATCCCACCACAAGTGATATCTCCAATGGCGGGAACGAGCCGCACGTTTTGATACCACTTTTGTGGGTGGGCTCGCAGAGGTACGAGCCACATTCCGGTCTACGGAAGAAAAATAAATAAAGAGACATTCTATTAGGTGAAGAACACCTAATAGAATGTGAGACACTCTGGTCTCACATCCTTATTCGCACAAGTGACTGACTTGTGAAGGCCCCAACAATACCTGCTGTAGATAGAGAACTCTGTAAGCAAATGTGCTAATATATTCTATCTGATTATCATGTTTTCAGACCCTCCCTTGTGTAAAGTTGTTTTTTTTTGTCTCTTTGACTCATTGCTCTTCCCTTTTCATAACAAATGTTTTAACACAGCCAGAGGGAGGCAGGCAGATGGCTGAGACATTACTCGCTCTCGCTTTTAGTCACAGTTAAACAAATCCTCCATGGGATCCAAACTTGTATATAATTTGTAGATGAGCATATTGCCAAAGGAAAACTTGTGCAACTTGTTGTCATTAATAAGTGAATTAAAAGGTTTTTAGACGTTTACTATAGAAATATATGCAATTGAACCAGATATTGAACTGGGTGCTTCCTATAGCCTCATCAACTCTGACCCTAAAGTCATGATGCTACCATCTTGCGTGGCCACATTTGTTTTTTTTTTTTTTGGTATCATTTTTCTTCCACTATTTTTGTCGCACATAATTCCACCAAAAGTAGCTGAAGTTTGCAACTGTGGTGAAAAAGCTAGTGAAAACGTTTAGAAGTTTGAAAACTTGCGAGTGAATAATAAAGTAAAAAAAAAAAAAAAAAAGAGAAAATTTCACTTACTCAGCCGAATCTACAGCATCAGTCTCGGAGCAAAACTTTGAGCCAATAAATAATATAAAATTGAATACTTATGGAAATCTCTGGGTAAAACAAATGGTGACCAAAAACAAGTTGTCCAAAAAAATTTGAATAATTACCAATATTTTTTTTATAGTTCTTGTCTAGAAAGTTTAATACCATTAAAACTGTTACATCTGGAGTGACACTGTCAACATGTGTCAGCGGCTGCTTTGGTGCTTTAGGATCTGGATGAGTCACCATGATTAATGTAAAATAAATATTGGAGAGGATTGTCCAAACAAATTTGTAAAATTAAGATCAAGTGCACTTGGATTTTCCAAAGCGCACCATCAAGTTCAGCTCCAAACAATTGAAAAAGTAAATGAAGGTTTGGGATTGGCCTTTAATCAGATTTAAACCAGATTATGATGACCGGATTGTTTATGCTGGCAAACTCTCCATGTGACACTATTTAAAAAAAGAGTAGGTCAAAATTCAGTAGCCAATTTGATTTGGATCACTTTTTTATTCATATAAGGGGAAAATACTTATTATATCAGTGTATTTTTGTGGCAGTTGGAAGCTAAATGTTTTAAAATTACTAAAACAAATACGCTTTCAGCAACAAGAGAAGATAACTGTGCTAAATGCATCCTGTCTTCCCAACAAGGGTTTGACTCTCAGTTCCGGTGCTGTTGATTTGGCAAAGTGCTGAGGGACAACTAACGAACCAGATGTCATTGTCTCACCTGAAAAGGCATGAGAAAAAAAAAAAGGGGGCACTCTGGTCTCACATCCTTGTTCGCACAGATAATAGTTTTTATTTTAAACCTCTGTTCTACTGCTTCACTAATCACATCAGTTTTGATCTTCGTCTTACTCAAGTGTGGCTGCTGGTGAAGTCATAACCATGCAGAGCAGCACTGCTGCTGCAAATGTGTCCCAAATTAAAAGCGTAAAAACAATGAGGCCATGTCACATTATTGTCTCTGCTGCATACAAATTTAATGGCCACCTCTTCTGAAAAGATTAAAATTCAGATTAACAGAAGCACAGGTGGAAACATTAACTTGTTGCCACCTGTGAGTACAACAAGCCAAACTTTAACTGTTTGGCTTGTTGTATTCGCTTTGCAGTTTGCACATATTTTGCATCATAATCAGTGTTGTGCATAAATAAGGAATGTGATGAACGTAATATTTTTTTTTATCTTGAAGACAGATTAGTCATTTTAGTTTGAGACTATGCCAAAATGTTTGCATGTATGCTGTATGGCTACCGACCCAGGGTGTGAAATTATGGGGAAGCGGAGGGACAAACACTTGGAGAGAGCTGAGGTCGTCTGCCACGTCTACTCTTTTTTTTACCTGCCTATTTTAATAGTTAATATGCATCAATGTGCACAGTGAAAGCTGTTACAATGCAGCCAATTTCTCCGTAAAACAAATTGTCAAGTTTTCCAAAAATAATTTGGAGTCAAATTCCACAGCAAATAGGTGAATGCAGATTACTGAACCGCGAATAAGCAGGTGTTCAATGCATTATCCCACCATATGGAATATGCTATTATTGTAATAGAAGAAAATTTTGCAAAACACTGATGAATATAGCATCTCTTTGTTCAATTAAAAACGCCTGGGTGAAGCTGTTGAACAATCGATCACAAGTTAAATTTGGTGATAAACTTTACAAAAACTATCAGAACTGCTGGAGAACATTGGAATATTTAAATTTTATATGTACTTATTTATTTTAAATTCTGCACTGTAAGTGATATGACCAAAGAACTTTGTTCCCTTTTCACATATCAAAGTTGTTTTTATTACCTCTTGCTGTTAGGAATTAGAGAAAGAGAAGTAAACACAGTTTGGTTCTGCTGCTGTCTGAACCCCCTGCCTCCCGTTTGGAGCGTCTAACTAAATAGGATTGGGCAAAAGGAAACACAATCCTTGTATCTATTAAAGCTGTGACATGGGGAGCTCTGCAACAACTTCAGAGGAAGAAGATAGATGATAGTGTAAACAACCCACTGTGAATGTTACAGATCCTGAATGACCACCGTCACAAACACAGTTATCTCTGCCCAAACACGTTTGTTTGGAGTTACTGTTGGTGCATGTGGAATCCAAGGGATAGAAAAGCATCCGAATCCAGCAAAAAATAGGTTTCTTCTCATCGTCAAGCAGAAGTCTGCGAAGTGGTCAAACTGGAAACAAAAAAGCGTTTCATCAGATTCGGCACATTTGATCTGTGATTACCTCCGGGGTTCTGAAAGGTCTCTCCAAGTATGAAAAATATTGAAATTACAGTGCAGAGTACGACCTGACCAACCATGCCCTCATTACCCTGAGTGCTCCTGTTTTCTATTTTTAGAAAAAAAAAACATTTTTGCCATCAAGTGGCAACCTAATACCCCCTCTGGTGCCCATTAGTGCCCCGATGGTTGATTTAAGAGCTCTGCTGGTTGAGTGTAGAGGCTTTGCAAGGTGACCTCATCAGAAATTAACAAAAGCATAAAACTCCTCATTTTATTTTTTACTTTTTCCACTACTCATACAGATATATATGCAAATAAAGGAAGAACTTCGAAGGCATAAACGATTCTTTGACCGAACTGGTGACTTTTCAGTGCTGAGCCAGTAAATACAATTTTTGACTAAGAAAGCAGGACAATTTGTACATTAACATTGAAGATGACTTGCTGCATGTGTGCTGTCTAATATCTGAATATGTCACTGAAATTCTCTTAATTCCAACAAACAGAAATGATGAGCAGCAAAGAATTAGTTCAGTTTTTTGTTCTCTCAGAGATTTAAAATGTTTTTTATTGTTTTTTCATTCATCCGATGAAATATTCAAATCTTGAGTTTAATTTTCCATACACTTATTTGATTCTCTTACTAAAGTATAAAAACTTTTCAACAATATTTAAATTTATTGAGATGATTCTGTAATTTCTGAACAATCACAGCAATATTTATTTAAAAAATAAATGCCTGAAAAAATTTTCTCATGTTGTTTGTCTGGTTTCAGCCGATGGTGAAAAATGGGAAGCCTCGCATTTTTTCTGGAGGAAATTCCTTAGATTGTGGGAAAAATCTACTGAACCAGATGTGGAGCCTGTTGAGTGTTCAGATTAAAGTAGGATTTCCTTCCCAATTAAATAAGGTTTCCTGATAAGTCATAAGATTTGAACTGTGGACCGTTGAATGTCTTAATAAAGAGGAAAGAAGGATTACGGTAACAAGCTGCAGTCAGTTTACCATAGCACCAGAAAATCCCTTGAATTACATGCATTTACTATTATTTACACTCACCATATGATAATCGTTGCTTTCCCACATAACACACTTTCATTGAACTAATCAAAAAGCTCCAAAATCGTCATTTTGGTGCTAATATTCAAACTTCTAAAGCTTAAACCTGACACGCTTGTACATCTTTGCCTTTGTCAAGCTAGCTGGCATTCACTGCTCGCTGCTCACTCTCCTCTCTGAATGGCATTTTGATAAGAGTTTTCAGTTGACCCGCATTACCATATTTCTTGCAGGGTGTTCTGACGCCTGCATTACTCTTTAGGATGGTTTGTCGGCCCTCCAGGCGGCTTCACTGTTATCTGGATCCAGCCAGACTCATGCAGGAAAGCTATAAATGAGCACTGAGAAATATGATAGCATGCATGTGGCCATACACTACCTTTACAGTCATAAATAAAATGTGAAGAAATGTCAGTCGGCTCAGCAAGAAGTGCATGTCGGTCATTTATTGTAGCTGTATTCTTTGTGCCCATCCTATTTGTGTTTAATCCAGAAGAACTTTTTTATATAAAATGTGTTCTTTTTTTATTGTTTTCCTTTATTTCCATGAGTTGTTTCTCCTTTTATTCCATACATCCCTCTAAGAGAAAAACAGCTTACCTTTGGCATGACCCATTCCACTTTAATAAGCGTTAAGTACTCCACTGCCCCACTTTTCAAATCCATTAATTTGATAAGTGAGAGGATCTCTCACTTAGCAATCATTCTGGACAATTAAACGCATATCTGAAGAATGGGGTCTATCTTGAGGGCTTTTTATTTCCAATTATGTGGAACCGTTTGACTCAGTATCTAATACTTTGTTGAAATGAGCCATTGTTGCCTGAGAGCATTGCCTATACTCTGACGTAGCATTAACCGAAGAATGGGGTCTGTCTTGAGGCCTTTTCTCTCACAATTATGTGGAACAGTCTGACTCAGTATCTAATACAGCAATAAAATTAGCCACAGCTGTCAGAGAGCCATCACTAAGCATTGGCACTGCATGCCGCCTTTGTTTCATTTCGATGAAAAGACTTTAATCACAATGCTGTTTTGCCCATATTTGAAAATAAATGTTTTTCCCTTTATTTATAATTAATGTTCAATGAGTTTACCCAACAAACATTAATTTGCTTTGAATTGGAGAAAGGCTAAATAAAGGCCGTTTCCATATCAAAAGGCTGATATTTTTTTGTATTGTTCACATTCAGCCACTGGAAAGAGGCCATTTGAGAACTTGACTTTTCAAGTCTTTCCAAAAATTCTCAGCTGGATTTTGATCTGGACTTTAACTGGGCCATTGTATCAAATGAATGTGATCCTTCCCGTTCCTGTACGTTTAGGAACGGGATGGTCAAACTTCCCCCAAGAGAAAATCTTTTGAAGTCACAAATAGATCTTCTTCAACGATTGGTCATTCGTTAGCTTCGTTAACTTTAACTTATGTTCAGGTGAAGGAAGATCCCTTCAGACTCCATTTCTTCATAATTGTCAGCGTGCAATCTCCTTCGGTTAAAGGTGCCATATTTCTCTTTTTTCATTATTATTTTTTATTTTCTTCATTTAACCAAGTAAATCCCGTTGAGATCTCGATCTTAGTTTCAAGAGGGACCTCTTTTCGCTCATATCCCCATTGTATCTGTCGTCCTTTTGTTACACAGCTTACTTTTTCCTATCTACTGCTAGTTCTTTACCTTGCTTGGGTCTAGCCAGCAAGCAACACACCCACATCTTTCACAGCATCAGAAAGTCTAACCTTTAACCTGACTAGATGCCTGAGGTTTCCTCCGAGGCCCTGTTGGGTATGTGGTCAGACATATGAATACTGAGATAGAATAGTATCAAGTAGCATTCCCCAGGTATTACAGCTTCCCAAGCTGGATTTCCTTTCGAATATTTCAGATATGCTCTACGAACCAATCCTCAATTAGGTGGGACTTTCACCTAATTTGGAGTTACGTTCTACAAAGAAATCGATGAATCCGTGAATTCTCATGCATAAGCAAATCCTTTCGGTTGGTACATCACATAATATTTAGAATATTTTCGCATGACATAACATGACAAAATATAGAAACGTTTCAATGGTTTTGGAAGCCTTGGCAGGACTGTGTGTTGGGTTTGCAGGTACATCGAGTGTTGTAACCTGAAATAACTCAGCCTGACCCGAGTTCAGACCTGCTGCTGGTTCTTCTTACTCTTCCACCAGAATGAAAAGTTAAGAATCGTGATTCTGCAGGACAGCTGGATAAACACAAGCTGCACAGCCATCACTCAAATGTCATCACCTTCTGACAGCATGAGCAAGGCAGGTCTCATGTTATAGTGATGAATGTTTCTCCTGCATTGATCTGAACCATCATGTCGATACAATCAAAGAAAAAAAAAAAAGCCCCAATTCCCAATGATGAGACTTACTTACTTGATATTTTTAAGTGTGTTGCATTGAACAGAGTGAGTTACTTGTATGATTGGAGCTTTGCATGTGAGTAAAATCTAAGGGCCTCTCCCTGACTGTTTGTGATTAGACATTTGCGATGTGAGTTTGAGTCACTCTGTGATTCAGCTTGCTTGTCAAAAAAATGAACAGCATGTTGTGATGACAACAAGATCCTGGAAGAGGGAGTTTGTTTTCTCCTTTCACTTTAATGACTGAAACCTATTTGAAGATTTCTGACTCAAATCACTCAACATGGATACGAAGCTGCAGCCATTGGCTTTTTATTCAGGTTTTAGTAACAATCAAAGCAGCTTTGTGTTCAATCTTTAAACGCGGGCCAGAACATTTCCGCTTTGTATTTTATCTGTAGAACAATCCACCTGGTTTCGGTAGACAAGATTAGACCATGATTCACTTCATGGAATCAATTTCACAGCGTATTACAGCAGCATCTCCTGCATGATCTCCCTGAATGTCATTCCGGGGAATGATTTGTCTCGCTCAGAGTTGTGCAAGCATCTCCCCACCCCTCCGTCACAGCGTACCTGCACTTCTCAGTTTATCATATTTGCCCTCGGAAAGCCTTTATTAGCGTGAAAGGCTTGCTCTGTGTCTCCTGGGAGAGAGCAAGCTGGCACCAACCCGGTTGACAGCCAGCGGTTCCTTTCACACTCCTGTACCATTGACAGACGTGGAAATAGTGCGGATCTGTCAGGAAGCGCTGCGGAACTCCACTACTTGAACCGCATCAGATATAAATATTTCAGGTGACAACGTTCACGGCTGTTTATTATTCTCCGAGTTATCTAAGAAGTGTGACTGACTTGTTTTGAAGCAGTTGTTGTTGTGACAGATTTTAGAAAGACAGTGATCCTTCTCTGTCCTTATGCTGCGTGCATCCCAACATTGTCTCTACCACCTGCTCTGTAAATGTACACAACAGCAACAACTAAACAGAAGGATGTAATCTTTTAAATTGTTCAACAAGAGACTTTAAAATCAGACATAAATAAACTTGAAAACCTGGTTAAGACGTGTAAACATGCCCTATTAATGACTTGGACCTTTGCAATCTGGATCAAGAAACTGATCTGGACATTTCTTAGAACTGTTAATTACAATTTTATTAAAAACAGTATTTAGATACATAAAAACCTTTGGCGTCTTTTTTCTTACCAAGCAAGCACTGCTGTTAAATTCACCATCCTGCAATCTTCTCCTCCTCTGCTCTCAACACTTTCTAATAAATCACTGAAACCAAGATGACACTGACAAATCATCTTAACAATCGCAATACAAAATAATCTAAAAAAAAAAAAAAAAATCTATTTCTTCAAGTGTCACCTGGACCGTGGGATAAATCACGGGAAAACAAAAAACAGAATTGATCCATAATACCTGAAAATACATCGGACACGGCTAAATGTAATGTTTAGCAAATCAGGGTGAAAACAAAAACAAACATGGTGAGAAAAAAGGTGGGGTGGGGAAGCGTGAGCCCGACCTGGGCAGGTGGCAGAGCCGGCCAGATGCTGCAGAGACGCGCTGAAGCGCATAATGTCCTGCTTAGATTACCTCCAGGGCCTGATTAAAGTGGAGCGTCCTCATCTGGGTCGGCTCCAAGTCGGTTCTGCAGGGATCAGCTGTTCCCACCGTCTCACATGACAGGTCTCATCTGTCCAGGCGCGTGCAAGTCTGAAAACATCTCTGTGCACAATAAAATTAAATCTCACTCGGAAATGTCACATATCCATTTAGGACAACAGTAACATGAAGTGGAGCTGATGCTGCATCAAATCTCTTAAATTGGAGTTTATTGTTTCTGTTTCTTCGCTGCACATTTAGTTCTACATCTACAGGCTGAAGTACGAACAAAATAGACTGAGTTAATCTGTGAACCCAAATTTTCATGCATTGTCAAAAATTCTGAATTGCATTTAGTTCTGGGCTTTGATTAGGCCGTTCTAACACACGGCAGTATCCTGATCGACTCTAACTCTGAATATTTTTTGATTCATTATTCTGCTGGTAGATAAACCTACACTACTTTCTCAAGTCTGTTTCAGGTTCTCAGAGCAGTGAATCTCTGCTTCTGTTCCAGATTTGCTATTGGCATCTTGTCCGTTTTTCTGATAAATGTTCTCCTTCTTAAGCCTGGCAAACAATGACTGCAATGTGTCTGCGCTTGTGCCTCTATTTATTATTGGATGATGGATTGAGCACAACACTGTGAGAAGTTTAAAGAGAGGGACAGTGTTTTATGATCTCATCCAGCTTTCACCCTGACCTGTTTGTTTGCTCACTGATGTTCTCCAACAAAACTCTGAGGCCAACAAAGAAAAGTTGATTTTACACTGACATTAAATTACAAACAGTTTTTTGCTAATTAAGTGACTCGCAGGGTTTTATTTTACAGGTATTCAACTAAAGGCAGCTTAATCCAAGAGTATGCCATGCTTTAATAGTAATAATGCTCCCATAAATACCACATATTCACAATTATGGTAACATTTATCATAACTGTTACCAGCTAAATCACTAGTTTTATTAATAATTGCCATAAGTAATAAAACAGAACTGATGTTGCTGAACAGAAGAGATTTTTCTTTTGGAGTTAACAACTCTCCCTGTTTTAATTTTGTCTTAAGTAATTATTTAAAATCTTATTCTAATAGATGAATTGTTGGCAACTAAACATCAGACTTATTTTTCCATCAATCTTGCATCTGTGCCAGAAATATGTTGTGTGTATTGAAAGAAAATGAGACTTGACTCTCAGACACTTGGCACCGCAGTCGTTAAGAGTGTGCAAACATAATTAACTAATCATGCTGGCTGACATGATACAAATACAGTTGTAACTGGCCTGCCAGTGTGAGTTTGAAATACTCAAACAGATGAGCTGCAACACTTAGACAGCGACGCTGCAGCGCACTCAATCCCAAAACTAATTGGGTCAGCCACTCCTCAAAGAGGCAATTTCTAAAGCAATTACAGTTTCCAGTTTGTTCATGAGCAACTGATAACCGAGCGAAACGTCTGAGGAATCTTTGCAAAGTACAAGTTTGGTGTTTTCAAACGTGACTTTACCATCTTTAGGGATCACAGGTAAAGCCATGAGTAGAGAGATATTACAGCTCCCGATGATGGAACCAACCGCGTTCTGTGGGAATGTGTCCGGTCCCATCATGCAATCCTATTATCATGAAAGGAAACGCTGCCTGGCTGCCACTGATCAAACACTGGATTGGTGTCTGTGAAGTTCACTGACTGACTGACAATGCATCCGAAGCAGCTGAGAAACGGAGCGACTGGAATAAAAGGGTTAATGTAATGTTTACAGCCTCTGTTGCATATAAATTGAAAGACTGTTGACAAAAATTATTTTTAACACATTTTCATTTAGCTTTCCATTTGTCAACTTGCATAAAGTACCCAATGTGAGTCCTTCATGTTTATTTTATATATGGACATATAATATGAAATTAAAGTTTAAGGAAGGAAGGGAAGGAAGGAGGCTGCACGGTGGCGCAGTGGGTAGCGCTGTTGCCTTGCAACAAGAAGGTCCTGGGTTCGATTCCCGGCCCGGGGTCTTTCTGCACGGAGTTTGCATGTTCTCCCTGTGCGTGCGTGGGTTCTCTCCGGGTTCTCCGGCTTCCTCCCACAGTCCAAAAACATGACTGTCAGGTTAATTGGTCTTTCCAAATTCTCCTTAGGTGTGAGTGTGTGTGTGTTTGTCCTGTTTGTCTCTCTGTGTTGCCCTGCGACAGACTGGCGACCTGTCCAGGGTGTACCCCGCCTCTCGCCCGGAACGCAGCTGGAGATAGGCACCAGCAACTCCCGACCCCGTTAGGGAGAAGGGTGACGGAAAATGGATGGATGGATGGATGGGAAGGAAGGAAGGAAGGAAAGAGACGCACAAAGAAGGATGGAAGAAACAACACAAGATAGGAAAGAAGGAAGATGAAATGGAGGAAGGAAGGAAAAAAGAATAAAGGAAGGGAGGAAGGACATGAGTAAAGAAAGAAGGAAGGACAGATTGGAGGATTTAAGGAGCTGCAGGACGATTCTTCGCCTGATGGTTCAACTCATTTGAAGTATCGATGTTTTACTTACCTTTGCCCCAGCTTGTCCCTTTAACTGTTTAAGTTAAATCTGGCCTTTGTAACTCTGGATTCCTTCCCAGGTTCCACAGAACGTCTCCACACCCCGGTTGTCTGACACAGCTTCAGTCATTCCCAAGCTCTCAGCTGTCTGCTCACTCGCCATCCCACCGATATTCTCGGTCTACTCACCAATCTGCTATTAGCTATTATTCTTAAGACAATTCTTTCATACTCAACACCAGGATCAGCTTAACTCCATCTTTCTGCCTCAAAGCCAGTATCCCTGCAGTACATTATACAGTACTGCAGAAAGATCCCAGTGTACACCCAAGTGTCCCACTGCACACATTTTGTCCTACGCAACATTGAGTTGGCTCCAGCATTTACTACCCCATCATTTCCAGAGCCAGCATTGTGGGGTGGCTCTCAGTGTCTTGCGACTTTTGAACTATATTGGCAATGTTTGACTCCTTCTGCCTCCCTTCAGTACTCAGACTTTGAGGATTTCTTTTATCCGGTCACTGTGTCCTCATAAAAGCAACAAAGTGCTCTGGAGTAATTTTGATCCTCTCAACAATCTATTAATCTCGGTTGTCAATATTTCATTGCTGTGTATTTTTTAAGTGCACCAAAAAACAAATGTAGGGTCAACTTGGTGTTCTGATGGGAAATTACAATATACAGCCATGTCAATTAGCTGTTAGAATATACAGTACCGTGGGAATAGCGCATTGCCTCAGCCATAAATCAAATGGAATTACAAACTAGACTTCACCCCAAACAAGAATGTGGAAATGCATCCCTTCTCTAAACACACATCTCCATATTCCATCCATTCATTCCATTTTCTTGTCCATCAGTGCATAGCGTGATAAAAATTAGTCACAACTGGGTGCCTTGAGTCGACTAATGCTCAGCTAAAATCATTAATTAGCTCCGATTAAAGAGGAGAAAACCTATTTCCGGCTCACACAGTCTCCGAAACAGCTGCGTTATAAGTTGTTGATTAAGTTTGTTCGTGAGCCTCTGTTCATTTGCATTTTTGAAGCTCCTTACGATTCTCCAAAATGCACCCAGAGTGAGCAGGCAGATGGCTGCTATTCAGTGTTCATCAAGCAACAGTAGCTTTTATGTCTTTAACTCTAGACTCCAGAGAATCATTATCATCGCTCATTAGAATGTATAGTAAAAGGCAGCTCAGAGGCTGAACACCTGGCAGCAAAGATTAATGACACCAGATTAATGTTATTTATTATACAGCTAATCCTATGGAAATTAGTTAAAAGTAGTCATTTAGAAGATTACACAGTAACGAGTGAGACTGATTTAGAAACTTTCGCTCTCTTGGCCGTCCGGTGAAGACTCCACATGAGTTTGTCTAATTTTTCCTTCTTCATATTATATTTATACCTCCATGACATAAGCTTATTTTCTTTTATAACCAGGCTTTTTCAGTGAAGGGTGACAGGGCCCGAGGCAAAACACACTGAAAACCATCAGAATAATTCAGATTGCCCAGAGATCTCATTAAAGAGCTGGAGCAGGACGCAAAGCATTAGACTTTCAGTGTTGCCAGCAGAGATTCTCTGAAGGCATTGGTTTCTGCTGATTGACAGACTGAACTTTTTCTTTTTTTTTGACAGACTGACTCCTCTTCATTTGGCCTCTGCTCCTCATTCTCTTTATACATGTTCTGTCTTTCTGCCAACAACTTGTGATATCTGCTTTGATAATCCTTCATTTTAAATATGTGGGTACAAATTCATCTCCTAGTTTTTGATATTTTTAAAATTCATCTGTAAGCCTGACATTTGAGCATGTGAATCTACAATTCCACTTGGAAGTTTATATGCATTTATCATAGGCAAACATTTGGGAGCAAATGTTTGAATTTATGATTGATTTTTCCTATTCAGGGTCAAAGTATACATGGAAACATGAATATAATATAAATATAACTCTGCAGATAACAGCTGATATTTGGTGAAACAACCTTGAGGAAGTTGCTCGTCAACACACACATGATTCTAGATTGATATTTTCCAACTCTTTTCGGCAAAATTGGTAGAATTTGTATAAATTGTTTTATTTGTAGTTGGCATTATTTGTGACCAACACAGAGACACTTGGACTTCTCCTTTTGAGGCAAAGAGTTTTCCTCCACTTGGAGGTAAATAATGTTTTTCAATTGAGAAATGGAAAAACATTTCAATTCACACACATTTACACTCTCCATCTAGAGTCCCACATGACACTCAAAAAATGTATTAAAAACTGACACATTGATGTACTCTAAGAAGTTAAATGGAAAAAAAAATAAGTAGTAAACTCTTTAGTTCAGAGACAATAAGTCTCCCAAATCTGTGTGATTCTTCACACAGATGGTACAAGTTCATGTTTACTTGTACCATCTGCTTTTGACTTGAGTCATATTTCATATGAGTATTTTCATCATTTGGTTCTTATTTACATTGTTTCCTGCTTCGCTTAGTTGCTTGTGGTCCCTTCAGTATTGGTTTGTTTTGAATTACATAACACTTTGGGTGGATATGAATGCATATTCAAAAAGTAAACATGAACAATACGGGGCTCCATAGAGCAAATGCATTGATGGATTAAAAATAATGGTGGCTATATTTGTTTCTCTAAATCAATATTCTGAAACATTCCAGGCTTTACAAACAAATTAAAGACTCATATTCTCATTTTATGGTAACGCCAATCAACAAGGATTACCTATAAAATATTTCCCTCTTTCATTTTAATTTTGTTTGATCTTAATTAATACATAGTCATCTGAAGAAGTAAATAGGGTCATAATGACTACTTTTCTCTAACTGTTTAACAAGAAATGCCAGTTCCCCATTTTAAAACCCTTTTTATTCTTAAAGGACACAAAGTCCTCAGAGTCTGACGACCCACAGGGAGAATGTAGTTGGCGAGGTCAAGCGACTTACGGTCACAGTTCCTTTGGGTAAAGACTCGGCCTAAAGCTGCACTAATGGGCAGCAGACTGTGGTCTGTGTTTGTACTGGGCAGCTCCCAAGTGTGAACATGTGTAACTTTGTGGAGGAGAAAACCTTGACATGCTGTGAAGCCTGTGTACTCAGCAAATCTTTCCCTGTATAATTAACGCCTGGAAAAGTGAACTTGGTGGGATGAGGTCAGCATGCTGTTACCATCTGTGCATGGCTAAACTGTGCACTGAAGAATGCACATGTTTACATGATAATACCAAATATGTCCTCAAGATGCTTCAGCAGCACAAAGGATCTCTAAGTTCACAGTTACAAAATGGATTTTCAAATATTTATATGGTGTTGTGAATGTTTGGCCACTGGGTACAGCATGAAATATAGAAAATCTGATGTTTTTGAAGAACTTGTTATCTACACAAATCTACAAAAGTAAACATCTCATGTACGCGAGACTTTGAGGTGGTCAAATTACAGCAAATATTAAAGGTAAAAGCTTTGATCACAAGGGAAGTAAGTATTACTTGTGAATGCACTCTAAAATATTTGATTTTCAAACCAATACTTCAGTAAAACCATTGCCATGTCTGTCTGAAACCCAGTATTTACATGCACTGTAGAAAAAGGTTGAACCTTTGTCCTGCTTTTGGTCAGTTGGAGTTACCAAATTTATTTCTACTTTTTAAATGCCAGAATAATTCAATTTTTCAAGTGGTGAGACTTTAACACAATAATTTTGATGCCTTCTATGTAAAGAAGACATACTGTCCAAAAGTTCATAACCTACAACAATTGGGTGCAGAGCAGCTGGAAATGAAAGCACCCACTCACTAAACGATCCTCACATGTCAGAAACACAACATGTCACTCAGGACTGACTGAGAGTTTATAATATGAACACCAACAAGAGACACTAAATGGAAAAAATGATCGAAATATTGATCTTTGAGCAGGTTGGCAGAGAGGTGAGGAAGATCTCAGGCCAAAAATATTGGCTGACGTAACAGGAAATGTACAGTACACGACTTAAAAAAAAAAAATCCTACGGTTGGTTTTAAATGAGTGAATGAAACCTGAGAGCCCAACACTACAATGGAAAGAGCGTGTTGTGTGAAAGTAAGTTAGAAACTATGTCAAATTCTCTGCTGTGCTGCAATGCACCAAACGGCTCTTTCTGAATGTGTCATTGTGTTTACGTCTTTCCACGTTCACATGGAGCGTAACTAAATGAAACCATTTTGTTCACTCAGCAGCGAGGCTTATCCACCGTCTGCTGCTCCGCTGGCTCCGCTGGCTTCGCTCCTCGCTTACTTCAATCTGTGCCAGGGGCTTTGCCTGTCCTGGAGATTCACTGCTGCGTACCAAGCCCATCGAGAGAGCCGTTTATTGTAAACAGAGGAAGCTTGGGTCCATAATGAGGTTTTTAGGCCAGGGGAAGTGGAGAGGGTCATAACACAACAAATCAGCAGAGCCTCTACAGGATAACAGGAGCTGGATCACAGCCAAGGTATTACAGGAGAGGAGGAAGGAAAAGGTGAGGTGGTTAAACTTTTATTTGGGAGACGGAACATAAAACAATACTGAATGTTAAGCAATAGGTATCAAAAAGCTTCTGGTGTCAATGTGTTTCAACCCAACTTCTTCTTCTCTTTGCATTTAAGTTGGAAACAATAAACCCAACAGCAAGGGCAGAAAAATGACCCAATAATTGGTTTATGTGTTATACTTTAAGTCATCTGGCTGTTACTGTAGAGAGCTGCTGCATCAGTCGCCTCATTAGAAGTCATCAATTATTTTCTACTTTTAAGTAACCACTGTTTATTAATGAGTCTGGACTCTAACTTCCTATAAATTTATTCATGGCCTGTTAATTTAAATTCATTATTTATTATTAGTGTGAGAACAGAGCGTCCAGTGTTATATAATATAAAAATGGTATCTCAAAACTTACCTTGACCCTTTCTGTGAACGGGTGACTAATTTATTTATTTATTTTCAATTAAAATGGAAACAATCAAATTCTTCTGATCCAGATTTTTACCGGTTTCCACTGTATTTTTGGCGTTGGGCTAAAAGTCTTTCAAGTTGGAATGCCTCATTGCCATCACCCTTATCTTTAGTTTTCTTTGCAGATTCTCAACCAGATTGAACTTTGTCTGGGTTTCCTGGAAACGGTGACATTTCCAGCGAGAAGGAACTTGTTAGTCAAATTAAATTACATGCCATCTGTTTTAATAATTTTGGCTTTAACTGTATGTGATTTGAAAAAAAGAAAATTGGAATGTTTTGGTAATTTTCTGAAAAAATGTCATGAATCATTTTCATTTTAATTTTATTCAGACTTTATCAAGGTCAGATTAAACAGTGCTAAAACATGAAATTTCAGAATAGGCTAAAATATGACAAAATGTTAAAGTGTTTACATTATTCTGTACCTTTTTAGAAATTAAAAATTGAGAAATTATGGTTTTGATCATTCTTACTAAAGGTTGTAAGTCACTTTCGTTTTTGGCTTGAAAACAACTTCGTACGTTACTGCCATCTGGTGGTGGAGCTGGTAGAACAGCATAAAAAGGATCCAAAGTGCAAAAGCAATTGAATAAAACTGTCTAATAGAAATTAAAAACAAAAAAAGTTCGAAAACAACTTTTTTTGGTCACAAATGTGATATTTATCAATGACTCAAGATGTTTCTTTGGTCACAGTAGAAGGATTTTTTAAATTACCCTTTTCTTTTTTATGATTGTTAATTTCGTTTTGCAACATGGCTCATATCTGAACTTTATGGTTTTGACAACCTTTATATGGGCATAAGAGAAGCAATACTATTTGATTCAGTGACATGAGAACTTGAAAAGCATAAAACATGTTTTGAAAAAACTATCTCGGAATGATAGTTTGAGAAATGAAAGGACAATAAATTCAGACAGCAAACCTCAAAATGGTTGGTTCTGTTTCACGAGAGCCGTAAACCACTGGAACATCATCAACATTGTCTTCATTAAAGGTTAAAAACTCGCCCCAAGTTACACAGTTAGTTATGTTTAAACATTTATTCCTGAATATTCAGCTTTGCTGCTTTAAAAGATGTGCTAAGAGGAAGCACAGAAAAAGCAAATGAGTTTCGTGTTGGTTGTATCAGAGAGAAAACGTCTACAAAAAGGCTCCTTAATTTTTAATTATCATTTTTACATTTTGCTGTTTTAATTTTCAGTGTAATTATTGAAATAATCTCTGCTCTCACAGTTGAGTTCTGATATTTCCCATAATTTTAATGAGTAATGTTTTAAAACATAACATTTTTCATAGCATTTAGGGAGGCAATGCTATGAAGAAAGCGATCAGACCCTTTACAATGAGGGGACTATACAACAGTTCCTCTTGCATGACGGTTTCTGCTTTGAAGTTATTTCCATTTTAGCTTATAGAAAATAAAAGTCCACTTGTGGATGTGAGTTTGGCCTCTTGGGCTAAATTGCTAAGAAAATGGAAATGAAGCCTTCGGGTTGATTGCCTTTGCAAATCCCATTAGATATTTGACCCATCAAAAACGGAATCTTTGGTAGCAGGCAAATAGAAATACGTGATTTCTGATGCATATTAATCAGGAAAAAAAGATACATTGCTGTTCCCCTGAGATTAGCTGCCTGTGGCGTTTCCTTTAGGAGGCATTCTGTGCAAAAATTGATGCGAAAATTACATCTTAATTGAGTTTTGTGTCTGGGAAAGGACCCATATTAGAGCCAACACTGTCACAGTGTTTTCAAAGATGCTTTAAATGTTAAAGAAAATTATGCAACTAGAGGCGGTTTATTATAAACTATAAGTGTTATGCCTATTTTCTTTTTCAGATTTGGAAATGTTCTAATTTTATGATAAATGTCTATACATACCCAGATTAATTCATTCTTGTATACAAAATCTGTTAAGGCAAAAATTGTTCAACAAATGCCAAAAACCTTCCCAAACATCTTAAATCTTGCTTCAAATCAAGTGTGTGTCTCTTCAGTCTCAGCAGAGAGCCAACATGTGTTTCCTCAGTCAGAAAATCCCTTCTGCAGGATTCTGCTAACACCTTCTATCACACAGCATCAGCAGGATGTTTATTTTCAACGCCCCGCTGCTGATTGTACTGTGGGTGATTTAATAAGCAGAGAGAAATTGACTTTGCAGGGTTTGATACTTCAACCCTGTGAGCTTAGCCAAAGTGGAAACCTTATTATTGGTGCGGGAGCAAGCTTGATGCATAGACCCCAAATGGTCGCCTGGAGTCTCAGCTGCAGCGAGTCTCCTCAAGGTGTTTGATTGCAGCAATCTCCCGCATCTGCCGGTAATCGCACATCAAGCTGTGTACAAGCCTCCCAATTTGTATATGATGGAGAGCGCAGCATGATGCGCGGGACAACACCTGAGAGAATTGGAGGAATTAATTTGTCGTGTTTGAGCTTGATTTTTTGAGCAGAAAAACAAGAAAAAGTTCTTGGAAAAAAAAAAACTTTCTCTTGAAAACACACGTTCATGCCTTTTATGTGCTTCTGTACCGTTGAAGGTATTTGTTCCAGCTATCCAACCACTTCAACAACATAGACAACATGAAGGTGAAACTTAATACCTGCTGTGGCACCTTCCAGTGTTTAGAAAAAGTATTTACATCTCTTAAGTTTTCATGTATGATTTCTTTTAAACTGTATCCTACAATTTGTTTAAATTAAACATGCATAACTTCAGTCCTTGAGTGCTACTTCCTGCAACTTTTGGATGAATCTGCTTTTCAGTTTATGTCTTTATGCGTTTGTTCTTTCTTGTTTTCCAAAAATAAAACTTCACAGAACAACTGGATTTAAGACGAGATTAAAAGTAGAGGAGCGTGAATTCTTATGAACGTCTGTCTCTTTTGATATTCACTTATAAAACTTTTTGAAACCACACATTACTTTCTTCCAGTTGCCAATTATTCACTACTTAGTGTTGGTCTATCAACTAAAATCAAAATACATTAAGTTTTTGGTTGTCATATGACAAACTGTCGAACGGGCATCTTTCCTTTAAGACTAAATGCGTCTTTCAATTAATAATAAAATAAATACATACATTTTTAATGCTCCATGTTTTGTTCATTCTCAGTTTAGTTATGAAAGCAATAAATCTTTTATCATTATGGAAGGATTTTGACCCACTCTTCTTTGCATTAATGCGTCAATCAAGCCATACTAGAAATGTTTCCAATGGACTGTCTGCTTAAGATCGTTCCAAAGGACTTGATTCAGCACTTTTGACTGGGATATTTCAGAACCTTCATTTTATTTCTTGCATTTAAGCAAAGCCTTAAAACTCTCTTGCCCCTCAGTCTCTCTGTCTTATTGTCGAATCGTGAACGCTGGCCTTAACTCAGACATAAGGCCTGCAGTGCTTTACTGGATGTTCTTTGTGGATAACCATTTTTTTTATTGTTTGTGGATAATGTTTCTCTCACCTTACGTTACTTGTGTCCCAAAGCCTTAGAAATTGCTTTTTTAATGAAGAATTGACTCTGCAGTTTTTCAAAGTCGAGCACTTTTGTTGAACTTTTGAAGGACATAATTCGGTGTGCAAATTAAACTTAAAGACATCGTAATATCTGATAGTTTTCATACCATATTTAGAGCTGCAGAATGCAACACAAAAGTAAGCATAAAAATGGTAGTTACCACCATTCCAAGCCTCACTGGGGATGCAATTTATTGCTGAATTTACAGATGTGGTCTGTTATGCTAATTAAGACAATAAAGCTGAAGCAACATCCAAATCAGTGGGGATGCGGAAGAATCAGCAGTTGTTAAATACGACATTTTCCCAAACGATGTGATGTTACAAAACAGCTACCTTCTTTAGCTTTCAAGACTTTATAAGGTGTCCTGTTGTGATCGGTCATTAATTTCTTCTGCTTCTACTCCTGCTCAGTTAGTTTGCGTCAATCCATTCCCACATTTACTTTTATTGACGTTTATGTGTACTGTCCACAGTAATGAGGATCCGAAAGCTTATGGTGGTCCTAAAGGATGAATAGTATAGAGGAGGAAGGTCAGTACCATAAAACATGACCGGACCACTAACACTCTAATAACCAAGCTGTTTCGCTGAGCGTCGTCACGATGCAGTGGGGTCAGCTTCTGCCTGTACAGGTCAGAGGTCATCTCAGAACTGCATGTTATCATTCTGAGCTAACTGAGTCAGTAAATGCAATACCTTTATGACAAGAAGAGTGCAAGAACAGATCGATCTGATCGCAGCAAACAACAGTACTGCTGCTGACCTTCCGCCTGCTGGGAGAACTCCACTGCTCCTAGAGACAATCCTTCTAGTAATTACCTTTTTATAACAAGTGAAATCAACTGAAAAGTAGTAACCCATTTGTAGTTTTTTTTTTTCTTTTAAGTTTTCTGAGGAAAACAGGTTTTAAATGGGGGAACCAAGTGTCCCCTGACTATGAAGGATTCGGAGCAATGCCTGTTGGGATTAGAGGAGCTGCGGGTCGCCCCTGCAGAAGAGCTGGGTTCTGTTTGCCAATAGGAAGGAGGTGACATCAAACAGAGAGGATGAGATATGAGCGCAAAAGGACCAGACGCTGCAGAGAGCAAGCTCTCCTGCAAAGATTGAGTCAAACAGCAACAAAGTCACTAGAATATCTCAGTATGCTCTTAAGGACAAAGCAGAACCAACAAAGTTTGGTGACAGGGATTCTTCAGGCAAGATGTGAGTAAGGGACTGGATCTCCACTCAAACTTGTGAGCAATACACTCACCTTTTTAAATTGTGAATGTCACACTCACTGAAAGGAAGGACATTATATTTCAGGACACTGGTAATTCTCTAGGAAGTCACCAAGCAGGAAGAGGAGCAGAAAGGCACAATCGTTTTCATAGGCATCAGCAAACACAGAAGGATTATTACTTGAATGTTACCCCTCATTCAGAAAATATAAACGCAGCAGCAAGCTGTGTGGTCAGAACTCAAAATCGATACTCATTCCTGAGTTGTTTGCTTTCCAGTCTTGATTTATAATTTAGTTTGTGTCTAAAGCCAGAAAGTGTCCAGAAAAATCCTCTTAAAAAAGCTGTGTGTGTGAAATGACTGGACCCAAACTGCCTGTAGACCGACCACCAAGTGTTTCAAGGCTTCTCAAAATGGATTAATAGCTTAATTACTATGCTATTCACTTAGAAAAAGTGGCAATATGGCTCAGTGCCCAGAACATAGATCCATCTAAGGAAGCAGCGCGGGTGCTTAATAAATGCTCACCGAAACTTATTAACATAGTTTATAAAAGCACAAATTACTTTGCATCTTTTTAAATGTTTAAAGATGACTGATTAACAGCCTTTTCTTTGCAGACTCAGTAGCAAAATGCATCCGGTCACACCACAGCTCAGCGGTATTGACGAACCGGCCCAATTCACCAGCTTCCCACAATGCCTGAATCAGCAGATCATCGAGTGCGAGCAATGTCTGTGTGAGGATTTGTTGCCGCAATATCTAAAGCCATGTGGGTCAATAATTACATACCCAGTGGGATGCTAACGTGACCGTTTAATAGAGGCCGAGTAAATCCCAATTTCCAGTCCTGGGAGAACAATCCTCCTCATCGCATGGTTCTAAAGATGAATTAAAGTTTCATTTTTCCCCCGGGAGTCAAACAGCTGCAACTTTATGGCCTATTTACAGGCAACACAGGTATTATTAGGATTTAAATTATATTTCAGGAGTGTGTACATTATGAGGCCCATGCCCAAGAGCAAAAAAGAACACAAGACATAAAATGGATTCACTTAATACTTAATTGAATCTAATTAACTTGTTAAAATGGCGGCAATTACAATATCATCTACAAACTAAATCGCACAATTTAAAATTTTGTTAATACGTTTAGATAAAGAACAAGGTGCCAGTTTTGCTGAAGACTTGTGAATTGTACTTTTTACCTTTTTTAATTTTGCTTCTTTACCTCCTGTGTTCACAAAGTGTGTTTTAAAGGTTGCATCATGTTTTATTTCTGCATATTCCTTGTTTCACTGCTTTCAGTGTTCATCACTCAAAGGCCGGTCACTGAATTAAAGTTGCTTGTGCTCTGAGAAAAAAAAAAAAAAGAAGAGAAAAACAGTTTCTTGGTGGTGCAAGCTAAAAGACAAGCTGACATTTGATGTTCAAAAACTGGATCGCACCAAAAGAGAAACTTCAAGGAAAGCAATACACTTCATAAATTATTGAAATTAGCATTTAAAATTAAAATCAAACAGCTTTTATGTACACTAGAGGAAGTGTAAAGAGGCAATCTATTTATTTGGACTTCACAAAACTTTTAATTAATCTGGAATGACTATATAGTAGAACATCTTCAATCTCATGCTCCTTCATCTTCTGCCTAATACACACAAGTGCCCTTTCATAAATAAGCTGAAGCTCAGGTCATTAATAACAGGAGGAAGTCATTACATCTTGCACAGGCGGTGAATAATTAAGATGTTGGTCATATCTTTGCTGTAAATATACTCAGGAGCTGATGTTTTTCCTTTTTTATTTTTCTTGACTGGCTGCGTTTTGGCCAAGGACGCACGCACGATCCCCGCCGTGCGCGGCCTTCAGCGGCGTTTTGGTTCGATGCGTCCCAACCTGAACAGACACGCTTAATTGGATTATTCGTCTGGATGCCGCGTCGGTGTGATGTCCTAGCAGAGGCGGGAGTGGCACACCTTTGATCCCTGATGAGGTAAACACAACCTGTTAACACGGATGAGCTAATCAGAGGGAGCGGCCTCTGCCATTTTCCTCTCCTGCTCCTTCAGGTCATGTTATAGTGGAGGATGAAAAGGGCCTTTGAAGATTTCTAATTGCCGTTCATACAGGAGAAAATGCTGCATGTAAAAACAAAAATTAAAGCACTACTGGGCCAAATTTCCAGAGCACTGTGGTTTGTGTTTTGTTTACTAATTTAAAGGCCTTGAGATTAGGTACAGTAATGGAAAGAGCACACCATGACTCAACAGTTTGTAATCACATTTAATAGCAACAATCCTAGTTGTTTTCTGTTTCATAGTGTGGAAGAATTTTGTCCAACTCTACAACCTAATCTAAGAAATTGCTTTGATCTCCAGGGTTCATAACAGTCTATAATTTGAACCAAGTTGTCTCCAGAACTGAAAATATTGTAGAAAGTGCATATGTAATGCCGAATGTTGTGACATGCTAACAGCAGAGGCAATTTTGTATGAAGCCTCCTTATCATTATGCTGCTAACACTTAGCATTCATCAACCACGCATAGGTGGAAGTAACGCGGTGCACTAATCAATAAAATATAATTTAACGAAGCTTCGAGGCAGATAATTGTCCTCAAGATATTTTAATAATCAAGATACTTGAATCACTTGAGGAATTGTTAAAGCCCTCACAAACGTCCTTCCAGCTGCACGACGTCCATAACTCGAGGAAATGTTGAAAGAAGCAACGCCTCAACCAAAAACATGATAAACAAAAAGAACCAATCAGAAACTAACATAACAGAGTTACTCCAACATGGTGCCACCATCTTTTACTCCCAGTCACCCACTAAATGAGGGTGTAGTTAGTTTTAGACATGACTGGACTGACAGTAGAGGTGCACAAAAACACTGCAGGACAAAAATAAATTTTTCAAGATGCACCAATTATTATTCCATGAGAATAGAGCATAACCTTTAAAACATTTAATTTTGTCCCTTTCATTAAAGCCGTACAAGACAAATAGGACACTGAAAATAATGAAAATGGATATGCAATAATGATTCAGTGAGAGGATAGAGTTTGTCATGGACTGCTCCCCACCACATCATTATGCAATGTGAGTAGCATAATGCAGAATAAATCAGCCTAACGCTGCTGCTTTAAATTAGACTCCAATCAATTTTGCATTATTGTTTTTTACATTTGAATAAAAGCATTGTGCATGTATGAGTCCATGCAGAAATTAAACGTTTTTCTTTCAGGATGAGTTGTCTTTGGGGAGAAAATTGCAATTTAACTCAATCATTTAAACATGAATATATTACTTTTTTATGCCTAACAAAGTTTGCTCCCTGGAGTTGCAAACAGAACCAAACAACTTTTTCACTTAACTCTAAAATATTTAGCATTCATCCAGAAAAGTGTAGAGTTTTCTGAAACTCTGCAACCTGCAACCTATCAAACATTGTGATTTCGTCAAAATGTATGGCAACTCTGACATCCTTTGGTGTCGATGCCCCGATGTAAAATGTCTCACTTTGTCAAAAAAAAGAAAATTTCAGAATTCTCAGGAGATGTCTGCACCAGATTTAACTTTAGATTGGAAGAAGGATTTTGGTTCCTCCAAACCAACTGCTGTGTCACTACTACATCTCTGACAGGGGAAACACATGATGAGTGAAATGAAGGACCCAAATGCCGGGAAGAAGAAGCAAGACGCAGGCCATTGGTAAATAAACATCTGTTTGCTAAAACTGAGGAAAATCAAAAACTCCAAGTAAAATTCAAAGCAATAGTTCACAGGAGTGACTTGATGTCCAATGAAACAGGCTGGTGACAACAGCAGGAGGATCTGACATGAGAACATCAACTAGTATTTATGCTAGAAAGGGATATTAATCACAGCAACCCAAGGTATTGATGGATTGATTTTATTTAAATGGGAGAGTACAATGTTGTGGTAAATACACCGGATTTAGCAAAATGCTAATTTCCACCCACAGTCCCATAACGGTAGGTGAGTTAATGAGAAAATGAAAGAGAACAGCTAGAGAGTGATGGGAAGGTAAATCAAGAAACACAAAAAGAAACCGCAGTGAGCAAAAGCTTTCTGCAAACTTTAAAACACAGAAACTCCAAATGCTTCTGTTCCTTCCTTGGTCGAAGAGGCACAGGGTGGGACGCAAATTATAAATTAAATGAGAAGCTATTAACTTAAAAACAACTCAAGTTGGATTTACAGTGACTCATTTTTCCAGTGGTTCAGAGCTTTGCACACAGAAGGGAAGCAATAAATTCAGGGCTTGCAAGGCCACCCTGAAAAAACAACAACAACAACAAATACAATCCTAGCTGGAAAACAAAATCAACTCTTATCTGACAAAACAAGTACAATTTCTGAGCTCCCTGTCTGGCCACAAAACAATGAGAGAAGTTAGTTAAATGAAAACGGCGGAGGACCCTTACCAGTATTTCCATCTAAACAAGATCTCTTGAATGGAAAAAGTCAAAGATCAGAAAGATCAAATCAGAGTTGCTGAAACGCTTGGTACACAGAGCTAATCACAGAAGCTTTTATGCAATCCAGTGATGAAGAGGAAGTGATTATGATGTGACAGCAGGACTGCAAACAAAGGAGGAGAAAAGTTGCCCCGAACATTTCCAGGGGTTTAAGGATTAGGGTCTGGGCGTTCTCTAAGAAAAGCCCTAGAGATCAGCTGATGTAGCAACTACAAATCGTAACACGCTTACCAGAGTACACACGAAAACAAGAAACAACTTCAAAAAAACATACAAAATACTAAACTACACAGCCAGAAGTCTAAGAATGTAAAAGCTAATGAATTAACTGAAGTTGGAAACTCAATGGTGACAAAAGTAAGGAAAATAAAAGTTCCAAACATCATGACATACAAACTGGCATTAGTCAGTAGAGCGTTCAGATCAGATCAGTAAAGTTTTCAATTGCATCTAAAACACCATCTGTTGCAGTGTTCATAGGCGATAAATTTTAATATGATGGAAGAGGGACAAATGAGGGTTTAATTGTCTTACCAGTCGGTGGTGGTAATGCACCGTCGTTTGCCAACCACTGATAAATATCACAAGAAGAAGAACAGGGTTTCATTCTGAAGAGAAAGCCTGGGAAACACGTTACCACATCCCAGAAAAAGGCACTGCTGCCTTGCAGCGAGAAGGTTCTGGGTTCAAATCCCGGTTGAAGTTCTTTCTGCATACGATGTAAAACAGTCCTTCATATAAAACCACAACACGTTCTTCTTTGACCAAGACAAAATTATTTTATATTTCCCAGAAAACACTTCAAGTTTGGATTGAAGTTAATATTTATTTGTGATTTTTAGAAATCAACACAACTGATAAGAAGAGGCTTGGCACTCAGTGTGTTGTGTTACTATGACTCAGCAGTTACAGCTTGTTCACTCCGGAGAGGAAGACGCTGACAGGTTCAAAGTCTACGACAATTTAAAGTAATTTCCACCCAGTTTGTGGTGACAGTTTCTTCTGGAACTCAACAAACCTTCAATTACTTGCACATGTGGAAGCTGTTCCTACTTGAATGACTGTGGATATGCAACTGTTTAAAAAAGTCTCCAAGAGATTTTTCTGGGCTTTGGTAAATTTTAGCTTTTATTCAAATTTCCACAGAGCTCAAATGACTTTACAGGTTGACTAATTTGATGGAAGTCATGAAAATCACACATAAGCTATTTAAATGGTTAATGATAATTGACATGCGGTTTATATTATTGTTCATCAAATTGAAATGTAAATTAATTAAATGCAGAAAGAGTTAGTCAATCCTAAATTTATACATACACACTTTATTCTTCAGATCGAAATAAATGATGAAGTGACTTATCATTTCAGTTTGGTTGTGAAAACGTGAAGTTGTGAGTGAAGGAAAGAAGCAGGCGGATAAACCGAACCCAACAAACTGATCAGCTCAAAGCTGTAATGAGACAAAAATGAGTCAGTCAGAATTTGGCTCAGACGTTTATATCCAATGGTTTAAGGTAATTTGCAATGAAAAAGAAGTATCAAGAGTTTACAAATTGATTTGCTGCATATAGTTCATTCTGGTGGCCAATAAGTCAGACCAAATAAAGAAGAAATATACTTTTGATCCAGAAATGCGGGCATACAGAAACATCCCACTGGGGAGATCAGCCTGTGATTCTGCTTATGCATTTTAAAAAAACCCAGTTTGCTCCAGCTGCTGCCTTCAGTTTATTGAATCCTATGTCTCTGATCAACACTCATTGATTCTTTATGACGTTTAGGTTAATCTTCAGAACTAACACGAATAAATGCTTAAAATCTAACTTTTGGATGCTGTCCTGATTTATCAAGTGTTTCTCTGAAATTAATTATTTTTAGGAAGCGTTTTATATTCAAGGAGACGCTGCTTTCAACTTGCACTCTGGACTTCTTGTTCAGAACGTTAAACAAGCTGCCAAAATATAAATGGTTTACATTAAGTAATGACATGGCAGCTGAATGAAACTTTCAGACGTATATAAGATGAGTCGTTCCTGCAACATGCTGGAGAAAAAGAAACACCCACATTTTGTTTTACAGCACTGCCTCCATTCAGCTGCCACATCCATATATTTATCTAATCAGGTATAAAAACAATCTCCCAATGACGCACACTTCACCTGTGAAAGTTTTAGCTTACAATTTAAGAAAGATTTAATTGGTGGTGACTCAAGATGTAGAGAAAGTCCTAATTTTACATTGTTTGAAGGTGTTGTGTGATTATTCTTTCCTGGAAATTGTGAAGCATGGTGACTCCTTTTCTAAAAATGCAAACGATGTGTCATTCAACTTATTCTGTCTAGATTGTGTTGCAGTCATTTCCTTACCTTGCCTAGTAAAGCGCTAAGGCTTCACAGAAATCTTTTGAAAACTGGCTCTCAATAAGTCAACAAGCTGTGGGATTCTGACGCATGCAGGAGCCTGTGATTCCTATCCCGTCAATAATGTTATATTTAACTGTAACAGCACGGCGACGTTATTCAAAACTCCTTTTCCTGCCATCCGTCAGCTTTTGTGGATTTGGGTTTGTATTCGGCGAATAATGACCAGTTCTCTAAATTAGCTTTGAATAAACAGTTATTTAGTTTACAAAATACTATAAGAAATTATGTTTAAAGGAAAAGGCATTTAAGTCACCTGCCTGTATTTACGTTTTTTGAGCATTTTGAACCAAACAGAAGGGAAGCTGAAACATTAGGAGCAGCTGAGTTATAATTTATGTCGAAGCTAAGTGCTTTTAAATGTAATTTGCTCAAAGCTGGGCACGTCACGTCTGAGCATCTGCTTTCCAATGAGAACAAGCAGATAAATCAAAAACATTGCAAATGCAGACAGCATTTTCTGGATGGGTAAAACCTGCTCCATTTGAATGGGAAGAGATGCATTTTTGCTCTTTGTGTGCTTGAAAGAAACATCAAGGCAGCAGAAACAGTCGGATTTGTTTGTTTTTTGTTGTTGTTTTGTTCACTTTTCCGTTCCCTTCAGTTTATTTTTATTTTATGAAATGTAAAAAAAAAAAAAAGTCACTTCATGTAACTGAACAAGCACAAGACAACGGTAGGAGTAATGATTTCCTTTAAGCGGGAAGAAACCTCCAGCAGAAACGGAGAGACGGAAAAAAGAGAAAAGATTGATAAGGCCAGTAAATTCATGCACTTTTTAAAGCACATTTTCCTTAAAAAATAGTTCTTGGGCTTGTAGATCATGACAGTTACAATAACTTTCAAGAATAAAAGTGAGAAATTAGTAAGTAAAAAAATAAAGAAAAGAAATATATACATTATGGCAAGAAGTGTTTGGAATATTGATCTTAAATTGATCCTGCATAGTGTTTTTTCAGAGTGCTCACGACATCAATATGCTAATAAATACATTTATTGTTTTTCCTTTCGTCAAAGCATCTATTGTTGTGGTTTGAACAAATGGACAGTCAGAGTCTGGGATCTCCAGATGGGCAGCCATAACTCCATCTATCCAGTTTCCTAAAAACTAGCCTCTAAAATAATTAATTATTTATTGTTTTTTTCTTTATAAAAAGTGAAAAACTAGATTATGAGTTGTTTATGTTGTGATTTCTAGCACCAGCATATGAACAGGAAACAACTAAACGTGAGGTTGATTTGAACCCCCACTATAGAAGAAACAGTCAATAAAGTAAAGTTTAGTTCTTTTCCTGAAAATAGGTTGTAGACTACTTTAAAAAAAAAAAAAAAAAAACTCTGCACCCCTATCAAGCAGTGGCACATCAAGTCATTTTAAGCAATGGGTTTTTGTCCTTGTCCTGCTCTTTAGGAGACAAAATGTACAATGCTTTCTGTCCTTTTTCTAATTTAAAAAGCCTTAAAAATCTCCCACAGAGGAAGGGACATCTTGTTATGAAAAGGAAAGAATGGCTGTGCTATTTCTGTCTGTCAAATCCAGATACAGAAAAATGGTGAATGTTCATAATTTTCCTCTTTTTTCTGCTGCTGATCGTCACAATTATGGGTTCTTTTCAGTGAAAGAGAACAACAGCAACAGGGGGAAAGCAAACATCACTCAACACAATTTTCAACCACCAACAACAACAAGTTTTTCTTTCCTGTTTATGTGAATACTTTGAGAGGTTATCCCCCCACTAAAGAAAACTCATGAATGAATGAATAATCAGTGATATGGTTTCACGTTTTGCTGGGCAGCAAAGTTAATTAAACTGTCATGTCTGAGAGGTAATCTCAGTGCAATCTGCAAACTGCACAAAACTTTCAAATCTAAATCTCTGATCAAAGACAATTTAAAAATAAGACTTTATTCTTATGCAAACTACGGAGAGCAAAGAAACATTATTGATGTTTAAGGCAAAACTGCTAAAGCTTTGATGGCAAGTTTGCAAGCTGACTGTTTTCTTCTGAATATATTTGTGCAACAAATATTTTATGACTGGTGCAATATTTGCATCAGTGCAGTCATTGGGAGTATTTGCTCACGTTGCATCATGCCAGTTTGTTATAAAACTTGAAAAGCTCATCAGAGCACACTGGTGAAGAGGGGGGAGGGAAGAGTTTTGTGAAAAATATAAATTCAAAATAAGCATAAAAACACAAGTTCACTTTTTGAACCTGGAGGAATGAAGATATTGTTTTATTTTCTTTTGCTGAAGCAAGAACTTACAATAGATGAAGATATGCGACTATTCTGGATCTTGTGAAATCCTCTTAATCCCAGGGGGATAAACTTGAAAAGTGCAACAGGCAAAAACAATTAGCTTTGGGAGATACGGCATTTGAGAGTAAGAGACAAAACTCAATATGGAGCACGTAACAAACTTTTGTCTGTTTATTGTTGGCATTTGCTGGATGCAACATTTGGGATATGTCCCTCTCAACTGAAATAATTTCCCAAATTATTAAACTGTAAGTAATAATTGTAGGTCTTTATACTTTGCTTAACTTGTTTGCACAAAAGAGAATGAATTTGTATTTTGTTGACTTCAACAGTATTTGCTCATAAACTGTTCCAGTGCTACCCTCTTTGGGTTAAAGGTAGCTAAAAGTCACTAGAATTGTCTCATTTGAATAAAGTTGCTAGATTGGACTGAAAAGTTGATAAATATGTCAATAAAAAAAGAGAAGACAGCAAAGGGGCTTTCCCTCTTTGTGACCAAACCCCCACTCATTCACACTTTTGGCCACGCTCCTATGCGTCTCCTGGCTCCGCCCACTTTGGACAGAATTTTTCAAAACTTTTCTGGGGTCGGGATTATGCTTTTACATCGGGTTCAGCTGGACCGAGTTAAACTCGGTCCAGCTGCTCCTAGTTTTTATGTGGCTGTATGTGATTTATTGAATAGCCTTAAGCCTTAGGAAAGCTGTTCTTGAGTTGCTGAGTCTTGCCATCTACCTTATCTTCAGTCAGCTTCTGTGTGTCTCCTCAAGAAGAGCATCCTCACACCATAATGCTGCCACTGCCGTGTTTCACACTCAGGATGCTGCATTCAGGGCGAAGATGCCTACTTTTATAAATGACCCATTATTTAGTAAAATGTTTATTTACGACATAAAATCCCAGTAAAATAAACAGATTTAATGTCTCCATCTGGCTCTGTATCTGTTTGCAATGCACCGAACACATGCTAAAAATAACACCCAGGTCAGCTCTGGAACTTTTCTTAATAACAAGCCCAGAAATATTTTTACAAACAACCTCGGCTGCAGGTATAAACAATTTCATAGCACAAAACCGACATAAAGATGAAGCCATAACATCTATTTCCTGGTGTTATCAGGTTCTGAATTCACCTCTTTTATGCCTTCCTGTCACCATGGCACCAGCAATAGGAAGCAGTTTGATAACTCAGTCGCTTTATCAGAAAAAAGCCCAGCTGACATTTGGACTGAGATGGCTGATATGACATTCATTTCACCTCCTTTCAGCCCCCATGTATGTCTCTGTGTTTTCACAGACCAATAATCAGACTGCAAACAGATGTGCTGTGATAAAGCCTGTGAAAAGATCCTTATTATTTCTGTTTTGTTGTAAAGATTTAAAGTGTTGTCAGTGTCATTTGATGCAAGATCCATACTATATAAACTTCATCATATATGGAAGAATGCATAAAAAGTTTGTATTTAGAAACTTAACCTACTCTGGAAATTTAGTCTCATTTTCAACGAATCATTTTCTACAGTTTTTGATTAACAAAATTTATTTATGAACAATTTCATACTGCAAAACCGACATAAAGATGTTCATACCTGCAGCTGAGGTTGTTCTTCAAAATATTTATTTTTACAAAATTTATTTTTTATATTTTTTAATTAATAACCATTGATAACTAAATATGTTGGGACACAGGCCAGTTCAGCTCCACCATTCTTCAAAATGTGAAAGACAAGCGAACATGTCATTCCCTAACTGCCCTGTCGCCGTGAAACCGGCATAAGAACATTTCCACAAAATAAAGTCTTACAAGCAGCAATAGTGTGGTTTGGCTTTAATTGTGTTATCATTTAATTAGTTCAATAATTTGAAACAGTTTAAATAATTAAAAGAGAAGTGTTGTAATATTCTCACTTCCATTTTTACCAGCTTGTGTTGAGCGCCGTCACGGTTGCCAGGCGACTGGATGTATGCCGAGATAAGGGCAGGAATAAATCTGAATGCTGGACCGTTCAATTTCACAGCCGCTAACTTTTGGTCGTCATGGTTGACGAAGGACCCGGCCTCTTCCAGGAACGTTGCCCTTGAATTCAAACACACCTTAAATCTTATTATGGGGGCATATTATATATTTTCCAGGTGCATAGTGCCACTTCATAGCACTATAAAGTAACTATGCTGCCTTCAGTTGTCACGAAAATATTGTATGTATTAAAACAACTTAAAGGAAATTTGAGTTTGCATCATAGGCTCTTTAAGGAGCTCCTGCCCTTTCAGTACGTTTTCACAACAATGACATCCACTGATGTGTTTATAATGGACGGCATTCTCTTAAAAGCATCGTAGTTCCTTTAGGTGTTTGCTAGTTGCCGCTGCCGCTAGTCTGATGGGGCAGAGTGGGGAAGGTTTGGGGGAGAGATGCTCTGTGGTGCTGAAGCTAAGTAGACTGAAGTTCCAACACGGAGGTTTGGGCAATTGTATGAGCAAGTAAATAGGCACCCCAGAATGGTTGCCATGGGAGACTCAATAATGATTCCTCATGAAAGAGTCAAAGCAACAATCAAGGTATATTTTTGATGAGGCAATAACATTATAACATGATATAAAGCTAAAAAAAAAGTTTATTTATCCTATAAGTTGCAAATCAAGTGGTTCCCAGAAAAGTTTGACTTAAACCTGACTTTTATTTAAATTGTTAAAACTGTCTTTTTCCATTATCATGGATTCAAATCAACATTTGAAAATTATACCTAATTACCAAAGCCAATATTGGAAAACGATTTCTGATTTCCCTCTGATACTGATTATAAGTTGTTTATGTTCCTGTGTAGTTCATTTAAAGCACAGCAGGGATTTTAGATGAGCAACAATGTGAAATAACATGGAAGGAATGTGACGCCTGAGGAGGACCGCACCAATTTAGCTTGAATTAAATTAGTCATGTTGAATGTGATAATTACTCTTGTTAAGCAAAATGATCATCCGACACGAGGCGCTGCCACAACGTGGCATGACTATAGCTTGTGGGCATTTTATTTTCTTACTCATAACAGTGGGGGATGGGCTGCCCCTAATTTAATAGCTTTAATGACTGGAAGCTTGGAAATTTTCCAACAGTCGCTGTGCAGTCAAGCATTGTGGGTACAAATGTAGGTTCTTAAAATTGATCTGGTCGTACCACAATGAATATACCGGCATTAAATCCAAACTGATATAACAACCTGCTCTTGTGCCAAACACATGACAACCAGACTGGCTTTATACAGGCCAGTAACGAAGCGCAGTGGGTGACCTGTAATATCTGAAACAGATGCTCTGGGTCTCAAGCTGCTAGCTATGTCAACATGTGATTAATTCAGTTCACTTTATTTATTTAAGAGGCATCTCAAGGCATCTTACATATTAAAAAGTAACAACACTGAAAATGCAGATCTGAGCTTTTATAGCAGCACTCAGTTGCAATAATTCTCAGTAGCTGTTTTCTATGCAACACTGTCATCTTCAGACTTTGTTGTGGAAGGATTTCTAAACTTGGTTTTCATTCACTAAAACTGCAGAATGTGAATATTTTTTCATAGATTATCTATCTCATACCATGCTGTGATAACATAAGAGAGATGCTTTAAAGTGGGGAACAATCAGGTGTGTTTGCTGAACAACACCTGGCTGATTCTTTACCCTATCAGTCAAATACAAGCAGCAACGTTGGTCACAAATTGTTTCTGCAATATTGTTTCAAAAACAGTCATTGTGTGGAATCTGCTGCTTTGATTTAAATACCTCGAGAACCAGGTGAAGGGATGTCCTGATGCACACAGCTTTGGGAATTTGGAAAGTGTCTGATACCTTTCATGACCACAAAAACGTTATTTCATCCCACAACTTTTGTTACTTGCAGTTCCTAATTTTTATTGGAGACTAATCTTAAACTTTAATCAAAATTGATCCCAGAAATGGTTCAAATACATTTTACCTGGAGCAACTCTGACAGACTGTTGATTTATAATTCAAATGTTGAAAATGAACTGAACCACTTTTGTACTTCTACTCATTTTATGCACTCAGAGAAAAATCCAATCACCAAACCGACCTGCAGATGCTCAAGCTCTTCATTGATTTTAGGGTCAATATAACACAAAGATGTTTGCTAATGCATATCTTAGAAATTATTATCAAAGTTATCTTTTGCACAATAAGTTTACATTTTGGAAGTTTTATTTAAAATACATTTTAGGTCGAGTTAACAGGATTTCTACACTGCTTATATAAAGTTGGAGGTTGTTTTGTTTTTTGATTAAAGTCTTTTTAATATGAACTAAAACCTGCTGTTAATCTTAAAGAACATGTTGCCTTCCTTACAAAAAGGCCATAGAAACGATGATGTAAACTCCTGATACCATGAGATCATGAGGTATCTACACTTCAGCTCACGCGGTTCTGAAACATCTACAGGGTTTGAAAATCTGGAGACCTTCTGCTGCCACTCCTGCTTTACTCCTCTGTAAACCTCGCAAGGCTTCATCATGTAATAATCTGTATCAGTCGCTGAAAATGAGCCTCCTTGCAGTCTATCGCCTCCTCAATCTGCTTGGAATTACAAACAACAAAACAGCTCTTAACAAGGCCTTGTTTTATTGTTTCCTGGTTGAGTGAACAAAACAGCCTAATTTTAATTCACAATCATCCAGATGTTTCTCTGAGTGGTAAGGAGAAAACATCTGTGATGTTACTGTTCTACCTGAAACTACTGTCTTATCATTTTGAGATTCAGAAGTTTTTTTTACACAATTCTTGAGTCATCGTAGGCTGCTGATAATTGTTTTAACTTTTTATAAAATTATTTTTATAGGCACGCAATTTTTAAAGATATTTGATCAATTGTGATTTAGAATATTTCATATCTGGGGAAGATGGTGAACTCAAACTTTCAACATTTTTTTTGTTAAAGAAATCTCCTGAGAAAATAGTTTTAATTGTCAAGTGCTATTTTATAAGTTCCTGATAAAGCTAATAAATAACTAAAAAATACATCAACAATTAATATTTTTGCTTCTAGACGTCTTACTATATAATTTTTCCCCCTTTAATTCTGCTTTTTACAATGTAATATTGTATATTCATGAGCCATTTTACTGACTGATGAAACAAAACTAGATTTTTCATTAAAATACTAATGCAGCTTTCAAGAGAAGGCATCCACATTGAGAAAGCAGTAGAGCTCTCCTCCCTGTATTTCTTTAAAAATACAGTTTTTTTTTCTTCTTCCTCTTCTCAGATACAACCCATGTTTTTTTTATTCATTGTGTTTGTGTTGCTGCTGCAAGTGCATATGAAATATGGCCTGCATGCTGACATCTGCAGAGGCCCTAGTGAACCCCAGTGAGAGGATGCAGTTGACAGAAAAATATTACATCACACAGGCGTTGCAGGTAAACAAACAACAAAGTGAAATCGGAGATATGGGGTAAGAGTAGAAGAATTCGACTTTAGATTAAGTCATGTTTTGCTACTGTCATCAGCTGAATGTAACAGACAGAAATCTATTTATGATTACTCAGGGTGTTTCAGCCATTCACTACAATCAAAAAATACAAAACACCTTCGAACTCAAAGGCCAGAGAAAGTAAGTTTTTCTCTACCAAAACATGAATACTGAAAACATTTGCCTGAAAGCTTCTCCAGAAAACAAAGTTTAAAGAATAAAAAGACCAGCAGTGCAAAAATGACTGTGCGTGACAAGGATACTTATTACCTCTGCCTGATTTAGCCGTGCAACCATTCAGCTTACTCTGAATAATTTAGAGCCCCAGTAATGTGGACTTGCATAACTTCTGCAGCAACACTCAGATTCAGACACTGCAACATAATAATAAACATCATAACGCACGTAGCTGACGGTCAGCTTGAAGATTTGACTCCTGTGTCTTTCTTTGAACTGCACAATTTCAGATTAGAGGGGGCTTAACTTTTTTCTACCAGGCTTTAACACCAAGCAACAAGGTAAATTGAGGTGCAACAAGGCAGCAGCAGGAATGTTGAAGTTATAAAAATAGCCTTTTCAAAGAGACAAATACGGCAAAAATTGTCTTGTATGTCAGCAACCTCCTTTTAAAGAGTCTGGTTCTTGTAAAGCTATAATTACCTGGAGTCAATGTCCTCAGCATAGACAGAGGGTGGACTTTCCTTCAATTAGCATCATCTGTTTCATCTTCCCGCACAGACATGAGCGGTGTGGAGATGAGTGTTTGTCCCATGCACCTGCGTCAAGAGAGGCCAGCCTCTCCTCGACACAACAGAGAAATCCCGCAGAATGAAGCAGGCGACTTTCAAACGCTCCCTTTGAAGTAAAAGCTTGCGTTTTGAAGTCTATACGTGGCACTGCAATTCCTCTCTGATGAAGAAGTGCAGCGGTGCAATCTGTGAGCGCAGCCTCTGGTAGAGTTTTGAATGCGGGGAGTTTTTTTTGTCATTATTATTCATTTTAAATTGGTGAATCTGCAAATACTGGCTTGTATGTCTTTACCAGCTTTGCACACCGAGACGCCAAATTTGGTGCTTCAAAAAATAGTTCAAGCTCATTGAAAGTATCTGTGAACACCAATTTTAGTCTTGCTCAGTGAGATTTAAATCTGAACTTTGACTAGTCCATTTTAACACATAAGTAACTAACGCATCTCACAGAAGTCCTGCAGGAAGTTCAACATCTGGCCCAGGACTCAAGTCTTTCTGTAAAATATATATTTAAAATAAATATCAACATGAAGAGTGGCTGTTAAATCCCGCATAATAAAAGCACTGCAACGAGAAGTAAACTAGTGTTTTGTAAGTTTAAGCAGTGCATATGTATTTAATTAAAAAAAAGAGAAAAGTATGTCATGAGGTATCAACTTAAATTTCACCTCATTCCTTTTTGAACATGCAGCTTGATGTGTTTTCTTTTGGTGTTGCGTCCTCTCTGAGTAATGTTACCAACACCATGCTTCACCGCAGCGATGACGTGTTCAAAGTATTTAGAGTGAAAGAGGCTAGATGCAAATACACACCACACGATTCAGATTTGTATAAGAAAAGATGAAGAGCAGTGCCTGTGCCTTTTTTTTCTCTACCATGTTACAGTAAATAAAATATATTTAGGACTGGCAGGAACATGACAAAATTTGGCAACTGTGAATATTTTTGCAAAAACACTGCATATTTCGCACATTAAAAGGTATTGACAGCTGACAAAATCTCCCCTTGGCATTATCATATATAAAATGAACCACCAGCAGCAGGTTGATGGTCCCTGTGCTTCTTTTTCACAATGTTCCGACACAACCTGTAAAAGCTCAGAAAAAGCGAAAAGGCAGAGCTGTCATCACGACAGCGAAACAGGGCGTCAAAGAGGCTGGCAGCACCACAGGCAAGGTCTGACACCGCTCTGTGGGCCCCAGGAAGAACAAGCCAAATCAACAAATGCCTCTCTAGCCCTTCACACACACAAAGCACCAGAGAACAGAGCTGGAATGTGTAGCACGGCACCTGAATCAAGTGAGGTTTTCACGCTGAAATATGACACACAGGATGACTTGTCCTCTACTTTCATACTACAGGGAAATTTACCTGCTGCAGGAAAAGAAAGAAGAGGAACCCACCAGACTCGGGTGCAACGATTTCTACCACTCTGAATTTAAATAGGCATTTTCAAGCTTAATAGGCATGTTGTCTGCAACCACAGAAATGTGATGTCACAGAGGCCTCCATGCTGCTTTTATGTAGAACAGTGCTCAGCTAGACGCTAACATCCAAAACTCTGCCACTGGCTATTTTCAGCCCTGCCTGGAAAGTGCTGCTGCATTGTCTGAACAAAGATGCAAAATCCAAACCGAAGCACTTCAGTGCAGTGTTGCTCGTGCTTTCTTTTATAGTGACACTTCATACAAAAAACTTTTTAGAGCATAAAACGGAGCCATTTTTACTCCCAGTGGTTGTACAGTACACATAACAGATCTTAAAACGTCATGCAGAAAGTACATTGCATTGGGCAGAACAAAATATATGTTGGTTTAGTCTAAAAGATTATGCTTCGTGGCATAGACTCAACAAGGTGCTGGAAACATTCCTCAAAGTCTGGTAGATATTGATATGACAGCATCGCCCAGTTGCTGAAGATTTGTGGTGGTGCAGTGGTGTGGGGGATATTTCCACCAGCAGCCTGAACCGTTGATTCAAGGTAGGATGGATCCAGTCTTTCATGTTGTTGACACCAAATTCTGACCCTACCATCCGAATATCAAGACTCGTCAGACCAGGGGATGCTTTTCCAATCTTCTATTGACCAGTTAATGACCCTGTGTGAATTGTTGCCTCTGTTTTCTGTACTTAACTGACAGGAATGGCAACCGGTGTGGAGTTCTGCTGGTGTAGCCCATCCACCTCAGGGTTCGACGTGTTGTGCATTCAGAGATGCTCTTCTGCATACCTTGATTATGAGGAGTGGTTAATCGAGTTACTGTTGCTGTTCTATCAGCTCGAACCAGTCTGACCATTCTCCTCTGACCTCTGGCTTCAAGGCATTGCGCCCACAGATGTGGCGTTCACTGGATTCAAACCCGTTGAAAAAGTGAAAATCCCAGTAGATCAGCAGTTTCTGAAATACTCAGACTAACAATCATGTCATATTCAAAATCACTTAAGTCACCTTTCTTCCCCATCCTGATGCTCAGTTCGAATGCAGCAGATCGTATTGGCCATGTCTACATCCCTAAATGCATTGCTTTCCTGCCTTGTGATTGGCTGATTCGACATTTGTGTTAATGAGCGTTTGGACAGCCGTACCCAATGAAGTAGCCAGTGAGTGCAAAGCACATACGGTTCATAGACAGTCATGATAAGCAGCCAAATCTATTAATAATTTTTATCAGTAATTTTGGTTTTAGGGGACCTAGTTAGAAAGTTGCTCTACTTAAGGAAGTAGAATTAAATTCTTATACATACTGATTGCAGAGCTTTAATAACTGAAGAAAGTACTAATTTTCTTTAAGAAATAAATACTTTAAAAAGCTCACCTTGTTCTCATGAGTTGAATTTTATGCTAAAATACATACATTGTCTCGTGCCATTGATCCCAACAGCACTTTTAACAAATTATTACGGCAATAGGATCAACTGAAACCATCGTACTAACAATCCGATCCAGAGTTGCTTTCTATGCTCAACAACTAAAATACTTCCACAATTATAATTCAGACATTTTAATACCCTAAAACATTTGCTTTCCATTGTGCCTTTGTGAGAATGCAAAGTGGCATGAAACCCATCGTTAACTCATTTTAAAATATTGCTGCAGGCAGGTGCTAGCTTCGCCTCCCACACTGTTTTTGGAGGCTTGGTGAGTGCTGACACCATATGGCATTAAATGAAGCACAGAGAGAAATATGGCAGCTGTGTGCGAGCCTGGCTGCAGAGGGCAGCCCAGGGCGAGCACTTTGTAGCTGAAGATATGTTTACGGCCCCTAATGGATCGGAGCAGGTCCAAGGAATCTAAAACGAAGCCAGAAGTTGAGGTCAGAACGGTCAGAAGAGTAAAATGTTCAGGTTTAATTATGACGTTGTGAATCACTAAAGGGCAACCAGAACTTTCACTCTAGGAGAAAATTTATTAGTAGGTAGTTGGTGGATAATATGAGGGTTTTGAAGCCTGTTTCTGATTCTTTTCCAATGCAACCACCAAGCAGTTCATGTGTTTAATATTCAAAACTCTGCATACTCGAAAAATTTGCATCCTCTGTTCCTCCTAAAACTTTAAAATACTGCCCATTGCGCCCCTCTTTGCAGGTGACAAGCTCAAATGAGAGATAGCTCCATTAGCTTCCTATAGCTAATTGGATTAGCGCTTCAGGCACTACAATAACGGCTGAATTTAGCGAGGCAGGCTGAGAGAATGGGAAAGGGGGGGGGAGCCAATTTTCCAGTGAAATGAGCTTTGCTTCAGGTAAAGTGAAAAACTCCTGCAAAGAAATAAAGAAGCTGAGTGTTGAAGCATTTTCTCCTAGCAGGCTCAGTAATGAGGCACAGAATTTACGTTCAGTGTGTTACAAGAAAGGGCACCCGGCTGCAAATTGCTCGACTGCATCTGGTCTCATAATGCAACACAAGAACTGAGAGCTGTGTGTCAAATTGTGTCAGTTACTTCAAGGCTGTAAGAGTTACACTCTGATTTCTTTTTATACACTGCAAAGCAAGGCTTTGCTGGTTTGTTAGCTTAACTACTGGATCATGTAAAAAAAAAAAAAAAACCTTGCTAAATGGCCAATATAGTTTTAAGAATTTGAGCAGTAAGTAAATACATTTTTTAAAAAAAATTTAAATAATTGATGTTTGTTTGTTTAACCAATGAAAGTTTCATAAATCACAAAGCATACTTTGAGGAATTTCCAGTGAAAATAATCCAATCCATTTTTTGACCATTGTCTTGTCTTAATGCCCAAACTGAACTGGAAACCTTATGAATAAAAGATGATTCTCTCAAAATGCATTTTAAAGAATCTCAACTCACTTAGGATAATAATCTCAGTCTGCAATTAAGAAAAAATGTGAAATATTATTTTAATTTAGAGATCCAGGACAAAGCAAGTTTAAGATTATGATACATATTGTGAGTTGTTTGCTTCAGTGACACGAAATATGTTTGAATGAGTCAATGTGAGGCATTAAAACGGAAAAGCACTGCACTAGCTGTAAGGCATGGTGATGGCAGCATCATGCTGTGGGACTGTTTGACTGTCAGCGGTACTGTTGCGTTCCACAATGTGGGTAAAATAAATAAAGAGGAAAACTATTTCCAAACTTAAAACATCAACAAAAATCAAAACTCGTTTTAAATGGATCAGGTGGATAAACATTACAATTTTGTAATAACTCAGACATCAACTCTATTGAAAATGATTGGAAAAAATTATTAAAATTTGAGAGGATTCTTCAGTTGCTCAAAATGATCCCAAAGGTCGGTGAGTGGTTGTAAAATGTTTTCTCTGCAACTTGTCAATGATTATTCATAATACAAGTCATAGATATGCATATATTTGTGCATTTATGTAGGATTTTGACATTAAATGTGGCCTTAAATTAAAATTTGTGCAACAAGTTTTTAGGAATGATCAAGGTTATGTTCAGCATAATTTCCAGTTGACGAAATAAAGGTTCAAATGCATCATTAAAAGCCAAAAAATGAATTAGAAATTCATGCCTAAGAGGTGTGTGTGAACTTCTTTTAGAACTGTACAGAGCAGATATTGAACAGGAAAGCAAGTTCAGCACTTTTCTTTAATTTATGGCTGGTCTCATGCCTGTCCTCCTGATTTAAATAGGAGTTAGTGTTGTGGCCTTAAATAACTCCCAGATGCTCATTAGGAACCAGAACTCTGCATCAGTTTGGTCTGTCTTGGTGTTTTTCTGTGCATCTGCCAGTAAAAACTAAGGCCATGTGGTGATTTGTGTTGCAGAACCTTAATCAACAAGAGGAATGATTTTTCAGTCTTTCCTTGTCACACACACGCACGCACACTTCTACATGAACCAGAGGGGAAAACACTTCGCTCTCCTTGAAGCCACCTTCTTAAAACCACAAGTCTCCTGGTGCACAACGTAAAATAAATCAAAGAATGTTGCTGCGCAGATAAAACATGAAATACTGAGCTCACAATAGGATGATCAAAGGGCAGAAAAAGCAATAAAAGAAGTGTGTCCATCCATCAGCGGGCGGCTGAACGCCCAGAATGATCGGAGTCTCAGGTGGACCGGCTACCTGACAGGGAAGCTTCTTTCTAAATCACAGAGCTGCTCTCTTATTTGCTGGATGACTGCGCAGTTTCTCCCCTCGGCTACGCTCAAGAAACAAGCAACTTCTGAAAGCGGGAAAAAACTTTGCCAGTCAGTCAATGTGACTCGCGTTTACGTATTATTGATTTTTTTTGGTTTATTTGTTTATTTGTTCCTGTTCACAGCTATCAGTGCATGTTATGAGGCTTGAAGTACAAATGAAAGTCTGTGGCCACTTTGTAAAGGCAACGCATTTCATGTATTTCACTCTGCTGTAAAGTGAGTCTTTTTTATTAGTTTTCACAGTAAATAAAAACAGAAAGGACACATTCCCACATCACCTTTGAGAGAAACAACTTCAATTAAGTTGAGAAATAAGTTATTCAAGATATTCTTTAGCTCACAATGATAGTGCTTGTTCAAGTTTTTCCACTTACAAAGAATGAAGAGGTCTTTAATTTTCACTTCAGCTGCAAGAAATATAATGTAAAATCAAATTCACATTGTATAATTTTCAAATAGTTACTTAGAATTTTAGTGGAAAACAAAATATATTTGATGACCCACCAAACAGCAGGAACGCTGGCAGTTTTTATTAGTAGACTTTAAAGTGCAACTAACCTCTAAATCAACCTTTTTTTTCCCCCCCTCAAACTGCATAACTAGGTAATTTAGGGCTCTATTTTGTGTTTCTGTGCAAATTTTTGATGTTTTAGTATCCTCAGGTTAAAAGGTGCCGAAGCAATTTCACTGCTTTTCGTCACACAGCTCCAAGTTTGGGTATAAAAGCATTTAGTGAGCGAGTAAAAAAATGGATTTGTGTCTTTTTTTACAAACTTTTTTCCAAGTATGTAAAAAAATCAAGTAATATCGATTATACAAAGAACTGCATATGATCATTCTTTGAATGTGCAGCATTAAGTGGTAAAATCAAAAGCTATTTCAATCAAAAGCATCTTAGCAGACTGAGTTACATGTCAACATAGAATCCCTTCTTTAATATCACCTGCACAATTCTTACATCCATTGAACTTGTGAATTTGAATTTCTTGCAAGGATGTCAGAAAACCTTCCCAGAGCTGCTGTTTTGGTATGAACTGCATTTCACCCTCAGATCTTCTGCTTGAGGAAACTCCAAAGGTTCTCAATAGGGATGAGGTCAGAGGAGGATGATGACCACACCACGAGTTTCTTCAATTTCATGCATGAAGATTATTTTGCTACGGAAGGTACGGCTCTTCTTTTTGACCCATGAAAGAAAGTGATCAGTCAGAAAGTCTATATACTTTGCTGAGGTCATTTTCACACCTTCAGGGTCTGAAGGGGCCGACCAGCTCTCTCTCTCTCCCCATGATTTCAGCCCAAAGCATGGCTTCCACCACCTCCTTGCTGACGTCACAGCCGTGTTGGGACATGGTGGCCACCCACCACCAATCCACTACTGCGTCCATCTGGACCATCCGGGGTTGCACAGTGGATAAGTCTGTTTGAAAATTAATCTTCATGTACGGCTGGGCCCACTGCCACCGTTTCCATTTCAGCTTTGGGCTGAATAATAGGTTCAGGCACCACAAGCCTCTGGAGGATCCTCCACCTTGAGGTTCCAGAGGCACCAGCAGCTTCAAATAACTGTTTGCTGCTTTGTAAGGTCATTTTAACAGCTGCTCTCTTAATCCAACAGAACCTTCCTCATTATGCCTTTATCTGTACAAACCTATCATTGTTCTGAAACAGCCACAAATCTCTTCACAGTACGATAACGCTTCAGTTTTTGTTAAATATCTAATGATTTCATATCTTGACATTCGGCACAACACTATCTGAAGATTTTTATCAGCAGAGATCCTTTCTCTTTCCCATATTGCTTGAAACCTGTGGCCTGCTTAATAATGTGGAACATCCTTCTTAAGTAGCTTTCCTTTAATTGAGCTCACCAGACAAACTAATCAACCAGCTCTCTGAAATTAATTATAGTGATTCAAAGAGCCCTGATACACAATACATCTATAAATTTAATAGCACAACAAAAAATGTATCTTTATGACACTTTAATCCAATTTGCATAATAATTTGGAACATGTTGTAGAAACTTTCATTAGTCCCAATATGTGTGAAATGTTCACAATTAAAACTTTAGAGCAATGTTTATAAAGACTGCAAAAGATTATAAAAGATTACATATGTGTTTGTTTCACCGAATACTGCTGCTTCTGGAAAGGAATTATTTAAAACAACAACAAAAAAGAAGCTTTTAGGAGTTTAATCTTTTAAAGGATCTAAGATTTATGTCTGTTGTCGTTACACCTTACAAATCCCAGTAACTCATGTAGGAACATTTCAGAGCCACCGCCGTTGCGAGCAGAGGAACGCGGTGCGGTGTGAGTAATTAGGGTTTTGTTTGGCAGTGTGTCTCTGAAGCCTTTTGCCTCTGTAGATAATCCTTACAGGAAAACACAATGCCTTTGTCTGAGCTAGGAGGAAACTGTGAACTCAGGCCTGAGTCTGGAAGCTGCCTGTGAAGAAAATGAATGAACACCCACATCTGAGACAAAGCGCACAGTTACAGAAGCAAACAGGAAGAGCTAAAGAGAGGCAGAACATACTGCTGTACTGCAAGTTTTGTGTCACAAAAGTTGAATTTGAAGCCAATTTATGTTCTAAAACAGTGTTAGTTCATTCTTTTAATTAAGGAACATGTTGAGAAATAAAGCTTGAATATTACATTACATCCAATATGTTGGATATTTTTCCTTCTTTAGCAATAAAAACCAACATTTTTTTTTCACTAACGTTTAAGTTTGCATGAATTGTAGCAAACAATTTATCACATCACTGTATTTTCGCCTTTTTGAAGTAGCTCATTTCATTTTTCTAACATTTAAATACGTCTAAACACTCAAAGTCCACCAAAATCCAAAGACAGCAGTGAGACGAGGAAGATCACTGGTGGGAAACGAAGATGAGAACAGGAAAATAAAGGCTGTGCAGGTAATTTGTTGAAACAGGTTCAACCGTTACAAATCAGCAGCTGTGAGGAGAGCAACACCACAGAGCAGAAGGAAATTGACTAATGACACAGATCTCTGAAGAGAATGTAAGCAAAGGGGAATAGTCGATAATAACAAAATAATTAAATCGAAACTGAACACAAGTGAGAAAGACAAGAGGCAAATATTCAAAAAGTTCCACACTTCTCCAACTCAGAACAAAATTCTTTTGGTTTCAATGTAATTTCTTCAGCTTGGCTGCTTAAATCCATGAAGAGGAAAAGTAGCATCCAAAGCATTTCTATCAGCTGGATCTTTTTCATTTGCAGTAAGCGTGATAAAACGTGATACAAAACTTTCTGTCACAACAGAGCTACATTGACATTAACCAGCAGGGACAAACATCTGCTGTTCCTCACTACCTTTAGAAACAGAATGTAATAGATTGTTTTAGAAATTTATCTCACTGTAAACTCTTTGAATCGACTAAAACAGCCAGAGTCAGGATAAAATTTAATACCGCGACAGAGTCCTCACCTCCAGGAAGGAACCGTTTCAATAGCCAAGACCCCAGACCCTCTGTACAAAGCAACTGGTGTAAAATTATTTTATAAACCTGTGTTTTTCCATTCTACTCCATTGTCATCATTACATACGAAACCAGAATTGCTCTTTGCCTGGTTGTGCTCAGACTGTAACCATTACATGAGGCCAACTTGGCAAGTCTTTGTTCAAATTCTCGGATAACGAGCCAAGATGCTCCAACCAGACTCCCCAATTCAGCTGCCAGGACCACAAAATGCGACCACCATGATGATAAACCCTGATAACCTCACCTCGGACATTTCCTGCACCAAGATCTTGACGCATCCCAGCAAGACCCTTCAGAAACCGTCCTCAATCTGGTTGACCTTTAAGCTAGTTTTTCCCGATGCAAATCCGGTGCTCGAATCTGCAGCTGCACGTTGACAAGAAAGAAAAACAGAAGATACAAAATTTAAGAAAAGTATGAAAACTGAAAAACATTCACAGCAAGCAAACAGCCTTTTCATTAAAACCTTCTGCGGACTCTGCATTGTAGCATCACGTCTGCAGTAAATGTTTATGCGCCGATATGCCTTTCTGGATGGACGATGATAGCTCATGTGTCATGGCTGCAGGCCTATCACTTGCTTAGTTTCCTGCAGTGTGAGCCAATATGTTCAGCAGACATAGATGTGGGCATTGCCTAATGGAATCCAGTCAGCACGCCTGATACAATCACCAAGTCACACTGCCAAGCCTCGATAACACCGGGCTCTCTCCCTCTTTGGAGCCAAAGCAAGTGTCCTGGAGAGCCCTGCAAAATGTTACATATTAATACTTCTCAACAAACGCTGGCTGATAAGCAGCCTGGGTAAAAAATTTTCTTTTACTGCAATCACTTCGCCACAGGTTTCCAACAACATCTCAGTCTTGTTTTTTTTTTCCTTCCATAGACGCGTATCTGAAAACAAATGCCTCGACCTTGGTAACCCGTACTTCCTAAAAAAATCCATCTTCACACAGAAGAGATAGTGGAATGTCTTTCAGAGTATTTTGGGAAAAGAATTGGGTATATGATTGTTTTATTAAAAGAAGCGTTTGGTAGATGAAGGGAAGTTGCAGAGCATAATAATTGTCAGAGGATAATTCACCAACTGCAACTTTTAGATGTATGAGTGCGTCAACACATTGAGAAACCTAGGGTTTTCAATATCGTCTCATATTTAATCAGACAAAGTGGGGGGAAAAAAAAACCCATCCTTATTTTGTCACATTTTAACCACAGCCTTCAATATATTTAGTTCAACACAATGTCACAGAAAATTGCAAACTTAGGGGGGAAATGCAAGCTTTTCACCATCAACAGCTAATATGTGTTTATTTATTTATTTTTTTTTTTTGTCTTTTTACCTCCTTGGAGCTGGGCTTTTTGATTGTAAAACGAAAAGTGAAACAAAAATAAATAAATAAGTAACCACACAGCTCCTGGACTCACTCCATTTTTCTTTCACCGAGAGAAAGTAAAAATCATACTCTACCCCTCATCAAATATGAATTGCAGTTTATAAGATCACATTTAAAATTCAGACTCGCAGTTCATGCTTTCCCAAATGTTGTTGGTAATCGTTGCTGATTTTTATATCTATACATTTCAGGGGCCAAACACACACAAAAAAAACACAGCTTGCATACAAATTTGTAACCTCGCACTCTCCCGCAAACACAACTATGACGGTGTTAAATGATGAAATAACAGAGAGGAACTTCTGTATTTGAATGGATATGTATTTAAATGTGTGCTCCAACTATCCCGGTGCTGCATGAGTTATGAGACCGTCTGATCACTTGTCACTGGCTGGCGTAAGGGAATGGGGCATGTGTCATATCTTGTTTAAGCAGCCCGATGCAGTGTGTTTGCGTGCATGCGTGTGTGTGAGTGTGTCGACTGTTCACAGCGACTCCTCTGCTTCTAGTTGCAGCTCCTGTTATTCAACGGTTCCTCCCCTCCGGCTGTTAGCTGACTCGGGAAGTTTCCCGCCGGATACAGTGACGACAGCTGGCATCCATGTTTTGCAGGGAGGTAAAAAGTAGTCAGCTGAGGAGACGTCGCAAGCGTACCTTTCGCTTTCACTGGCTCGGCCTCTGTCTGTACATGAGACAGGCTCCCTGTAGCCTTCAAAACATCCTGCGATGCGGTTTACATCTCAAGAGGGCCAAAGCCCAGCATCAATTCCAGCACACGTGTGCCAGGAGAGCTGGTATCTTCTCTAAATCCAATTCTTGTGGGTCTAGAAGTCCTTCAAACTCCAAAAACAAACCCCCAAGAGGAAAACAAAGTAGATGCAGAAAAGTTTGACTCTCCCTGTTAGTGGCCCGCTGCATGAAATGATCAAAACACATTAATTATTCATGACACAGAGGAGATTCTGGATCTGTGATGTGTGGAAAGCCTCAGCGGGACTTGAAACTGTGATTTCGCTTCCTGGTCTACGTGAAATCTACAATAATTAAAAAATAAAAAAAGTCAAATTCTATTCAAGCCACTTGAATTGGGGTTTTTTTTACACATATTGTGACGCAGCAGAAATCTGGTAACTCTACAGAAGCTGCAGAAACTCCCAAGCCAGGCGAGAGATTCTGTCAGTTAAAAAGATTTTTAGTTATGCACCAATCTTAAGGAGGAATAACATTGCAGGGGACACACAAAACATCTGGAAGAAGAGCCACTTTCTGGTAGACAGCTGTGCTAGTTAGAGCTGATTGGAAGATGTGTGGAGCTACACACAGGACAATCCTTGAAGAAAACATTTAATAACTTCATATTTATATAATTACAATAATAAACCTTTACTGTGTAAAAGAAAATTGCTACAATACTTGGTTTGTGGTGAAAAGAAACCAGAATGTAATACCGTTGATCATCATTTTGTATTGTGTCACAAAAACACATGATAAAAAAAAAAGAATTAAATTGAGTTGAATTGATAAATAGATTGTTTCATGATGCCAAATAGATTTTGGATTTAAAATTCAATTAATCTGCTTTATTTTGGAGACTTTTTAGGACAAGAGGAGTAAACAGAATGCTAGGATCGCACAAGTGTTAATATGCATTAATATACAAAGTGGAAACCGTCTCAGCATTACCAGCAGAAGTTTCCTTCCACAAACGTCCTTCCTTATCTCTGCTCTTGCAGCTACAGCCAATCAGCACCAAGGAAAATAAATTCCCCTTCTGGATTGGCCGTTTTTGCAAACACCTGCCAACAGCATATCAAAATCGCATTGAGAGGAGGTATGGCTGAGGTATTTTGGATTCCCAAGCTGCAGGTTTTTTTTTCCTTAAATATTTTAGTTATGCTCTATAGAAACGTTTTAAATGGCATTACTTGTAAGCGGGTGTGATCAATAAATGGAAGCGTTAATTATTGTTGATCATGACAAATTTCAATGAAGCTTGTGATTGTAACACAATATGAAAATGTTGAAGCGCCAGGCTTTTGCAAGGCATTTTACAAAGATTCACCCAACAAAAAAAAATCATTTTCATGACATCAAATTATTTTAGTTTTGTTTTGTTATGATGAACTCTTCCCATCATGAGCATAAAACATTTAGATTTCCCATTAATACTTTGTCTCCTAAGTGAACTGAGCAAGACGATGCCTGATGATGTTATTTCATTCATAGTTTTCTTTTGACGCGTAACTTTAGTGGTGTCCCTTTTGTCTGCTGCAGGCACTGGGAGTAATGCACTAGGAAAGATGAATAGCGCAGCACATATTTAGAGATCATGGCAGAACGACACGCACGGCTTCATCTGGTAACGAACGACGCAGGAGAACAATTTGGTTGCTGGCAACTGCATGATGTTTCTCATGAGGCACGTTTACATCAGTTTTGTGTTTCTTCACTGAGATTTAGAGAAAGAAAATAAAATCTGTGAAATGTAGTCAATCTAAAATTCCTCTACAAAAACTACATTATTTTTCATTGCAGAATTAGAGCAAGCTGTCATGGTTTGTATTGTAATGCAATACCGTGCATATGCAGACAGAGCAGAAGCAGTGTTGGAGTGAAAAAGGATTCAATGACGGAATAGTTCAGGATTTTACAATTATATCACAGCACATCTCAGAAAGTAAGAGAAGAATCCAGCAAGGACCAATGAAAACAAGGCAACTTAAATACAGAGGAGGAGTGATTAGTGACATGGAAACCAGAGGGGTCTAATTAGGGGAATGCTGAACAGCTGAGCAGGACAGGTGGTTGAAGGAGACTAGCAAACACAGAGAGCTGAACTTAGACACAAAATGACCCACAAATCAAAAGAAAAAATATGAAAATAACTTAACACCAAAAAGAAGACAAGAAAGAAAAGCCTAAACACAAAGGAATTAAAGTAGGTAAATGGAAACACCATGACAACAACAATGTGCAACTGAAATTAACTGAGTATGGAAAGACCTTACTGACAAAAATAAAGAGATCTGACAATTATTTTAGTGGTGTGCAAAATCACATTTTCTACTTTCTTTTCCCCGAGAGGAAAAGTTTGACGCTCTACTTTTTAAAAATGTTGTAAAAATTGTTTGCATTTTTAAAATCACTTTTTTTTTATTTTAGTAATAAAAAGTTTGTAGTGATTTTTTTTATTACTAAAATGAAGAAACCAATTGGTGAAAGTTGCTAAAAAAAAATCTTCCTAAAAGAGAAGAATGATGATCTCGTAATATATGACAAAAGGAAAACAAAGATAGTTACAAAAAAAGGTAATTATATCACATAGTAAATCTGCACACCAGTCTCAAGCAAAAGGCTTTCTCTTCATTAATTCATTCAGTTATTGATAGAAGAGCAGTTCAAGATGAATCAAAAGTGACAATGGAGCAAAATGGTGCCGCAAAGACCCGACGGCATGAATAACAATCTAAATCAAATATTAAATTCATTCAAAAGGCGATGACAGTGGCACTGACAGAGTAATCAATCCACATTCTGGTCTGATCAATTGTGGAGCAGCTCAAACAAAAGAGGCCAAATGAAGAAAGAAGTCGATTCCTCCACTGCTCTGAACACCATTTCTCTCTCCGTCTCTCCCCCGCCTGTTCTCGCCTGTTTATTAATGTTTCCTTCCACTCATTTTTTAACTTTCTGGCCAGTATTTTCCATTTTTGCTCGACCGCATGAAACAGTCTGCCGTTTAAGAGCAGTTTGTCTGTGTCTCACAACAAAGGAGAATGTGAATGCCTTATAATTCACTCTGTGATGGATTCCATCCTCTTGATATCAGTCTTTCTTGCCAGCTTGGGCCACATTTATTGCAAAATGGCATGAAAAGTTTAGGATTTATTCACAAACTAACGATTCTTATGAATAACAAAAATTTGTGATGACTGTTGATTCCATTGCTCTCACATAGATGCTCAGTTATTTAACAGAGTTTGTTTTTCAATAAAAGCATTTTGTGAGAAGGCTCCAGTTTGACCCCATCTCCAATCTTAGATCACCGGTAACAGAGAGTGCATGTGTTTCATTTTTAATGACTTTGCTGGATTTTCACACAAAACACTTTCTTAATTGCATAAACATAATTCTTCAATTTTGCTAATGGAAGAAGAAATTAAAGCTCCAAATGCTTTAGTTACCTTAATGTGGGGCAGTTCAGTTTGATGCAGTTCAGTTTGATGACTGTGTTGCTAAAAGTATATACCGTGTTTGAGGTTTTTGGCAGATTTATTTGGATAAAAAAATAAAAATAAAGCTTTGATACCAAGAGCAGGACTAATTACAGAGCAAAAGATTTTATTTTGTCTCCAACTGAAGCTAAATTTAGATTTAGAATAACAGCCAAAAACAGAGATTATAAGCTGTTCCCAATACTGACCCTCTGCACTTTCGGTATTCAGTTCAGTATTTATGAATTATGTAACTCCGAATTATTCACAGATAACTCCTATTTGTGAAAGGTAATGTGTGTTTTTATTTTAGTTTTTTAAAGAAAACCAGAATAATTTGTCCAAGGAAACATTTTGAGTGCTGCTAATGTGCTCTGCACAAGTATGGCAATTTCTAGAATCAGTGTGTTGTTTCCATTATTAGTTCCACTTAAGTGTTTTTCAGATTTAAGACAGCTGAAGCTATTAGCAGGCAGGCATTTCTTCACACCCCCAGTTTCACTCTATCACTCTTTGTCCTTGTGGGTGATTAGAATGTACTCTGCTTGTCTGTCTGCCTGCTCATTAATCACACTGCGAATGACTGGGTCCAACACTAAATATACAGTTTGTCCTCATCTGGGCTCTCAACACAAAGTGCTTCTGCAGCAGAAACCTTCTGGTCAGAAGTGCGGGTTCAGGAGTCTGCAAGTGAGAGCAAACATCTGGATGAAACAGGGGAAAATAATGTGGATGAAATCTTGAGTGGACCCACTAGATGCAATACTTCCCCTGTCGAAGCCAAGAAGGAAACAACAGTGTTCTCATGACAGAGGGATTATGCATGAATTTGAATGTAAACTAAATTCTTATCCTTGCAGTATCCTTATCAATATTCCAATCTCTCAAATGCATGTCAGTCTGACAAGGAGAGAGGAGGCATCTGGAAGGCTCAAAGGATTAAAGTCCACTTTATGTATCATTGCAGATATATGTGCAAGTGTTTCTGCATTTGCACATTTGTAACACCATTTTAGACTCATTTAATTGAATCCAGAATTTTCCATTTTGTAATTTATGATTTTCCTGTGCAGGCTGATGCTAGTCGGAGGGGCAAGGACAAACACACGCATGATGAAAAACACTTACAGTCTACTTTGAAGGATGATGATATGACACACTTTATTTTGTCACCAGAAACGTGATGTGCTAATGATCCCTGAGTGGGATTATCACTGCTTCAGTTTCAGGTCAAATTTCTTCACAAATAAACGAGATGCGACTAATTAAGTCTGAAAAAATAGTCGGGCTCATAACAGTGGAAAATCACAACTGGTAGTTTAGATGTTTTCTTGTGTTAAAGTAAAAGACAGGGAAGCAAAACTTTTTATTGGCAACAGAGTTAAGGTGTTTATGCTGTTCTGAAAGAAATTATATATAAAATCAAGCCCAAACTATTCAGAACCTTGATAAGTTTAAGCTTAAAGCACAGTTCTTCACTGATGTTTAGAGCAGGACTCCTGACTTGAATCTAATAAAAGATCTTATTTATTAGATTATCACACTAAGTTAAAGATTAGTGTGATGGCAAAATGGCCTCCCTCTCTATGACTGGGAGCTCATCATTTAAAAATGAATTATTAAGTTAACAGTGGTAGCTAACAACTGGTCAGCAATGATTAGAGTTTTTGCGCCTAAATCAAGTATTTTTTATTTATCATTTCACAGGGAATTTAATTTGTTGTGGATTTTTTTTTATGGAATGTTGAAAAATGAATAATCATTTTACGTTAACTTTAAAAAAAAATAAAAACAGCAAAGAACAAAAGTAAGCAGCTGTGAAATTGGACAATCTATCCTTCAGATTTAATCCCACTCTTTGGATTTTTTTTCTTGAAGTTGTTTTCTAGCAACTGTTAAAGTGCTAAAAACAAGCTCACAAAAATCAAGATAGAAATCTTTTCAGGTTTTTTATTGCTTATGTACTCTTTTAAAATTATTAACTGACTTTGTTTTACAAAATGATATTGCAGAACTTGTATCGCAGTACTTTTGCCAGCATTTTGAACAGATCTACGCGAGCTGTTCAGTTACTGGGACGTAGCCACAGTATGCTAACTGGAAGGACAAAGCTGCGCTATCCGATTTAAGCTAGCATAACGCTGTCATGTCAGACTTGGATTTAATCAGTCTTGGAGCAAACAAAGGTGGCAAAAGATGTAAACATTGACACTGACGTTTCACAGGGAAAAACACCTGCTGTAATGAGAGCAGACATTTTGCTCTCATGCTCCAGTGGTGCCAACTGCTTATGACAGTTAAACAACAAAAAAGGATACTTGTGATTCAGAAGAGAGCATTCATCAGTCAGCTTCACATGAAATTCAAATAAATTGACAATGTGCCTGATGAACTTAATCACTCAACTGCCAAATCGGATCAAGTCTTCTGGGAGAAGCTGTTTTTTACATAAAGCCGAATGCCAGCTGATGTGTAATCTCTTGTGACTGGTGGAAATGATTAAAAACCAAGGACACTTTAATGAGGACCTTTTATAATAATCTGCCTTTTTTCTAATTATCCTGCTTTAATAGGTGTCTACATTTAAATGCCAGCTCAGGGGCAGGCATTTACCTGCAGCTAAAGCCCACATAAGCCATTACTTCTGGATGAATCACTGTCAGCGTAAATGAGGTTTCCACATTAATTTAAATCTAAACAAACTAATTTCTTTTTAGACTATTACGTGTTTGATGAGTCACCCACCAGCTGAGGAGGAGAACACAGTGCTGGGATGTTCAGTTCTCAGTGTCTGCTCTTTGATAAATCTAAATAAAAACATCAACATCTGGCCCATCAAACTCAGATTTATCTTGTGAGATATATTTATCCTCTAAAGGACCTCTTGGAAAATCACTCTTAAGGGGAGAAAAGAATTTCAGTTTTATAGTGAAATTCAGGGAAAGGGACATTGGCTTGTGTGCCAGTTGAATGCATTAAAGCAACAGAAATGTGGGAAAAATACATATGTTTTACGGCTGCAGATGGCCCTGGTGTGGAAAAAAATACATTTGCATCATTTTAGAATGTACTGGAGACAGCCCAACTCTGACAATGTAAAACCATCTACTTCAACAAGTTAAGTTATGACTCGGATATATTGTAATCTGTTGCATTGCATTTTTTTGGATGGTATCACAAATGAAATGAATCAAATCAAAAAAACCTCAAAATAATAATAATATTTAAAAAAATCTTCTTTATGTAGTCCAAAATGTACTTTAGACAAGAATCTTTCTTTGGCAAACATATTTTAATTTAACCAGCATCTTCTTTTGCTTTGTTGTAAAAAGACCTAAAGAAAAATGATTGTCTTTAATGAAACAGAAATTGTTCCAAAGTCTCAAAAAAGTCAGTAAAACTTGTTAAATTTGTAGCATCTTTAAATAGATTGGTTGCAAACCATTAAACATAAGTGAATAGTTCATTATAAGCTATCTTAAAAATGTTAATATCACAGAAATGTGAATTATCTTCTTAAATGGCTCTGATACAATCTGATTCTGTCATTATCATGAGAGATCATTTTCTAAAACAGTGTCATTCATAGTCATTGGACTATTTAACTATTTTCCTACTAAAAACAACAGCAACAATCTTCACTTATTTTGTTGTTTTGATGAGTTTAAGAGCCTCCAGGGTGAATTTTCCCTGCAGGTAATCATCAGTCTCTAGGTGTGTGGAAGTGTGTTTTTTTTTCTGACAGGTTCTGTTGCTCAGGAGGATGTCAGCGGCTCTCTTGCAGCTCGGGTGGATGGATACGAAGCCTGAAAAGTCAACATGGAAACGCCGCATTTCTGCAGGAGTCGGCAGAGAAACAAGTCTCAGAACAGGGTATTTGAAGTCACTGCGGCTCCATATACGTCTTCCAGCACAGGGTTAAGGTTATAAAAACAGAGCAGCTGAGTTCAAACAGTAAAATGCTTTCGGGCAAGGCTGAAACTACAGAGGATGCATCATAACCAAGATATCTTATTTGCCTTTATGCATGTCGGAGTGGTTGTCACCCCGACTCCTACACTCCCCCGTGACATTTCAATTTGAGCCACAATAATTCTTTGGATTGCAACTCACATTTCACACATGATTTCACATTTCCCTTCACATTTCTTGAAGAACACTTGTGTTTGCTTGAACAATTCCCATTAATAGCTCCGCAGATTGTTTTTGCCGTGGATTGCACAGCCATAATGTGTAGGAAGCCACTTCATAAACCAGCTTTACTCTGTTTCACAGGTCATATAGCTTTGGAGATGGGAGACTTTGCATGGCCTGGAGCAAAGGGATTTGTTGAAAAACGTAGCATTGTACCAGAAGGAGCAACTTTACACACGCTTAATAGAAATTAAAGACATAAAAAGTAACATAAGTAACCAGATTCTTTCAAGACTAACATTATTTTTACTTGATCTAGCTAATTATGCAGTCAAATGTTTAAACACATCAGACTTAATGAGGCTTTTTCTCATGGAAAAATCAAAAGAAGTCATTTAAGATATCATGTTGTGCACTTCACAAAAAAGATTACATCATGAGGACAAACTTTATGTAGACATATTAAAACAATATCTCAAGGCATTAACAGACTCTGAGGTGTCTGTCCAATCAATTACCCTAAAGCAAGCAGCCAGATTAGCTACAAAGTAGCTTAAGGACAATGAAGTTAATATTTCAAAGTGGCACTCTTCTCAGTCTCTTAGATGATTTTGTGATGACTGCAGGAGGTGTGAGTGAGCAAGAAAACACTGGTTATGTCAGGAGGAATGAGCCAAAAGTCCCCCTGTGGAACAGGGATGTCAAATTCTTCTCCTTCAGAGCTTGCAAAAAGTCGGTCCTGCAACTTTTTGCAAGACCGACACATCTGAATCTGAGGATTGATTTACCTCATCATTCCTCTGGTTCTCCAGAGTTCTGCTAATGGCCTAATTATGTAATGTGGGTGTCTCCACAAAGTTTCAAGATGCTGGCTGTTGAAGATTAGAGTTTGACACCTTTGCTTTTAGATACCCAAAATGTTTTTTTAAGGGTTTGCAGTTTGTGGAAGCTTTTTTTTCCCCTCCCCAACCGATTTGTTTGATTTTCAGTTGACTTTTCCATGATATTTAAGGAGTGTCAGGTCTTCATAGCTCCTGGAGAGCCAGGTTAACTTTTAAAGTGACTTACATTGACCTTACCCTTCAAAGTTTAGTCTAATGGTAGGTTGAGAATGACATTTCTGGATAATATCTGCTGTGTGTGATTTGCGAGCCCTTTGTCTTCCTGCATGGAGTTAATGGAGATGTCAGTTAGAAGTTAGAGCCTCACCTCATGTGAAATAACGCATTCTGTGAAGCAAATTTACCAGATCGTCCTCTTCAAAAAAAAGATATGAAGAGATTCTGACCTTTTCGTCAACGTGATGTCTTGAGTAACCGGTGGTTATCTGTGCCACCAAAGCTTGGTGCTCAATAACCTTTTAAGAAGTGTCACCTTGCTGCTGACCTCGAGGATCTGATGCACAGCGCCAAGAGACGAAAGGCGGCCTTTTGACACGCCATCATTCCTGATTGGCTCTGACGGCTAAGAGAATATCAAGCCAGTCTAGGATCTGTCTGTAACACACTTCCTTTAAAAGCCGGTCACTCATTAGAGGAGATTAACACCCCGTAATGCAGTCCCGTTAATGGCTGGTGTTGCACGCCAGCTGTAATAATATGCATCATACTGTAATTACTGACACCATAAGAGGGTTTGGCTGTGCGTGCATGCATGCGGAAGACTGCACCTTCATTGTTTCCTCGCCGCTACTTTTAGATTCTGCGTTTTAATTAAAATGAAATAAATAAATGAGGACAGAAGTGAACGCAGCACCGCGAGGGAAATTGCTTGAAAAGAAAAACAAGAATGCATTTCCTCTGTTCCTCTCTCTAAACACACACAGACACGCAAAAAGAAAACAAGGTTTGACCCGGAGCCATGAAGCTCCCATTATTTCAGCTTACTCACCCCGTCAAGGAGCCACCGGCACCAGGATGCTCTCTGGTATTATGGATCTCAAAGGTTCATTCAAGGTCAGCATGTTTATTTCTCAATAAATTACCCTGGACTCCTAATTATTTTTCCTTCCACATTTCAGCACCAACCAACTCACTACGTGGTACTTCTTCTAGTCATTGGGTTTCTCAAGATAGTACTGAGTTAGCAAATTACATGAACCTGACAAGGTCGCCCAGATGTCTTGAAGAAAGGAAACCAATCTGCCACGATTAAACCACAATGATGGGGATTAGAATGCAGCGCCTTCGTTTTCAGAAACTGAAGCTTTCAGATTCATGGGTTAATGCTCAAGGATGAGAAGTACAACTCATCCTTTACACTTTCATAACATATATGAAATTTTGTTGAGATGATGTGAGACTTTTGATGTTGCCACCTGTCCTGCAGCACCACCCTGTGGATTAACTGGGCATGACAGCTGTTTGTTTTGTTGCATGTTTGAAATGTTGCAGGCAAAAATATGCTGTGTTTTAAACAGTACTGTATGTTATAAACAAACACAATGTAGCACAAAATCTATATGAACGTAAGAAACAAACATCACTTGACATATTGCAGTCAGGCGCAATATTTTAGTCATCAATTATTCTATTGATTTTTCTCATGATTAATCGATTAAACAGATAAAAAAAAAAAGATCGGCACATTCTGAAGATTTTTCATTTAACCACTTTAACTACTTATTTTACTCTATATTAGGCACATAAATGTGGAAAATAAATTATTCAATCCCCTTTTAAATAAAAAAAAATAAACATTTTAGAACAGCATTCACCTAATGCATGCTTGATCATTTGTGGCAAAGAATCAATCAATCAGCTGAAAACATACTTACAGCCGCTTCTGCTTGACTTAACATCAACACATCGTAGGGCTGATCTGTTGATTATTTTTAGATTAACTAGCAGATTAATTGGACAGCTAGATATCTTTTATTTTTTTAAACAGGGTGAAGCTAAAATAATGCCAGTGAAAAAGGTTTTTCTTCATCTTAAATGCAAAATGTGTGTATTTTTGTACATGTTTGGCCTAATTATTGCTCTGAATATGTTGTTCTCTCATCAGCTGACCTGTTTTTGAGTCTTTATACTCCGAATATTATTAGAAACAGTTAAAAGATTCTGATTTCTACACAGAACTAAAACAACAATTTCTAGTTTTTATGCACCTTGACTCATTCATTGATTGAAAGCATTGGAAAATTAATAAAATAATAGGATTGGCAATTTAGTAAAAACAGTTTTCACTTTTTTATTTGTACATTCTCTGCAATGGATTAAAAATATATATATTATAGTCTCTTAAGTGACCAAAGTTTATTTTCCTGAGCCTCCAGTTCTTTCTTTAACATCAGTATCCTCCTGAAAAACTCAGTTCACCTCCAATTTCTAATTGGAGGTGAAGTTGAGGAATTTCATGCACACAGCCACTGACAGCAAAACAGACCCCAGGCATTATGCCGCCTCCACTGTGCCTGGCAGTTGGTGATTTCAGGTTTGAAAGGATCCTCCAAACACTTTTCCAAACAGGACACCAATGTGGTCAAAATGCCACTCAATCTGTGTCTCATATATTTTTCTTTATTAAAACTGTGCAGGCATTTCATGTCCTGGAGGGAGTTTATCAAAAATATTGATATTTCTTTGCTGATTTCAGATCTGCAACCAGCACTAACTGCTAAGAAAAGCAAAATTTAATACTTCAGTAAAAAAGCTGAAGACTAAATGTTTCAATAAATGAAATATTATGCCTGATGATGTTAACTTTACACTCTAATATTTTCCAACAAGATTCCAGCTGTTTGTGGGTCATAATTTGATTTTAAAAAATGACAAAAATTGCCACAGTTGACTGTATTTCCTCCATCCACATAAGCTCTTTAAATTCTACTGGAAACAGAGTGATGATGCCGGTCTCACTGAAGGCATCGTAAACTTTCAGCAATCCATCATCCATGCTGTATTAATCACAGACTCTATGCTGTCAATGTTCTGAATCAGCTTTGCTGAACAGATCCCATCAAGAGATAATGGCTTTTTTATCACCAGCAATAAAATGTGGGGGGAAAAATTGAGTAAAACAAAACAGATGCATGAAAACTCCCTATAATAACATGAAGCTTTAGTTTAAGTTGTGTTTTTAGCTAGTGTCAGTCTTTTAAAACAGTTAATGGCTAGCTTCCAATGTAAAAGTATTTTTTTTCGTTGCAAAGGAATTCCCAAGACATCTAAAATATCTTTATTTCAGAGATTAAGCTGATTCTGAGTGGACAAACCAATCACTCTAAATCTGCTGTACAATATTGTGGACAAAATAACCTGATTTAATGACTGAAATAAACTCATAACACAAAGAGTGATTTACTTCAATCATTTGCTTCAGTTTATTTTGATAAATATGACTTACAAAGAATTAAAAAGAGGAGGCCAAGCCAAAAAATGTTATTGCCAATGATGCTGGCTCATAATATTGATAGAATGTTTAGTGGAAGGAAAAAGTGCAGAAGAAAAAGGTATAAATGCAATAGGGATCAATATGGGCATATGAGGATGAGAAAATACAGAAATATTACACGTCTATGCACTTAGTATTTAGGTCTCATTTTGCATAAATTACTGCATCACTGTGACGTGGAAGTTCCTTTCACTGAAGGGTTTCGGGTCTGTTAAGTAATCTGGCCAATCAGGGAGACACACCATGTAAAGGCAGGCATTACCTTCAGCTCTATAGGCAGATATAAAGTCCTACAAATGTTTTGGTAAATGAGCGCTGAAAATCACCCGGTAAATAGTTGGCACTTTGTCTTACACCAAGCTTCCTTCCTGTTTAAATTATATATGATACTGTTGCTCTTAATTCAATTTTCTGACATGATTTTGAAGTTTAATTAGTTTTTAGTCTTGATCAAAATATTTGTAAACATTCTGTGTCAAAAAATGTTACCTGTATAATAACATTTCTTGAAAAAATTCCTGATTCTAATTTAAATTCACTTGTAAATTTTATTTATCTTCCTTTTTACAATTTTTAAGTCATGAAGGGTGTCAAAACCAAGAAGCCAGTAAATCTGAGTCACTGCTTCGGCAGAACAGTGCACATCTGTGTGGAGATGCTTGGCCCCACACTGCCCCCATGTGGTGGGGTTCAGCACAAGACAAACTTTGAAATTGAAAAAAAAGAGAAACAAAGACACATTGTTGGCATTTCTTTAATAAACATTTGCCAAAGGACAAGGGAGGAGGACAAATCATTTTAGTACAAAAGAAAAATTATTTCCTTTTTGAATTCTGGATCAGTTTGCTTCGCTCATCGATGTTTCATTTTGTTTTCTACAGTGCCGAGGATTCCCATGGAACTCCAAGACTTCGTGATGGAAAATCGGGTGTGCTGCGGTCGTACAAGTGCTACCCAGTCCTTGAATACGCTCCCCGCTCCAGCGCCTCATTCTTCAGCCATCGACTTCAAGATGGAAAAGACGACAGTCATGTTCATCAATCATGTTCCAAGTGTGCATCCATCTCTGTTCGTAGCCAAAATAGTTTCTGCCTACTTTGGTCAGTAGTGCAAAACATTAATACTACTCTGCCTGGGAAAAATTACAGAAAGGCTAAAAGGTAGAGATTAAAAATTTTACCCGGCCTGACGCTGTACATCCCAAAAACGGAACAAAAAGCAAAAGAAGAAAAAAATAAAGGTAAAAGTTTAATTTAAAAGACAGCAGAATAGATTACAAAAAAATATGAAAACAGTACGAGCAAGAAAAGCTCCTGGTGTTATTTATCTGTCCTTCTGCAACATATTCCAGATTAAGGAAAAAATACAATGCTTTACACAGACTTAAGTTAATAAAACTGAGAGTGCATCTCCAGATCTGATACGTCTAGAAAAACGGCTCCAGTACGCCGCTGCCTTCAGAAAGGCAGCCCTCGTCCTCTGATTGTTGCTGTAGAATTCACGTGTGGAACAAATCCGAGGGGAAGAGGTGGCGCCCCGACTTGGGACGGGGAGCCCCAGGGTTGTCCCGGCGCCGGGATGGGAGGCGGACCCACATCCTTCCTGGCCAGGGCGTGGTTGTACATGTGGATGGCGGCGGGGTTGGGCTGCCCCTCTACGGCTAATGGACTGTGATTGTATTCGAACCGGTGGTCCTTGTCCCCGCTGAACAGCAGGCTGCCGGGGCCAGGGGCTGCCGCTGCTGGGGGAAAGGGCTCCGGGTGGGCCGGTGGCAGAACCCCAGCGCTGTTCGAGGCCGCAGCACCTGGACCGCTGAACACTTCCCTCAGTGCGTGGGGCGGCAGGCCCCCGCCCATCATGTGGCCCATGTAGCTGTCAGCAAAACCAGCAGGAGTGAAGGGAGGAGGAGGGGGAGGAGGGTGGCTGTAGGCAGACCCCTCTGCAGAGGGAGGAAGAGGAGGGTAGTCCGGTTCCGGGGGCCGACCTCCTTCATCTCCGCTGGCAGAGGTGATTGGGGGGGCGTGACCCAGCTTAGGCTCAGGCGGCGGCTGGCGGTAGTCCAGATCGGCGTGTGGGGGGGGGGCTCTGGGGGCTCAGGGGGGCGCTGGTCCGGGGGCAGGATGGACACGCCCCCAACCTCAGATACTGAGGAAGAAAAAAAAAAATTATGACCAGAAACATCTCATTTAATTATTTTGATTTAAAACATGGTGATTGTTCAAAGCTGTGAGGAACTGGAAAGTTGAGAGAAAGGAAAAACTGAGCTGCCGTCTACCAAGAGAGTTCAGAAGGTCGCCATTAAAGCCACATGGACTTCCTCAACACTTCCCCTGAGCCACAGCATCATTTCCTCCATGCCCAAAGGACTGGCGAAGGAATTAATGCAAGAATCCCAGCCTAATTACTGAGTTATGACTGGATAGTACATAGATGAAGTGGCATTTTTGTATTGTGCATGACAAACATTCTACAGGAACAAGAGACAATAAAAATGCTTCTATAAGTCATGTCAGGACACAGTGACAGTTTTATCAAATTTACAAAAAATATATTTTTATATTCAAGTGAAGCTCAAATGCTAAGTTTGTCGTCTATAACGTCTGTCTCTGGCTGCTGGACTTTTTCTGGTTCTGGCTTTAATGGAGTGCTGCTCTCTCACCTGGAGAAACAGGGCTGGGTTCTGGAGGCGGCTTGACCTCTGGAGGTGGAAGCGCTGGAGGCGGAGCCGCGGCGCTGCTGCTCTCCGCTCCTTCCCCGCTGTCGGCTGCTTCCTGTCTCTGAGCCTGCTGAGCCTGCAGCAGCTGGGCCAGCAGCATGGTCACGGCCGTGTGGGTGGCGGCCGCGGCTTCGCCCTCAGGAATAACCGGCGGGGCGGATATGGGGGGCGAAGGAGGCTTGGGCATGGGGGGAGTACGCGGGACTCCGGCTGGCACGGGAGGCTGCGGGGGTTTGGCAGGAGTGAGTTGGGGCGCAGGTTCTGACGGGTCAGAGGGAGCTAAGGCTTTAGTGAGCTGCTGCAGTGCCTCCTGGTTGACTTTTGTGCTCATGGACTGGACAAACTGGGCGGGGTTGATTGCACTCTTGGGCTGCCCAAATATGTTCAAGAGGACGGCCAGCTGCTCCTGGGTGAACTGGGAGTTTGGACCCTTTGGTTCTGTGACAAGACACAAAAGAACATCAAATGGTTTTCTGATAGAAAACACATTTAGGAATGTAGGATGTCCAAAAAAACCTGCAGATCAAAAGTATTCATATATCTTTATTTTAAAATCATTTTGATTCCACTATATTAAGTTCCATCAATCAACTACAATGGAGTATTACTACCAGGTTAAGAAAAAAACATTAATTACGAGAAAAAAGTAAGACTTCTATCATCTGGTTGAACTGGATTTTATTTATTTCAGGGCATTAGAGTAAAGTGAGTCAATTTCCAGATTTCCATTCATAAAGTTGTTCAGAACCATGTATGATTATACTTCTCTATCACATAATGCACTGTGTTGTCAGACTATAAAATCCCAGTAAAAAACCCTGAAGCTTGTGGTTGGAACATGTAAAGCATGAAAATGAGGCTGAATTTTCTGGAGCCTGGGTCAACTCCCAGGTGGGTTTTATGGGTGACCATCAAGCAAATCACAAAACAGCAAACGTAGTTAAACTGACCCAGAAGTGCAGAAGCAGCTGAATTCTGTGCTTTGATGCCTCCCGGAGCGGTGAAGCCCTGCGGCGTGTTGCTGCGGCTGTCATCAAGGCCCAGCTCCTTGCGGGGGGCCTTAGGGGCCACCAGCTCCTCTGGCATCTGCTTCTGGCGGCGACGCTTCTTACTCCACAGCTCATGACAGTCCTGCCAAAGGGGAAGGCTGCAGAGACAGAAAAACGTCAATGATCTGATGATGCTAAAAAGAATCGGCGCGTGGTAATGACGCGGACGGAGGGACGTACTCTGGAGGAGGCATCTTGTCCGGATCCACGTCTTTGAGGAACTCACTGCCCAGCGCTTGTTCAGCTGTGCAGCGCTTGCTGGGGTCCAGGTTCAGCATGTGGTCGAAGAGATCAAGGGCGGACGGGGGGATGCTGAGCGGCAAAACAGAACAGCTGGAGAGCAGCTCCCAGGAATATAAAACAACACTTCAGGTTTAACTTACAAAGCAAACTCCTCCCTCAGGCGTCTCCGGTACTGCTTCTTTGGCTTCATGGTGTTGAAAAAGGGAAGCTTTATGACATCTGGCCAAACAGCAGGACAGGGGCTGCCGCAGATCCGGCTACAAGAACATTTATTAATTTATTGCAGCAAAAATGCAGTGACATGAAAATTAAATTGACAATAAACTACAGCTAAACTCTGTCATTTTCCTTTCCCCATCATGAAGAAACAACACTGTTCCTCTGAAGTTAAAAAAAATTATAATAAAAAGCCACAAAACTCACCACCTCTAATCACTGAATTTAACTGAAATAATTTTTATGAAGTCCTGGAAAAAACTAATCACATTCTGTCTGAACATTATGAGGTTCCATAAAAAACTAATAAACACCACCGCTGCTGTGTGACGCCAACATTCTTCTTTTGCTCATGCGGGACTCTGGAGGTCTAAACTGTTCATACAGAAGTCTGATTGTATCACTCAGTAGTATGAAGAGTTTTCATTTAACATTAATTTACAAGGAAGTCCCTCAAGATTAAATTTCTTTCTCAAGGGAAACCTGGCCAAGAGAAATACACCGGTACAATTTAAACAATAAAAGATTCACGCAAGTACATATAAAATAAAAAACTCCCAAAAATAGAATACGGAATTAAGACTTTATATACAATGATTTAAAAGAGTTTAAGAACAGCGTTTACACTCGTTAGTTCAACCATTTTAAAGAGTTTCCTGTAAACGCAGACTGAAACTTGCAGGGGAGTGCTGCTGCAGTTCGATCCAAGAAGTGCTAAACTTATCAGGCCATTTCTAAGTAATTTTAAGTCCATCATTCAACAATGAGGAAGGAAAACAGAGAAGAGCCTGTAAAATCACAACTTGTGTTTTATACTTCAGCAATAATTACTAAAGTGTTAATAAGCGCACCATATTTGGAGAAAACAGCTGACTGTGGATATTAAGATATATTTGGTGAAATGACTATTTCATGAATACAAGTTGACTTACCTGATGAGTTCTAACTGTGCAAGCTCCTGGTTAGCTTGAAATATTGGTTTCTTTGTGAAGAGTTCACCCAGAATGCATCTGTAATACAGAGAAGAGCTCATCAAACATGAACGTATAGGTTGTAAGAAACCTGTTAAGTACAAGTAAAAAAAGGACGATCACCTACCCACAGCTCCACACGTCAATAGCTGGAGTGTACCGCTCTTCCCCCAACAGCAGCTCCGGGGGGCGGTACCACAGTGTGATCACTTTATTGGTGTATGGTCGACTGGAGAAGCAGGTGTGTTCGTTACTGACATACTCAAGCTGAAAAGCTGGGCTAATAAAGTTAGACTCAAAATCAAAACGATTGTGCCAAGAACACAAGACTCACCTCTCTTCAGAGTTGTAGAGTCGAGCGAGTCCGAAGTCTGCCAGCTTGATTTGACCTCTGATTAAAACGAGGAAAACATTGATTAATCACTGTTGGAGGAAAATCTTCACTAAACAGAGGCTTGTTCTTTCTCCGTCTCACTTGTTATTGAGGAGTATGTTGGAGCATTTGATGTCTCTGTGAAGAAAGTTCTTCTTGTGGCAGTAATCGAGGCCCTCCAGCAGCTGCCGCATGAAGGACTTTATGTGGTTCTCATTGAAATGGACCAGACCGGACTCCAGAAGACCCATCAGGTCGTGGTCCATGTACTCGAACACGAGGTAAAAAGCACCTGGGACAAGAACGAAGCTTTAGTCAGCACAGAGGAGGTAAACAGCCAGTTACACGAGTGACTGCAAAAACGTTGTTACCTTTATCATTCTTGAAGTCCAGAGCATCCTCTTTGTCAGTGACAATCTCCTTCATGTTTATGATGCTCTTGTGATTGAGCTGTCGCAGAATTTTAATCTCTCTAATGGCTGTGATTGGGAAGCCCTCTTTTTCATTGTCCAGTCGAACTTTCTTCAAAGCCACCATCTCACCTGAAGGAAAGAAGTCAAGAGCAGCTGCTGACAAAAGTCCTAGAAACTGTGTTTGACAGGGTTACCAGTTGGCTAAAAACTTCAACTTTCAAGAGTTTTATATCATTTTTAAAGTCTGAACAAACAAATGGACAAGCGTTTGGACGGGTGGATTCACAAATGGTTGTCAATGGCAAACAACTTTTAAGTCCCAGACTAGAAAATATTCCAGACTTTTCCAAATTGTGCTGGAAAGTTGATCCTTCCAGAATAAAATATTTGTGTTGATGTGAAATCTCACCAGTGTCTTTGTCTTTAGCCTTGTACACTTGACCGTAGGTCCCTTCTCCCGTTATTCCAATGATCTCGAACTTGTCCACGCAACGTTTTCCCCAATACATCTCTGTTTCTTTAATTTCACCGTGTCTTGGGCCACAAATTCTGGTGAACCACAAAAAAACATTTATAAAAGATTAAGAAAAAAAGCACAGTTATTGTGAAATACAGTAAAAAAAAAAAAAAAAAAGACAGTCATGAACTATTTGAGCAAACCTTGGTCTTCGACGAAGCGTTTGGGACTTCTTGTCCTCAAGTGGGCTGTGTGGAGAAGACATGCCTCCAGGAAGCTCAGGGGGAAGAGGCAAGTCGGTCAGGAGCTGACGGGATTTCTTCTCTAATTTCTTCTTCGTTGAGGCGTCTTTTAAGCTGAAGATAAAATCAGAATGTGCTTGAGCAAATCTGAGTGATGACATAAAAACCTAAAGAAGTACTCAAACAGTATGAAATAAACCCAAACCTTTCTCCTTTATCAAAGTTCTCAATGACAGGGGGCAACGGTAGCGCTGGCAGTGTGGAAATAATTGGAGCGGTGGGTCGCTCCTTGTCTTTGCTTGGTCCAGAAGTTGCCACTTTCCTTTTGTCCCGGTGTATCGAATCATCTCTGCCCTTCCCTTCTCTGTCCTTACTGGTCTGGCATTCTGTGGTCTTCTTGGACAACTTGTCTGCAGGGGACTGGGGCTGGCTGGATTGCGGAGTTCTGGGTCCCTTCTCTGGTGGAGGTGGAGAGGGAGGACGTCCCTTCCTGGATGTGTGGTTAGACTTGGGGCTCGGCTGAGGAGCCGAGGAGGAACCTTTGGTCGGAGTAGATGTATTGCTCGAGTTCTTGGCCTTGGCGGCAGCCTCTGCTGCTTTCGCTTTTTTCTGTTTGCTGAGCTCAGCGGCGAGGCTGCTTTTGAACGTGAGCGTGCTCGGCGAGAGGCTGGAGTGGCGACTGCGGGAACGAGAGTGCCGGTGGCGGCTGTGAGAGCGTGAATGCCTTGAGGTTGAATATGGACTTCTGCTACGTGACTTAGCAGGTCGTCTGGAAGAATAACCAAAAATACATTTAGACCTAAAAGAATTTAATAGTAAAAGCATCCAGTTTGTCTAAACTGGATTTTTATCATTTCACCCATGTACTGTGCCTTCATTGATCTTTCACACCCACATGTTGGTACAAAAACAAACTATGCCACAGAATGTTTCGCAACGCTCATGCTTCCTTTCGTAAACATTTAGATGCCAGAGCCAAGAAATAAATACAGTAGTAGCATCTCATTAAAACGACAAACATCCTTGTTTAAGCAAAGTAAAAATCTAGCTATGATGACTTTCATATCTTTTTAAAACAAAAATAGGTTTTAATTTAAACAAGAAAGGTTGTAACAGTAAAACTTTGTGGGATGTTTGGCTGTTGTCTTGAAGAAGCTGATGTTTTAGGAAGATATATTCTGTCAGATAAATTTATTTTATGATGTTAAAATTAAAAATGTTCTCATTTAAAATAGTTTTTTGTCTCTTTATAACAAGAATGTCTTTTGGTTTCAACGAGATCATGCTCCTGAATTCAGTTCGTAGGTCTGGCAGTTAAACGCCTCCATACGTTTGTACCCACCTTGAGGACATTCCGGTCCCGTTTTGAAAACCTAAAGTAACTTTCCATTACCTATTAGGCAATGTGGTAAGAGGATGCTCAGCTTTGTTTTGATTTAAGATAGTCAAAAATTGGCCCAAACAAGAATTAATACACAATTTATAATTATGTGCATTTAGAGCCTTACTTTTGGTAAGAACACCATTACCAAAAGTAATAAAATGGTGCACTATATTTAAGTGCATGGGTACAAAATGGAGGTTTGTTGGAACATAATGTTAATGTGTCTGAAAACAAACTGGCAAAAGGTTGGATTGACCCAATTTAATTCTGAATGACTTATATTCTGACAATTGTCACATAAACACACAGAACCTGCTCAGGTAAGTTATTCTAATCTTTCCCATGTCTGTAAAAACACACAGTTTCTAACAATAATTGTTCCTTTCAAATTCTAAAATGATTCATAAACAACAGAGACACAGGTAATACTGTACAGGATGAAGAATATGATTATTAAAAGCAATGTTAGTATGTTAATGACTATGCTAACACATAAAAATGGACAAACAAAACAGCATAAAGATAAAAGAAACTTTCATTCATAGTCTTCACTAGTACAAATAGACTTGTTAATAAGGTCAGTATGAGCTGTCTTCCTGATGCTTTCTATCTCTTTCCTCCACCCCCATAAAAACAATTTAAGAACATTTATAAAATGACAGTAGCCTGAAACACACCCAAGTAAAAAATATTAGTGGCTTCATAATATCACAAAAATCTCCAATCACCAAATGTATCATTCTTAGAAGCCAGCTGACAGGCAGTGTGCAGCAATAAGTGTGGGATGGATAGCAAGATCTGGTAACCAGCCCAGGCCTAGCTGGATTGTAATGATAAATTTTAATCCTAGATAAGCTACACTTTAGGAGCTCACCTGACATCTGGACTTGGACTCATGGACTTCCTGTAGGGGCTTCGGGATCTTCTGCGATTTCCATTGGGACTTGAGACGAACTCTCCTTGTTCGTATGGGCTATGCCTGCTGAAACTGGGCGACCTGCGCCAGTTAACTGGACTGGATGGAGATCGCTTCCTCTTGTTGCTGGAGTACGAACTAGGTGACTTTGAAACACCATATGCTCCGTACACGTCTATGTCCCGACTATAATAAGTGGAGCTGGGTGAGGGTCTTTTACTTATGAAAGTTGGACTTCTTCTAGATATTACCTGGTTGAACCCACCAGGAGACTGGTAGTTGTAGGAGTAAGATGGCCCATAGGGACTGTCTGCTTTAAAACCAGGACTTCTCCTGTATGCCCTGAGGTCATCGCGGTCATCTCTGTATGCCTGTGGAGCTTCTCTGTATGCAGACGGAGGCTCTTTGTCAGACCTCGTTTTACTTTTGTGCCTTTTTGAATCTTTTTTGTCTGCGGATTGGGAGGTCAGAGATGTGGAAGTCCTTTTGCCATTCCTGTCACCGCTCTTTGCAGCGTCCCTGTGATTTTTAGAGCCACTCAGGCTACCTCCACTCCTGACTTTTGAGGGGTCTCTCTCACGGCTGCGACGGACTTTCTTTCTACTTATCTCTTTCCCTTGTTTGTTCTTCACGGATGGTCCTCTGGTTATGCTATCCTTACTAAGGCACACCGCCTCCCGGCCCTCCAGTTGGCTTCTTACTGGGGATGCTGGTCCGTTAAACTCCCCCAAGTCAACATCGCTAAGTCGATCCACTGCCAGCCCGTCAGGGTGAGAGTAAAGTTTAGGAGAGGGGCTTCCAGAGAACCGCTCCGACTGGGAGCTAACGTCATCATATTCCACTAGCGTCCGAAGTTCGAGCTCCTTATCAAAAGCGCCCTTTCGATTATTTTCTGCTTTTTCTGTCGCACCGATGGGCCACAGGTTTCTGTTCTTCTCTGGCCTGCGTTTTTTCCTTCGGGCAGCCGACGAGCGCCTCTTCTCCCGGTGCCGCTCTCGCTGTGTCCCACCGCTCCCCGGCTTACTCCGCCTGTCCTGTCTGTTAGCATGTCGCTGTTCAGAGGGGCTCCGTCCGCGACCCTCGCGAAGCACCTCTGAATTGGGCATTTATCTTTCAAATAAATCACAGCTACCACAAAGTCCAGAATAACAGTACAGAATGTTCTCTCAAAACTATGTCCCCCTATTCACTGCTAAACAAAACATTGGGCTAGCGGTGTAACAGGCTACTTAGCTGACGTCTCTCAATTAGACAGCCTGTCGGCTAGCAGGATCAAAAGCTTAACGTTTCCATTGCAAAACCAGCACAACAAAGAGCCCAGATCGAGTGCGTCCTACAAATGATGACACTTGGTGGCAAAAAAAAATCCGCCACACTCAAATAATATTGTGTTGCAGAGTCATAAAATCAGTCGGTACTCAACCATTGTACTCCAGAATGGCTGTCTCCCAGATTGGATAGCCAATGCTAATCGCTTAAATCAGCTAGCTCAAGCTAGCTAACTGTTCTGGTCCACAATCGCATTCCATTGAATCGCCTACAGAGGCCCAAAATTACTCCAGTTATTAAAAAGCGTGTTCTTCTTTACCGCTACAATCCGCGCGATGCTTTAAATCCATCCACCAGACAGTGTTACGTTGTAAAAATTAAAAATCGTCCCCTTAGAAACTTCTTCTCGTCTTCCAACACACTCCAGTGTGCAACAAGGAAGTAGATAGCCCGCTAGCAGCTTAGCTCCGCTAGCTCTCCTTTCTCCTTGCGTGGAGTTCAAGGCAAATCAGTCGGGAAAACAAAGCCATTCAAAACACGCCGTTCTTTGAACAAATCCAGCCGGACTGATGATGCATCTCCTCATAACCTCATCCAAATACAGCAGCCATCCTGACACAGAAAGCTGATCAGAAACACTTTGGATTCATCTCAAGATATAATAAGTTTGTGCGTAACGTGGCTAACGGTTCAGATCATCGAGGCCGTGCAGCGTTCGAACTACAGGCCTCGTGCGACGACGTAAACCAATAGAGTCCGCGTGCGTAATCCAGACAACAGCTGACGTCAACGCGAAGGGAAACCCTTGCCTTCAAAATAGAAGAGTTAACAATAATAACGCTGTTATCATTGTTTGTTTTTCAGCAATTATTAGAAATGATTAAATCACGTTTTTGCCAACAGATTATAATAGGTATGACACAAATAGTTTTTAAAACTCGACCTCTAAGATTACAACTACATCTAAATTATTAAGGATATTTATGCAAGTAAAATTATCTCACAAATTCACGTCAGAAAGTAAGCTGTATATAATTACTCATAGTTTATTTGCCAAGGGTGATATTTTCTAAACCTTTACTTCTGATAATTTTAGTAATTCTGTCATTAGAATGATTAATCCAAAACTTGTTGTTTCATGTTTTGAGATTTTCATTTCTTTTTTTTCTTTTTTTTGTTGAAACCCCTGCTACTCATTTAGCATTTAGTCAACTCTCAGCCTCTCATATCATCACTTAGCAAAATTTGTCCATTTCACCTTGCGTACATTCTCAGCATGTCAGTTTGTAAACATTTTCTATCAGATTTAGTTCTGGATTCCACCTAAACTGTTCCAAAACTTTGTCTTCTTACAAAGTAATTATTCAGTGAATTTGGACATATGTTTGGGCTCATGATGATGCTAATGAAATTTCTTTCTATCCTCAACTTTCTGGAAGGCTTTGGGTCACAAAAAACTGACATTTAGAACTTGACAAACCCGACAAAAACCTGTTGCATGTAATCCCAGAGAATAATGGAGTTTTTATGTGTCGTTTGTTGCTGTTGTCATGTCAAACTTACCTTTTATATTTATGGACCAAAATGTAATGTTTAGTTCAATCAGATTATAAAATAGATCCAAGATTGTACCTACAACATAATTAAAATATATGGACATTACTGAAAATATTTGCACCAAGTAAGAATGTACAATATATCATTAAGACTGATATCGGCTGATGATAGTCAATGTTAAACATATCAATATTGGCTGGATAAAATAAAAACGTTATCACTGATACGCATTTGCTATCTTGTTGTTTTTATATTCGTTTCCAGGCAAGGAACATTTGGTGTTTGTTTGGCCACATAACAGTGATAATGGTGCAAGAATGTCAGGTGTTTATCTGAAGCAGCAGAGCAATGTCAGCATTGTGGTCATTTTTTCAGTGTTGAAAGGGAAGTGAAATATATGTGATATACATAACAGATGTGACTTTTTGTTGTGACTGAGCATGATTACAAATTATTCAACTGAAATCCACTGTTTTGTAAAGATCTGCGGCCAAACATTTAGAAAAGTGAAGCAGATGACATCCTGTGACGCATTCCCTAACGTCCATGGCAAAAAGAGAAATAATCTAGCATGTGATATAATTCTGTTTGAAATATCAAGGTCAGGAGGTTGCAGAGATTCAGCATATTGGCAAAAAGAAACAAAAACAAAAAGCCGAAAGGCGAAGTGTTCCTAAGGGAGCTCTTCGTTTTAAAGGTCAGCTTATCTTTTCAGAGTAAACAAAACATGACCACAATGAGAGAGACCAGCTGTTTCACAAGATCTCACAAACACATCTCCAAATGTTATTAGTAATATCCACTTTATTTGCCATTTCCAAATTACTCACAAAAAAATGAATTGAAATGTAAGCTTCACCTCTTGCATTCACAAACAGGCTACATTAGTGGTTATGCTCAAAATAAGTAAACATGAAGGAGACATTTAACCGATGGCATAAGTACAACAACCATCCAGTCCAAGACATAGATGGCTGTCATCATTCCAAGGGCATTAATAGAAAAAGGTAAAGCAAGTTAATTAAAAGCCCCATTAGGACATTCTGCTTGCAGCTTTTCACACAATATCTGCTTTAGAGTCCTGCAGAGATGTTGGCCTGTGAAGTTTGTTACGTGAAAATGAAGCAAAAAAAAAACAACAACAACAACAAAACAAACAGGAACAGTGTAGAGGAAGGCCTGCTCAGAACAAACTGGGGTCTTTCTTAGTTTCTTCCCAAGTCTCACTAACTTTTTGGGAAGGGCCCAAACTGTGTGATGCGCCGAAGGTTAGCCCTTAGAACATCTGTAACCGCTTTGTGTTCTGATGTAATGGCTTCCCAACATTTTGGGTCTAGCCTCCTTCTCTCTAGAGTCCAACTCTTTGTCTCTGTGTGCTTAATGCTCAACACGCGTCACATTTCTATCTGGAAATACAACTGTGCATTTTCTATGCATTAACTCTGGGAATCGATGAACTCGCACTGAGTCACTTCAAATCTAATAAGACGCATATCTTTTCGATGATGTTGTGTTTTCCGAGCTGAAATCAGATCCCTACTGAGAGCTTTAGAGCTGAAGTGCTTCTACTGCGCTTTGCCTTTTTGAAAGGTAGTTTAAAAGACACAGAGCTGGTATTTTGAAATTTTTTACATTCCCTCGTTCCGGTTCCAAAAAACCTTTTGCATAGAAACTACATACATTTCTGGACAGAAGTTTAGATCCATTTTTCATGGGCATGAATGCAACACTAATACTACATCTTCATAATTTATCTAAAGTGGGTTTTCTTCTATCATTTGGCTAATCAAGCGCACTGCTTTAATGCATTTTAAAAACTGCAATATAATGCACAAGTTTGAATTTATCAAATTGATCATATTTATACATTCAAAACCCACAGTAACCACTGACAGCTAAATGTTTCCCTCAGAATGATGCTACTTTCACCAAGCCTGACAAAAACTTTGGACGTGCCGAACTGATTTTGTGGAAAAATAGTTCAATTGGTGCACCTAAATCCAATTTCTAAATTTACTTTAAGTTGTATGTTTAAAAATCATTCCACTCTGCAAAGATAAAGGATTAAATAAAGTATTTAAAGCCCTAAATGAGTATAATATCCATGCCCATGAGAAGTGATTGACCAGAACTGTATTTACGCTCAAATCAATAGTTTAAAACATAATCAGACTGGATGTCAGCAACAACCTTTGTGTGGCTGTCAGAGAAAAAAAGTGTAAACATTTTAAATAAATGTTAAGAATTAAGAATTAGAGCCTCTGTCTCAAGAATTAAGAATAGAAGGGTTTAGTTGGTGTTTTTTTTTCTTTTCTTGGTCAAATTTAGCTATTGCTGAAGAGCAGCCAGTTCCTTTCTGTGCTATTCAAACGTCAACTTTCCTCTCAAACCATCCAGTTACAAGAGCTAAAAAAAGGAACGCATGAAGTTTTTGTTGACATGTTACAGAGAAGCCTTGCCACAGGATGCAGGTGATGGAACAGAAAAAAAAAAAAAAAGTAGAACGTCGATGACTTCTATGCTCTGCAAAGCACTGGCAGTTTAGGATTACAGGATGAGTAAGAAGGGATTATTCACATTCACAACGGACAGAGAGGCAACCGTGACGCACTGCACAAGAATTACAAAAGCCCTCAGAACCTTCCATTTCTTACACCAATTAAACTATTTCACTTCCCCCTTTTCGATCCTCTGCTAAGGTCGTTTTTGCACAACGCTGTAGTGCTGATCGGTTTATGCTCACCATGGAAATTTCTCATTCACTGGGTTTAACAACTGGGCACTTATTTCAGGGTTCCTACACATTTTTTTTTTGAAAAATCCAGACTCAAATTTTGAAATTGCTCAATCATGTTTTAGGTCATTTTTGGATTGCAGGTAGGAGCTAAGGAGTATTTTTAAAAAACATTTATAATCAGTATTTTTCATACACAAAACTCTAGAAACCTGCTGCCCATGATCCACGGTAAACTGCAAGAGTGTGGGCGCAGTTCTGGGTTAAACAATGTTAAACTGCATGGCTGATGTAGCGCTCCAACCAAAAGGGGCTTCACTAACAAAGACTTGCATGGATTTTTAACCCAAACATACACACAAACAAATCCAGATGAATAAAACTGAGCATGCAAATGGATCCACACTTTTTTCTCCCTGTTCATTAGCTCATTATTTTGCAAAAAACAAGATTATTTCATTTTAATGTGCTGTTATAGACACCAAGAGTTTATGTTTGATTTCAAAATTGAGTACTTTACCTCAAGAAAGAATCATCTGGACTTTTTACATGTTAATTTGTCATTTAATCAGGGTAAAAAACATTGTTCTGTTTTTATAACAGTTTTACTATGTTGTTTTCTGAGAAAAAATTGTCTGAGTGTGTTTTGTGTTAACAGTTTAAAGATAACCTTATTTAAAGGAACTGTTATTTTTAGAAAGGTCTGGAATCAAGATTTTGTAATAAAGGAACAAATAAGAGTCTACGAAGACAAATGCTTTTCTAGACAAGTTGTTTTTATCAAGACCGGTTCAGAATTTTTAAGACAGTGTAGGAACCCTGTTATTTGTATTAACTAGCAGTTTTCTTTGGTTGCTGATGGCAACGTTTTTGGAAAGAGGAAATCGTAATTCAATCTTTGCTTTTGTTTGTTTTCATCCTCTAACTCCTCCTTCTGTTAAGCTATTCCTAAATAAGCAATACATTGAAATGAAAACTAGTGTAATATAAAGTTGCTAATCAAAAGTCTGAGCCAAGAAAAAATTAAATTGTCTGGAAGCAATTTTTTTTTTAGTATTGAGTTACACGTAGTGTTATGGAATCACCTTTTTTTTAATCACAGCACCAGGGATTCCTCGATCACAAAAAAGGCAATGAAATTCCTTAGCCGAGTGAAGTAACACTTCTAAAATGTTAGGACTGAAAAATGTTCAAGTGTTGCAGAAATCCCTTTGAGGATTCAGGGTAGTGATCAATGTTGTTTGTGCATTTTTAGAAGACAAACTGACAGGAAGAAGTGAAGGAAATGGAAAAATTGTGTGCCTATTTTGCAGTGTTTCATGTGGAGGAGAATAAAAAAAAAAAAAGAGAAAATAGTGTTTAAAAGGATGCCATCGCACAAAAAAACAAGTAGGAATGGCAACAAATGTGGGCACCTGCTTAGAAAAAGGAGGCGTTATTTCATTAAAATCCTTTCCAGATTAACCAGTGGGAATTATATTTACTTGGTGGCACTTGAACCAGGAGTTCACGCTACAAAGCTGAGTATTTCCAAGCAAAGGTGGGGGACTCTATTTATGGTCTGGGGGTTTTCCTGACTACACCTTCCCCGTTTAAGCCTTAGCTCTGAAAACGTTTCAGCCTTTCTCTATTGAACATACACCTGTACAGCTGTCTGAAGATAATATGAATACACTTTACAATTAAAATGGGTTTTTTTTTCAGGACATTTTAGGGCTTCTTGGCAAGCTCAGGCCTAAAATTAAAACACCACTCATCTATTAAAACTCTGTCATGTGTAAGAGTAAGAAAAAGAGATTACATAAATCATAAATTATTTGGAGTGTCAGCACATAAAAAGTTAAGAGCTAAAAATGGTGTATGAAGTGCCACCTCACTACTTCCTGACGCACGGTCAGAGGTCCTGCTTTAGCCAGGAACAGAAAGTCATGGTCAGGTCTGGGCACAAAAGAAATGCAAAAGTCTGAGAAATGTACATGTACACTAGCAGCTAGCCTGCTCTCATTCACCACTATAAAATGCAGCATCTCTCTCTAATTCTTTTAGCCAGGCTTTTACTTTTCTTCTTCCCGTTCTTCTCTTTGCTGTCCTCCATTTTTCTCGCTCGGATCTCTCGCATCAGGTCAAAAAACACCTGAAAACAAACAAAAAAAAGTTAAATTTTTTAATTTAAATTTCAAACAGTGAGCTCGGTCAACCAGGAGGGGGCGACAAACCTTATCCACATTGGCACGGGTTTTGGCAGAAGTCTCCACGTAACACACGCCCCACTGCTCTGCACGCGCCTTTGCTTCGTCCGCACTGACCTGCCGCCGGTCGTCCAAGTCCGATTTATTGCCGACCAACAGGAAGGGCACATTCTCGTCTTCCTTCACTCGCAGAATCTGCTCTCTGCAAAAACAGCCATGGAGCATGTACAGGTACAATGAAATGTGCGCCTTAATTAAAAGTACCTTTTTGGAAATTACAACCTCTAAGCAGATCTTAAAGATATGTTTCCTTAAGTCCACATTTACATTTTAAAACTGTCTTCGTTTTAAGGTGAATATCGGTAACCAACGGAGTCACACCCTAATCAGCAAACGAACTCCTGCAAAAGATTCCTGAGCCTCTAAACGTTCTCACAGTCTAAGACAGTAGGCGACAATCGTGGGGAAGACAGCTGACTTGAAAGGCACAAAAAGTTATTGCTATGGATGTAGGTTTTTTTTATAGAGTGCTTTTTCCAAGTATACTCAAAAAAAGTTAAGTGGAAGGAAAAAGTGTGGGTGTTCATTTAGATACGCTCTCTCGCACCTGAAGTCCACTGTTGCTGCAAAAGACTCCAGCTCTGTGATGGAAAATACGCAGAGGAAGCCCTCGCCGCTGCGGAAGTAGTTGTCCCGGATGGCGGCGTAGTCCTCCTGGCCGGCCGTGTCCAGGATGTCTATCTGCACCTCCTCTCCGTCCAGTACTACTTTCTTCCTGTAGCTGTCAGCTTTAGTGGGCTCATAGTCTTCAACAAACTGGGAAAATAAGTAGATTTAACTGTTTACAGGTGGAAGAAACGTGTCAGCTTCACATGCCTGCTGAAATGCGAGACACCGACCTCATCATACATGAACTGGAGGGTGAGGGCTGATTTCCCCACCCCTCCGCTGCCCACCATGATCACTTTGTGGAGGGCCAGAGAGTTCTGTCCTTTGGGCTTTGCAGCAGCCATGGCTCGGCGTAGATGTCAAGGGCGGGGGGCGGGGGGTGAAAGGTCAAGGCAGCGGGTGAATGGATGGGATTGCGAAGAGAAGATCGTAAAAGGATTCCAGGTGTAACAAAGTGCAGGGTAAAAATTCCTGTTAAAAGTACAGCGAGAAGGAGATAATAATAAAAACATTGCATCATAATTTCCACAGCCTCCTTGTTCCATGTCTGCAGGTTGATAGATTTGTCAGGATAGATGGATAAAATATGATGTACAAGAAGATCGAGCTCTTGCATTTAAATGTTTGCCTCATCAAAAACACCTCTGAATTAAATTTTGCCTTTACTGGTTTCTTTTGCTTGTAAAATATGGATAAATATACTATCTTCGTGTGCCGTGAACATACTGGAATTTTATTTAAACAAACTGTGAAGACCAACTTCAGATCACACCAGATAAAATTAAAATGTCTGCATTTTATTCCCTCTCCTAATATGCTTTGCTCCTCTCTTCACTGAAATAATTTAATTATTCATCTTTTTAATAGCAAAGAAGAAGATAAACATATTTGATTGCTGGTACAAATTACTCATTTAGCAGCATTTATCATTAAATTAAGACGAAATAATTTAAAAGAAAGAAAATCACTGCTCTGTTTATTATGATTTTCTAATTTTTGCTACTTTACAGCCACAAACTTTTCTGTATTTTGCTGTTATTTTAGGAAAACAAACATGTTTATTTTTTTTCTTTACAAATAAAAGCATATCGTGCAATTGAATTTGGACGTTTCTTTCTAGTAAGTATTTTGTAGAACCACCTTTTGCTGTAATTTCACCAGAGCGGTTTTTAGGGGTATGTCTCCACTATGTTTGAACATATACAGACTAAAAAGTTTTTTTTCTAAAATAGCTCACGATCAGTCAGAACAGATGGGAATTGACTGAAGACTCATCTTCAAGTTTTGCCTCAGATCCTGAACTTTGACACAACACACAGCCAAGTTTCAACCTAGTTTGGCTGTGTGATTAATGTTGTCTAACTGGAAGGTGAACCTCAGAAAGAAAGACCGCTGCAGAGCATGATGCTGCCGCCACCATGTTTTACAGTGGCAACAGTTTCCACTGTGATGTTCAATCACCTTCTCCTACGTTTTCGATTTCTTTATGTGGTTTTCTTCCAACAACTTTTTTCTCACCATTGTTCCACAAATGACAGGTTTTACAATTTTTGTGGTTCATAGCTGACGTGCCGTTTCCTCTGACTCTTTGTGAAAGCAGCGCATGCAGAAGTCAAAGTGCGCAGAAATAAGATTCACTGAATGCAAAACAGTCTCTTTATGCAAAGAAGGCCAAGACTGAGAGGCAACTATGATTCACAAGGTTTCTAGTGTTAAAGCTATACTTACCAGTATATGCAATTCTTATAGGAAATTAAATAACTCATGATGGATTTAGGTAAAACAATTCAGGCTTTTCAGAATAAGAGACAAAACATCTCAACACACACTGGAATTAAAATGTTACTAAATTTTTAACTGCGCCTTTTCTTTTACATTAAAGGTAAAACAGTTTGGAAATTCCCAGAATGTAGCATGAGTATCCTGTAGTTAACGAAGGATTGTAGATGCACATTTGTAACCTTTTTATTATGATTAATATTTCTAGGCACCATCTGGTGATGTTTCCTCCCCCACCCCCAAATCTGACATCTGCAAGAGCAATTTAGTGGTCAGAACTAATGCATGGAGACCATAAGGGAATCATGATGTATAGAAATGAGTGGGTGAAGGCCCATTCCCAGCACAGGCCAAGCCAAATCACTTGGAAGCAGGAATTCTGCCAACACTTCATTAGACAAATTAACAAACGCTAATTTGCAACGTCAGCTGTCAGTCAATACAACGATTTAGCATTTAATGCAATGCTCACCTATAATTTACTTAATTTAAGTGCAAATAATAAAAATAGTGAACTATAAACGCCTTGTAAGAGTCTTATTCTCTTGATAAAATGATTAAATTATTATATTTTAACATATTTCAAGGACTACATTAGGAAACATTTGTCATTTTCCTAGTATAAACCAGTAAGAGAAATAAATTAGCACTGAAATGACGACAATAACAAGTCAAGAGCAGTTTCTGAAATCTATAATTGAGCAAACTAATAAAAGAGGATATGGAAAACATGAACAACCCCGTTAACAGATGATTAAAATAGGCATTTGCAGACTAAATACTCTAAAGATCCACGCCTGGAGGCTGTTAAAGTGGGCGATGTGGCTAAGCGAGCAGCTACCTAAACCGCACGGAGCAGGTAAACATGTCACCTGACGTTTAATTAGCAGCTGGGGAAGCTCAGGCTGATTGAAACGCCTCTAAAATCAAATCTGTTTTATCCTGACACCCAGCAACAGATGCTTACACCGTTGAACAGCTCTGTCGATAGCAGAAGGGGGTAAAAGAGGCGCTAGCAGCAAGCGTTTTGGTACCACAGCAGCTAATCACAACTAACATAAAAAAAGGGGAGAAACCGGTTGCCGCGGTTAAAAGACGCTTTACTAGAAAAACATACCTGCAAATTAACTGGTTTTCCCTTGGGGCAGAATGCTAGACGGAAGGTGAGTGAGAGGATGCAAAATAAAAACACTCTGCTTCCTGTGCTTGTTAGCTCATGGCTAGCTCGGTGGCTAACTCCAGGGATTCTGGTGGTAGCTGTTAGCAGCGGACTGACTGAACGTCCTGTGGGCTTGGCTCTGTCTGGCAACGCCCGCCCGCCAGGGACACTCTCCCAGCTCTGCGTTTCACTTCTGAGTTTAAACTGAATCACTTTATTTCGATGCTACTGACTTTAATAATTTCCCTGAAGCTTATGATATGAAATGGGACAATTTGCCTAAACGGGGAAGCACTAAGATGGCCAAATAGAGGTGTTGTTGAAAATTACACTTTCCTGCTATAAAAGCCAACTCTTCCTGCTACAGTAATAATAGACTGAAAATTAATCTCATTTGCCACAGTTGACATTTTCTGCTTTGGTTTTCTTTCAGTAATGAAAAAAACACCAGAATTTCTACCTTGCACTGCTTGTTTGCAGAGAAAAGTTGGAATCACACATTTCAGCTCCTCTGCAGATGCACTGTAAGGGAATCTCTGCTTAAGCCAAGCCTTTTGTCCTTTTAATCTCATATTCATTTAAAATAATAATAAAAAAACTGCCTTACAGTTTTGTTGAGTCAGTTTGGGATGGGCCCTTTAACAATATAACGTGATGAATCAGGAACTGCTGTGTGGCACTGCACTCCCATTAGATCATCTGTATTGGGATACTTGAGCCTTTGTTTGATCATCACTATGGGCACTGATGTGCTTCTGATGTTTACTTAGTCTCACTTGCCATCTACAGTAGAATATAAGGTTATGCACACACTTTAGAATAAATTAGTTTTATCACAGAAGATCACACTCAAACTATTTAAGTGCATTCTTGGAAAAGTATTTCTTATAAGTAAAGTTGCCAGTTCTGCACTTTTACTTCCATCACTAATGTAAATGTATAATGTTTGCTAGTGTGTTATTGTTGGCAATAAACAGTCATAAAAATGAGCTAATAGCTAATTGCAGTTGAGGTTCTGTGATGCTGTGGGACTGTTTGTTTTTTTTTGTTGTTGTTGTTTTTTTCAACTAAGCCCTGGAAATGTACATCATATTAGGAAGTCTTTGGACTAAGCTAATAAAAATGTGACTGACTCCACTAGAAAACTGAAAACGAATAATTATACAGGGTGATGATTACTTTCAAAATGTTAAACAGCCATTTTGTTCGGATAGGCACTTCTCTTTTTGCAGTGAAGGATTGTTAAGGTCGGCCATGTTGGTAGGTAGTTTATAGCTAACGTGTTAAGTTGAAGAACCGTGGGTGGGGAGGCGCGCGCCAGCTCCGGTCACACGCACTGGCGTCGCGCGCTATCTGTTCACGTAATGCACTTCTGAATTTTCGTAACTGGGCGCAGATCAGATCGCACACCATTCACAAAAAAATCGGACGATTACGAAGGTCCTGTAGCAGCGCAGGTCCCTTTGCACTGTCATTTATATGCACCCTCCTTGGAGGGCTCATTTTGAGTCAACACTAAACACGATCATTTTCTGTAAGCTTCTGGAAACTGGCGCGTCATATGCGTAAAATGTAAAACTTCAACAGCGTCTCCGCCTGTCGGAGGCGGTAATGCACCGACTTTGCTGTTTGTCAATTGCCAAAAAACATAGAAGAAGAGTCCACGTCTCCAGGAAACAAAAGACCCCAGACCTGTACGAAGAAAAGACTAATGTAAGGAGACGTGGAGAATCTGGAAGTAAAAGACTGAGTTTTGTTTAGATTTTCCTGGGTGGAGCCCGAGGAGAGGAGAATATTTGTGGATTTATTTAAAGTGGAGTTTGGCAGGGGTCAGTCTCCAGAGTCTGGTAAGCCAATCTTGATTACTTGGTGGTCTAAAGTGATGTGTGGCCCAAAGGGATACTGCAGCTGGGGCTCGTCATACAATACTGACCAGCAAGGATTATGAAGAAATTAGATTCTCAAACTAAAGGATGAGTTCACAGTATATTTGCCCTCTGTTTAAAACTCTATGTAAAGGATCCTCAGTGTCAATATTTCCCTTGCTGTGGTATCATGCAGTGTTTGTTGAGGGGACGGGCAGACAGCACTAGCCTGTTGACACAAGCCTCACACTGCTGCACAACGCATCCTTTGTTAGGTTTTCACTTCCCTTTGTCCCACAATAGGAGAAATCCAGGGATAAATCCAAAACTTGTGAGCTGCTAGTTAGATCTTTGGACAAACTCCAAGAAGAGCTTCATGGTAAACAAATATTCCAATGATTCATTTTTCTGCTTTCTAGGACACTAATATTGGTATTTTTTTTTTTCTTTAATTTTCAGCACCAACTATGAACAACATAAAATCCAGACTGGAAGTGATCGCCAAACAACAAGGGTAAATGCATTAGGTTGTAACATGACAAAATAACAATAAAAACTTTGAACTGGCGAAAAAAAGCGTTTATTCAGATCTAGCGCTTTTGTAGTTGATCCATAATTTATTGTAGTGTGTAACTTTCATTCATATCTATTTTTTTTTAGGATGGGTTTTCACTTTACTGGGGCCTCCTGCTGCCTGACAGCTGACCTTTTCTACCTGGAAGTGTTGCTGCTGCCGTCTGGTGAGGTGCAGGAGGTAAAGGTGGCTCTACATGGAGAATACCCCGCAGTAAGCAGACTCTGCTCTTCAGACAATATGAAGCTATCCCTGTTTTTGAATTTTGTTCACTAATGCACTAAAATTGCTTCGCAGCCCAGCAGGTCCCTTTTGCATCTTCTAAGGTAAGCGATGACGATTTGTTACATTTACATTTCTGACATCTTGTCAGCAAAAACAACAACAGTTTCAACTGTAAGATGAGTAATTTACCTGCAAATGTTAATTCTCCCTTTTTTCTGGATAATTTAAAGGTCCAATAACTTTTCTGATTTTTCCACGAGGCTGGGAGAACTGTTCGCTCAATATAACTTTCCTGGAGACAAGTAGGTTTTCCTAAGACATTCACAATTCACTTTTAAAACTTGGAATAGTTGCCATTTGGTCTCCCATCTCTTGCTTTCACAGTGAAACAAAATCAAAAATGTTGAAATCCCTACAATGCCTCTGGAAAGACCTTCAGCAAATATCAGACAAGCCAAAGTAAGTAACAAAAAAGGCTAACATGGTGATTTTTTTATTTTTGTATTTTTTTTAGCAGTTACTATTAAAAATAGTAGTAACACTCTGCACCGTTTTTGGATAACTTGAATTAAACTGTTTATTCATTAAGGATGTTTTCTTTCTTTTAGTGAACCAAAGTGCTTCGAAGCCCAAATGGGCTTAATAAACAGTGGCAGGGTTGGCTTTTTAATGGCAGAAAAACAAGGTATGAGTTGGTACTTTTACAGTAAATCATATACGTGGATTTTTTTTCTTTTTGGGATCAGATTTTTTTTTTATTTACTTATTTATTTTTCTTAGATTATCCTCCATCTCTTTACTTCTATATCTCACCAAATGATTGCCCGACGAATTCAGAGTTGTGTAAGATTCTAATTTGGCTTTTGATTTCTCTTCTCAATTCAATGTCTGATCATGCAGCAGATTCAAAGTTTAATCTTTTATTCCTTTATTTTATAGCATTTGAGGAATTGTTGGAGTTCAAACCAGATGTCCAGGCAGCCCAGGCTACAATCGGAATCAGCGAATTGACTCGCAAGCTCCAGATGACATCTCTAACCTCAAAGCCTCCTCAGCTGGACACTCAGAGGTCTGTATTTTATTTTAGTCTCTCATTCAGTAGAATAATGTGAAAGTCCAAGCTGTTGGTTAACAATAAACCTGCATCTTGGAGCCAGTTGTCCTGCGGTCGCTGCTCTCAGTGAGGTTTCGAGTGAGACGCTTCCCACGTGTTTCCTGCTCAGACTGAAGATGCCAATACCTGTGCTTGCTCATATTGTGGAGAGAGTTGGACAAATCACCGGTTGGGAACTTTTCCTAGAAAAAAAAAAAAAATCCTTTTTGTTTTCAAAAGCACCACACTTATTCCATTGTGTTTTCAGGCGTGACTATACCAGATTGTGACCTCCAGTGGGCACCATTACCCAAGCTTCTGATAAAAGCTTCTGCAAGTGCAAAAAGCCCCTCAGAGCCATTAGGTGGACAGGAGATGTTTACAGTGGTACAAATATGCGTTTAGCTTTTTTTTTTTTTTTTTTTTTTGTCAATTTAAATTCTTATGGAAAATATGCTCAGGGAGAATTGAAATGTCTTGTCCAGGTTTTTCCTGAGGGTGGGATGCACAGTTATGTTCTCCCTGATTCTTCATGGGATGTTCCCACACAAAGAGCAGCTTTGCTAGCCAGCGTTCCTTTCACCCAGCCGGCTCACATCTCAGCCGTGCTGGAGCTGCTGCGTCACCAATGTGCCTTTAACACCCTCCTGAGGAGCTGCTTGGATCAGAGTGACAGGCCAGGTGGGAGGATGTTCTTGTGGTAGAATTATAACCAATATGTATGAAGAGATGCTGCCAAGAAGACTTGTAATGCTCTTATTGTATTTATGTTGTGTTTTGCTTTATTTCTGTGAATTCCCACCAGCTTCAGTTTGCGACCTGCACTTTGAAGTCCGTCCAGAGTCCACTACCAGCATTTCTGTGACCTTCCATCAACCCCACGTTGACCGACTTGCCGTCTGTAAGCATTTTTTAAGAGAATTTTATGAGGAAAAAAGCCACTTAATTTAAGTATTTTTCAGGTCTGGATAAGTGTAAGAGAAAAATGGTGTGGAAAAATGTTTGAATTTCCAGACTTTATCTCGTATGGTTTTTGGTTCCTGCAGGTTTGGTATTTAAAGCCTGTCCTCTGCAGTAATTTCTGTCATAAATTGATAGAGAACATTGTGTTCTATAAATTCAAAAGAGCTGTAGTGTGTGAGTTTAGGTTAGAAATACTCTGCTAAGCATTTTGAATCTGCCTTAGCCATTAACATCATTAGATTATATGTAGTGTAAAAGTGGAAAGTTTCCTGCTAAAACTAGAAATTTTTACATGAAGTAAAAGTGATTCTGAGCTGTATGTGAGTCTGAGAGTGTGCAACTTTCACAAGAAATATCTATGAATCGTGTTTATTGGTAAATTTTTTGCTTCCAAGTGTAAGGAAGGTAAAAAAAAGTTTTTAAATATTTAGTCCATTTATGTACACCTTAAAATTTGTAGGCAAATTTTTCAGAGTGGTGTAATTGGTGTCTGAAACAAGTCTTAAAGATGATGACATTGTCAGCTCAGGCTAACTGTCAGCTGAAAACTTCTTTCTGTTTGTCAAACTGAGATTAACATTATAGCAACTGAAACACATATACCTTATAACCTCTACAGAACTACTTAGAAAACAAAAAGACTCATGTGTTTTTCTGTCACCAGTGCTGGTCAACATACCTAATGCCCATCAGATCACCTGCCAGTTGTTTGGAAGAGGAGTTTATGATTTATCTTCTGCCATACTGGACAAATACATCGCCTTAATTCTGACTAAGTTTGTTTTGTACTATTGCAGAAATACTAATTTTAATCAGTGCTTTCACTGATTCCTTGCATAATACTTGTGTGTGTATTTTTTTTTTTTATCTCAGATATATGTCCATTCCTGTGGCCATGAAGGCATTATACCACAGGCTCAAGAAAAACACCAGCTGCCCTCCACAGTAGCTGAAAACGATCGAATGGATACCGATGGCCAGTCGCCTGCAGCCTCCCAAAGCACAGCCATGCCAGGTGTTACTGGTTCAGTTTGCGGTGCCGTATCTGAGCTTCATCCTGAAATGAGCGCCAGCATGCCTGACGACCCTCACCCATTCATTCCTGTGGCTCCAGTGGCAAACTTTCAGAGCTGATCTCAACATAAAGAGGGCTTAGCAGCTGCCTGCGTCACAGATTATTGGACTTTATTAAGAAACTGGCTGCTGTGAAACAATTTGAGATGCTGATGGTTGAATCTGTCTCACTATGCATTCCAGTGTGGTAGAGATGGCTGGCTGTAAAGGTTTTTGAGGTCTGGCAGTTGGCCTCAAGAGGGCAGGAAACCAGTTGCTTGTTACCATGTGAGCCAGTAAGTCCTGGTTTAAATGTCTCTATATTGGCTTGTGGAAACCAAACAGATCTAACATTTTTCAGCTTTGAAAAAATGAAAACTTTGTTGAATAAAGAAACAATTTGGTTTGAATAGAGAAAAGAAAGCTAGAAGAAATTTCTTGATTACAGCTGAGGACCATCTTGCTTTTTCTGGGCTCCTGCCAGGACTTGTACAAATATAGGACAAATGCCTGTAGCCTGCACAGAAGAAGAAGAAATGTTTATATGACTACAGAGGAGACAATGATTTTTTTTTTCTTTGCTGCATTACAGGTCTTTGCATATAATTTTATAAACCTACTGAAATGGAGGATTTTTTTTTTACTTTTTAATTTTTTTACATATATTTAGAATATTTGATCCAGCTGTTGACGGTAGACAACTGGCTTTGTTTATATGCATAGGCAATGGCCTGTGTGACTGCTATTCATAGAAGCAGTGGGGTTAGAAACTCCCTCTTCTTTCAGAGGAACTGTCCTTGAAATATTTGTGTTGTTCTGATTGGTTGAGAAAGTACACAAAAGGAGCGGATGGTGATGCTGAATTTTAAATAACTGTCCAAGCTTTTGTAAACCTGGTTGGATACTTCGTCTAATGAGCGTAAATGTCTTATGAGACTCTTGACATTATTTGAATTGTTTTATCATGGATTGAAGGATCATAGGATGTATTTATATGAACATGTATGTATAAGCTGCAAAAGTTTGAACATCTTTTGTGGTCAGCTGAGAAAGAAATGTAGCCATTTAAACAGAATCGCAGAAAGTGTGTTTTGTAGGGGTCGTGGTGAAGCTTTCAAGCATTAGTAAACTTGCACACGGTCAGCTGGTGCTGGCAGCATCATACTGTTGGGCTGTTTTACATCATCACAAATCTTTACTTCAAATTACCATGTAGAATATTGAAACAAAGACGCAGGGGAATGTTCTAGTAAAGCAGTAATATGAGGGAGGGAATTTAAATATATATTTTCACTATGTAATGTATTACAACTAAAAATTAGAATATTAAATCAAATATTAAGCTTCAAAGTTTGGCCAGTCTGAAGGATGTGCTTTCTTACCTCTAATACTAATAAAAACTGAAATTACTGTTTTTTTGGGGGGTTTTTTGTACAAATCAAATAAAAGTTTCATAAATCCAAATAAATTTCTGTTTAAAGGTCTGTTTTTAGTCCAGAATTATTCAAATCATTTCGATCAGACACCTGCCATACAAGATGTGTTTCAATCAAAATTGCCTCCATTTGCTACGTTTGTGCTTCATAACACTTTGCTCTCAATATTTAAAATGTAATTATGATTGTATACATCTGTAGCACTGATCTGAAGGTAAACAGCTAAATAGTTTGTGTTCAGGATATGTCGGATCTGCTTATATGCCATCTGTCCTTAGACCTGTAAAAGAAGGTAAGCCCTGAAGGTCCTTTCTGCAGATATAATTGTTCACTAGTCTGATCTTGTTGCGGTTCGTTGAATGCAGGACAGTTGTGTGATACATTCACACACAAAGTACTACAGTGCCCACTTTCTTAACTGGACACAAACAACTTACAGGTCTTCAATTTTCTGATACTTGTGCCATCCCCTCATTCTTTTCACCCTGGGAGGAGAGCCACATTACTCCTATCAAACACATCTGTAGGTGGAAATTATTGACCAGAATTGTATATACAATATATAGAACTGTAACTATTTTAAGCTCGCATTCTTGGCCTATTTTAAGGAAATCCTAAAAGGGGGGGGAAGCTCTCCTTTCTTGGTCTGCGGTCTCTTTAAATCCCAAACCAGTGGACGGGATCTGCGCGTCCTCACAAAGCCTGTCTGGACTCTCTACTCATCCTGATAAACAGCTGCTTACCATTTAAGGGGGGACTTCTCAGAAAAAAAAAAAAAAAAAAGAAAAAAAAAGTTTTCCTTGGACCTCCTCTGGAATCGGGACTTTTGTCTGCGGATGTTCGGATTTAGAGTCTGCAACGCTGCAAAACGCACCAAATCTGGACTCTCGATTTTTTTTTTTTTTTTTTGCGCAATGCTCCGCCGTCCTCAGCTCAACATCTGGATTAACTATTTGAAGTCGGATCTAACGGCAACAGCAAACTTCAACTTTAAAGCAGCCTGCCTCCTTTGTGTTTTCCTCTGGAGTTCAGCCTGATCAACCCCAGTGCCTGCTCGTAGATTATGTATTCTTTAAAATGGGTGCGAACAATGGAAAACAGTATGGAAGCGAGGGTAAGTGAAGCAATAACTTCTAATCACGCTTTCTGTTCAATCTGCTGATTTCATGTGTGATTCTCGGTGTAGCTGGTATGAAAATCCCGTTATGTGCGTGTTTTGTCCCGTAGTAAACTAAAAATAGAAGACCACGCAGGGTTGGTTGAGTTGGAGCTGTTGTTTCTCTCTCCAGACATCCTCAGTTTTCTTGGACTTTTTCGACCTCTAAAGGCTATTTTATTAGATGCAACATTTGTTTCTATAAGGTCTTTCAGAAAAAAGAAACAAAACAGAGTGACATCTGCTGGTCATGTCTTCTCATTTTTAAATGTAAAACTTGTTGAACCATAAGCGCGACTTTACCTGAATAAATATAACTCCTCTTCATCTCATTTCAATTTCTGAGCCATTTCAAATCAGTTTGCATTCTTCTTTATGGAGTGAAACCAAACAACTGACTGTTGCAGACACTGGCTGTGATATCTTGAGTTCAAATTCAGTATCACCTCACATAATTAGCTGCCTTGGCAGAGCAACATAGTCATCTGTCAACACAACTGCTGTAATTTATGGCCCTTTTTGTTTAAAAGGAAAAACCTTCTCTTGCTGGTTAACTGAAGGTAGATATGGAGACAAAATGTTGTGGTTTGGGCACCTTATCTTGACAAGAAACAGTTTCTGGGCTTTTTCTTCCCAATCTTAAGGCTTGGAAGCCATTTTATGGATAATACTCACCTCATTTGGTCTGGGGTGTTTTATGTTATAGGGGGAAAACGTGAGCTGGCTCTAAAATTATTCTAAAATTAAATCTGTTGGCCACTGACGTAAAGTTTATTATTATTCAGTGCAAAAGTATTACAATGAAAAATGTTCAGAACAACAAAATGTCTTTTTTTGTTTTATTTTTTTAACCAAACTTATAATAAATAGAACCACAAACATTATGAGACTGTTAGTGGAAAGCCCATTTTGCTGCACCCACGTTAGCTTTTAATTGATTTATTAAACTTGTCCAATTACAGCTGGCATTTTGGAACAAAGTGATACAAATCCCGTTTTTAAACCTAAGATAATTTTGTTCAGCTGAGCCTTAAATACAGCAAATGTGCAAAAATCATTTTGAAGTTTTGGATCTATGCCATGAATAACCCCTTTTCTACTAGAAATGAATACCAGGCTGCTTTATTTGCTTGATTTCAGTTTTTAATTCTTTTTCTTTCTTGGCCCATGAGTACGATGATATTGACAAAACGTTTGGACAGCCCTGGTTTATGGGCTGCATGGGGCAGTGAGTAGGTCTGTTGCTATGCAGCAAGACGAACTTGGAGAAGACAAAACTGTGGATCTTGTAGATCCGCCTTTAACAACTGCTAATTCAAAGTTTTTGCATTTTAGCATGTCTTTATCAGCCTCTCCCATCGTTGTGGAGGAAAGTTTCCCCGCTCTTTACTTTTCTTCAATGTTTCCATGACTCAAATTCGCGCAAACTGTAGCTGTCAGGTAGGTATTTTACGCACATGCTTCAGTGATGGCAAAATAAGCTCAAATCAGCACCACTTCACCACTGTGTTTAAGTCTCTGTGCTGATGTGTTTCGTGTGGTTTCCTCCAAATATGGAGGTGTTCTCTATGCCCAAGCATCTACACTTTGGAACTGAACTCTCAAACCTTTTAAACAAGTAATATTTGTTATATAACATGCTATCAAAGCCCTAAGTAACATCTGGTATTAGGTGTCGGTGAGATAAACTGTGAAAGGTTTTGTCTAGCATTGAATTATGGTCAGATATCTTCACTTTAGTCAGTGAGATGTCTTCACTCTGTCACTGCGGTGAGCCAGAACTGTGTCCTCCAGATCTAAAGACATACTTCTGCTTTTGACACATTTGCTGATTATCAGTTTAGTTAATTTGCTTAACAACAATTGCACTAATCCACTTTCAGAGGATTCCCTCTAAACTCTTCTAAAAAAAATAAGCAGAATAGACTTTCCTCAGCCTTCTTTTTTTTTAGTTTTGCTTAAACTTTGAAAGTATCCAGTCTCATGCTAGTGATGGAAAGCCATATGTTTATTAGTTTTGTGATAAGAAGATTCCTGCAGCTGATTATTATCATAAATGTGGTGATGTGTGCAGTACCAAAGATTAGAGCTGGGATAGGAAATATAAGCAAAAAGTAGTTATCATCAAATATTTGAAGGTAAATCCAACAATTACAACAGCTTCGGAACTAGAAAAATAATAAAAAAAACTGTCCAATTTCTACAACTTTTTTAATCTACAGAAATGTAACAAACTCAAACTGAACTTGGCCCAACTTCATTCTTATCAAATTGCTGTCATCTGTTGACCCTCATACCACAAAATGATTATATCTGTGTCATCTTTAGTACCATAAATAACATTTTCCTAACATTTTGGGCATAGCATATTAAAGTCGCTGTCTCGTGCAGCCAAATGCATTATTTCTTGCCCCAGAGCAGTGGTGTTTGTACAAATAGCATTCCAATGAGCTCTCTTCCAAAGTCAATAAGTGCAGAGAAATGCCTGAACCTCGTGACTTATAAAAAACAAAACAACATGTGGTCCTTCTCTAACTTTGATTTTATCATGTTAAGCTTCACCAGTGGCTTTTCTAATTGAGTTGAAGTTGCTCTTTTGCCTTCGCAGAAGAGATTCTGTTTGAAAGCGCAGAATCGCTTCCTTTATGTGTATTTAATGTCACATAAATAGATTTACAATTTAACTGAGGAGATCATTTGAAATTGTATTCTAATAATACTTCATCAGAAAAATTATATAGGCACCATTTAACATTGGGAACAGCATTGGTTTTCTCTTTAGATACTGTATTTGATCTTAATACAACTCAGAGGTACATCAAAATATGCTTTTAATGAGTAGCTCATCGGTTTTTATTTAATCTGTCAATAATCAGCCAGAGCCCATCAAGGAAAAACTGGCTAATTAATGTCTGGTGCTGTGGATATAACCGAAACTTTACATGATTGTAAAATCAACACACATCTTTTTAAATGCTTCAATAATTGAAGTTCAGCTCTAGCAGTTTAAATAAAGATCCACATGTTTTGTGATGGGAAGATGGATCTTACTAAGAAACATGAAACTCATTGAGAGGATGGAAAATCCACTTCCTCAGACCCACTCAGACTGATTGTTATTCTCAGCTCGTGCTGATTCACTCTTTGTCACTGTAGAATAGGAGGGTAACAATAAATTTAGCTGAAGGAAATGAGGCGTTACATGGCAGTGGGTGTACAAGAACTATAGCATATTGTTTTTATTATCATTGACCCTTACTAAGAACTGCTGTAAGGCAAGTGTTTCAGATCTCTAGCTAACGTTAGCTTAGCTTCTGCTTGCTTATTTTGTCTATTAAAAATATAGTGATGGTTTAACATTAAGCCTTGTGGTTAGGGGATGTTTTAAAGAATATGTAAGCTTGACAAAATATTAAACTATGTAAGTAGTTTAAATTTTCAACTTCAAATTAGAATCTATAAACTGAATACCAATTCAGTGTCGTTATTTAGAGATATATGTCTTTTTTTCAACATATTTACAAACCACTTGTCTTCTCTGTCACCTCTTTGTTCCTTTGGGTTCACAAGACTCTTATTCTAACCCTGGAAATGACTCAAATATGGATTCATACCATTTTTGCCCAACCACTTGGAATCATGACCACTGACCTTAAGTGACCCCCAGGGGAGGCCTGCAGTGCTTTAGATTGTTGTCAAAGTGGTTCTGGAGTAATGCTGATAGGCTAACTACTCCTGTTAAGGTCCAACTCTGTTCCAAAGTTTCTCAATTTTCAGATAAAAGTCTTTGCTGTGGTGTCCAGGAGACCCGAAGTGTTTTAAAGCTGCAGTACTTAACTTTTATTAAAAAAGCTGGATTTTTTTTCACAGATTATTCATCTCATAACATATTATTGCAACATAGTGACAGTTTCAACAAATATTAAAAAAAATATTTGTTATAAAAGTTACACACAGCAGCTTTTCATGGCTTTATAGCACTTTCTAGTGGGTTTATCTGGATATATGACCTTTCCTCTGGGCAGCATCACGTGTTTTTTTTTTTTTTTTATTGATGGGATTCCTGGCATGGCCACCAAAATATTTGAGCGCTAGTGCAGTACCATATTAAAAAGCCTCATTCTTCTTCTTACTGTGGCTAAACGGCTCCATCTTTGTCTTGTCTGATTAGAAAACATTTCAATTTTAAGATCCGCTGCTTTAATTATTGTACAGAAGTATAATTTCTGCTTCAAAATCCACAAGAGCTGTGCTTTTTATTTACAAGAAGAGAATTCTTCAGGGGTTCAGTCCACATCTGTTTTCAAGTCTATCTCCACAATTAATTACACACTGGTTACAAGTATGCAGCAAACCATCCACAAGGAAACAAGCAGAACCTTTTCCAGAACTTGTTTTTTTTTTTGCCCCCCAACCAAAAAAAAAAAACAAAAAACAAGACAGCCAAACAAAACACTAAATTAAAATTGTTTTTCAACCTGAAGTTTTCTTGGCGCCGTTTGTTTCATATGTAGGCATTTGCATTCTTCTTGTACATTGTGCTGTGTCTTTTGTGCTCATTTCTTGTGAGCTGTATTAGTCAGAATGCGCTTTTAACATTTTTTTCTGCACCCTTCAAATGACTACTTCTTTCAGGAAGAGTTTATTTCATGGAAGTGACTGTTCTTTGGGCATCGCTTCTTGCAAACAGCTCTCCAGCCTGCCGTGCGCACTGAAGGCCACAAAGCTGCTTTTATATCCCGACAAAGGAACGGAACGCCAAATGCAACATTTCCAAGCATGCAAAAAGCAGCCAGCAGCCACTACTCCAACAGCAGAGGCACTCTTTCGTAGTGATATCCCTTTGTCCATAACTTCTATAGTCATTTAAAAGAAATTTAAACCAAATATCCATAGAGACAAACATAAGTCATACAGAAAGACTTAGGAATTCATGTAAACTCAGTGAAACTGCTTTGATGTGGCAGTTTAGAGAAGAGACCGTGACCTAAGAAATATGCTGCGGAAGAGCTGCAGTCATTTATTAAATGCTTTTGTCTTCCTCTGGAGCGTTTCCTCAATCGTCCTGTGTGGAAATGAAGACCGGAGAGAGATTGCAATGGACTTAGTTCCGCCTCCGAATATATAAAAAACCCAGATACTTAGTTAAACAGAGCAGCCTAGACTTTGCGCATGTGCCAAGAGGAGATATTTATCCTCAACTGAGCAACATAAACATCATAAAAGCAGAGACTGATGGCTTTTCCCATTTTCTTACACTTGAATTGTACTAAGGTTGTCATACAAGTGGAATTATATCTGATGCACTTGACAAGCTTGTTTTCTTACAGAAAAACAATCATTTTCAGCAACTTTTGGGCACAGATTTCCGAAGATTAATGATGCTTAAATTTGAAAAAGTCTACTTGTCTATCTCAGCTGTCAAGCTAAAGTCCATTTGTTTTTAATTTCTGCAGGTAAAGGGAGTTCAAGCATCTCCTCTGACATAAGCTCGAGCACAGATCACACACCAACTAAGGCTCTGAAGAATGTGGCTACCACTGAAGGTAAGGCATCTGGTGCTCATTAACCAAACTGCCCTCCCTTTTTCCTCTTCTTCTTCTCTCCTCCTCCTCCTCCTCCTCCTCCTCCTCGTGTGCTGCCTTTTTTGGGACAGAAACCTGTGTGTTTTCTGGTTCCAGCTCCCATCAGAACCAAGAAAATGTTTCAGAAGATGGAGGAAAAAATACACACAGTTCTGGCTCCTCATAGTGAAAGAATGCTTATCTAAACTGAGGTTGTATCAGGCTCAAAGTGCTGCCCAGCAGGGAGGGAGGTGCACGGTTGCAGGAGAGGTTTTCTCTTTGTTGTTGTAAAGATGAAGACAGTCTAGAGAGTAAATATGAGGTCGAGGAACTTAAACTTCACTCGGTTAGGTCTCTGGTTTCCTCTTTTCTCTTCATAATTTTCTGTTTGCTTACCCCAACAAAATGCCAAACCACAGATTGCCTCGGAAAAGTATTAAAACCCCTTAATCTTTTGCAGGTCTTGCAACCACAAAATTCATTTTTCATTGTCGTTGTTGTGGTCCATATTTGTGAACAGCTTCCTCAAAGCACGGCGCTACCACCACTGTGTTTTACAAAAGGTAGGGTGCGTTCAGGGGGATTTACAATTTTTTAACCATACATTTGATCCCTTAGTTTTACTCTCGCAGTAAAAAGTTTTGCCCTACTACTCTCCATAATATGGTTCTGCTGATGAACCATATTTTGGAGAGTATGGTTCCAAGATTCGGCAAGCATGACTCAGTAACAGACCGTACTGATGAAATATCTTCTGCTCCTGTTTGAATCCTGGGTTCTGGTGTTCTTACTTTCTTTTTTTGCGGGTAAAACCGACGCCCTCAGCAAAGCAGACATGCCCCAAAGAAGGCAGTGATGCCAAAGTCACACTGCTGATGCAAAGTCACCGATTCGTTCCAAGAGTATGAGAACATTTTGTGAGCAGCGATACCTTAACTGGAAAGGCTGATTTCACCACATGTTTGCTGTAAATGCTCCTTACTTTCAATTTTTATTCATGAAGATATTATTGGTTTTCATTCTGAACAATTATGTGACAAAATGAAACTTGCTCAAAGTTATGACTTCATCCCTTGATCCTTTGTGTGTCTTTGTTTGTTAGTGTTTTCTAATACATTTCTGAGGTTACACTGACAAATTTTAATTCGGGGAAGTGAAGTAAACAAGAATGAATAAAATTTTTTGGGATTTTTGCTTGTAAAAATTCCAAAAAGTTTGATCATAACTCATAATCTTGGTTTGTATATCACATAAATCCTTAAACATTTGTGGTTTTAACTTGACAAACTGTGAAAAAATTCTGTTTATTTGTAACAAACATATCATTAGGAGGCATTAAGTTTCAAAACTTAATGTCACTGATCAAGTCTGATTGAAAGCTTCATGCAGTTTCTTCCGGCTGAGACGTGACTCATTGCCTGTTTTCCTCACTCATGCACATACAGAGCACACTCACCCGGCTGCTGTCAGCCATTGTCATCACCAATCTCAAATTTGCTCTGGCATGGTGAACGTAATATTCCTGTGGTTTGGCGCTGCCCACTCAAAAACAAATAGCAGCTACAGCCTGTGTTTATAACCGTCGCTCGGCAGAAAGATACAAGGTGTTTCTCGGGGAGCAGAAGTTAAGGACTGAAGAGGAAGAAAATCCCAAGCAAACTTACGATGCGTTGGCTGTTTTTAGTTTTACACTAGATGTGAGAGGCTACTTCACCCGTTTAACCTTTACGATTCAGAGTGAGCAGAATCCAATTATTACCGCACATTTAGCTCATCTGGAAGCGCTGACTCATTTGGATCTGTCCACCTAAAGGAGCTTGAGGAAATAAACCCAGGCAGTCGTATAATTGTCCTGAATACGTCTTCTCTGAGCACAACCTGTGCAGATACGGGCTGAGTGAGTAACAGACCGTAGACAACTGCCTCCAAACCATAATTCTCAACTGTGTTTTGACTGAAATTGTTATTTTTTTCTCCATGCTAAGTGGGAGTAATTACATGGTCTACAACCACCACAGCCACAGTCAAATCCCCCCTCCTTAGAAAGACACGCACACAATAAGCGTGCACAGGCACAAGCGCACACAGGCTGTGCCGACCCCTGTATGGATACTCGCTTGCAGTGGCAGATCAGGCAGCTCTGGCCCACACAGTCCTGTGGTCCACTAAACTAATCAGGAAGCAGTCTGGGCTGTTTCCCGACCGCACACTGGGAGTATTCATACCGTCCCAGAGCTGTACTACGGCCACCGCTGCTCTGATCCGGTTTGCTTTTTATCTCATCATCAAGCATCACGATTTAATGAGACTTTTACTGCTGCCACTGTATTTAACTGAACTGGAACCACACATGTCAGGCGTTCAAAAACAACAAGTGATTCTAAAATATTCCGCTAAAGTTAACAAATCAGTAATCCGATAAAGAGCAACATTTCTAATTTCTCCAGCACAAGCTGGTGCTGCTACAGCCACAGGTTTTGGTTTATCAGCCAACAGGCATTGACTGGTTTCTGATTCATGATAAACAACTCTGTTTTAAACATTTGAAATTTTTTTTGCTGTGTAAAATGTTTTATTGGCATCAAAGAGTGTGCAGATATTTCTCTGCCCGAGCAACACACAGAAGAGAACTTCCTTGACCCATTGCATGCAAGCCATCAGTCTTCTGTGTATGTGTAGAGTGGCACCCTGGTATTTGTGGGGGTTGGGGGAAACAGTTGTCCTTAAACAGTTAACATCCACAAATATTTGACACCCCCCTCTAAAAACATGACTATTTTAATAATTCACTCACTAAATATTCCCAAATATGCATTATCACAGTGAAAATCTTCTTAGCACTATTACACATGCTAACATCGGCAGTCTTATGTATCTACATTCTTGGATGATCAGCAAGAAATTAAGTCCTGTTTCTGGATTGGCTGCTTTGCAAACACCAACCTATAGCGTGTCAAATCATGTCGAGCCCACACATTTTGTTTTGAATATTTTAGATATGCTGCACGAAAAAAAAAAGAGTGAATCTGTGAATTTTCTGTTTATAATTAAGAGCTACGTTATGCAGAGAATTTCATAAATAGGCAGGTCTCCCTTCACCCAACTGCTGCTGTAAACTGTCAGTCAGCTAAAAAAAATTACAACATTCAAAGGGTCAATTTCATAAAGGAGAACTTTTTTATTTTTAGTTTTTTTTCGCATCTGATCAACAAGTCATATCAAACATGCTAGCTTTAGCATAGCACTTCAAGTCACATGAATCTTCAGTAAAAATCACAAAGCCCTGTTTGTTTTCGGTGATGCTTTCAGAACACGACAACAGATTTTTATAACTAAATCCTTGTTGGAGCTACGTACTTTCCTGCAGAAACTCCAGTTGTGATAAAATATGTGTTGCTAACAAGTAAAAGAAAGAAAGAGGGACACAATCAGAACTATAAAATGGAGCATGTGGTATTTTGACTGACAATGAAAACATCCACAATGATAAGTTTCAACATCAGAGGTATTAGCAGTTTGTTTTCGGACTGGCATTTGTCCAGCATATACTTTTCTTAGATTTTAATTCTAGTTTTTGTTTTCTTACTTTGACACCATGCTGTTTAAGCTCAAAATTATCACTACCAAAATATTACACTAGTTTGTGTCTGTTGGCCAACAAACTGCCATTTTTTAAATCACAAGTTTATTTCTTGGAACAGCGTTGCAGCTCTTTTGGAGACATTTTCATTCTCTACCAGATATTCATTGGCATTTTGAGTATATTATGATTCTGTGTGGTGAGGGGAAGCAGAGACTTGGACTTACGGTGTCTGTTTTGTGAAGTTTATCTAATTACCGAGTGAAATAGCAGTCTGGCATTAATAGCGTGCAGCCACAAGTAATCCTAGAAGTTCAAATTCAATTTTACCTTCTTCAATATATTAGTAATTTTCTATGTCTTTAGAGGACATAGTTTTAGTAGACACTATTCTAGGATTCCAACCAGAGATGCTGTTAGAGAGAGCATCAGTTTTCATTTTTCTGTTAAAAATAATTTGAAGGAAAGATTTTCTTTAAGACTCAACAAAAACCACAGTACTAAGTTATTGGCCTGCATTAATATCTGTCATCTAATGAGAACCAGGGCCTGTTGTCTTTCACCAATCCTGCATGCATTCCCAGAAAATCAGTATGAGGAAGTTGCACTCACTCTTCTGTTGGAAACAAACCGAGTCGGACAGGGAGCTGTTCATTTCTGTTTTCAGTTATTATTTAGGCACGTTTGAGGTAGCCTGACCTAGTTTAGCTTCCTATTAGCTGCAGACTCAACAGGCACAGTCCTGGACAGTAAATCCTTCCTTTGGGATGAAATTGAGTATTTCTCAGCAGGGGTTACATTTAGACCCTATCTGGGCCTCCGGGATTTGTTCAAGTCAGGGTACCTGAGGAATGCGGCCCAGAGAAAGTGGGAGCCCAACAGGATGTTGTGTGGTTTGACATTTGTGGACAGTTTAGTGTCAGCTGGAGATTTTGTTTAAATTTTGAAGACTGATGTGACACAGAACCCGTGTGGGTGTTGGGCACCTCAGAGGAAAAGTTTGAGGTCAGTTTCTTCAACCGTTTATAGTGGCACCAGGAAGGTGGGAAGCAGAGGGAACAATGAACAGGCCGACTTCCGCTCTGGAGTCAAGGACCAAAGAACCAGTGATAACGGCGACACGGAAAAGCTTCCCCACAACCCCAACCGAGCCATACGAGTCTGCACAGATTTATATGGAGTTGAGGTCAGATATTTACATACGCTCGTCCATTGAGCTTATTTTGTCTTTGGTTTTTGGTCCAGGTGAATCAATAAAACAATAAATAACTTTGATTAATTTCTAAACACCATTTGAATGCACAGGTTTAAATTAACTGTGGATTTTATGAATTTTAATAAGATGTAAACAAGGTCAAATGTACATGAACATCATTAATAGTATTTGCTTTGAAGTTTCTGATTTGGTCCCATAAAAGCTCATTCTAACATAATCAAATATACTTTATGAAAAAATTATCATTATGCCGACATTATGAATACATGTTCAGTCTGTTGCAGTCTGTTGTGAGTCACTGTCACCTTTTGAATCTGGGAGCAACAGGGAGTCAGCATATCTCAATCACCTCATTGTCCATAAACTCCAACCATGCATTCAGTTTCTGTAAGTGTTTTATTCTCGTTTGGGCTTCAGGGAAGGCCTATCCCAGCAATTAACAGGTCACCAGGCCATTCCAAGCTCACCAGTAAAGTACTAATTGTGAAAACTGCTCAAAAACTCTCACCATTCACTAAAATAAAACATAAATTTAAAACATAAAAGCTGGGAAACTGAGCAAGAGCAACTAATTAACACAAGGGAGGTGAACTGAGACTCAAACTTTAAACTAGAGGAAGAGAACACTGATCTGTGAGAATTAAGTCTAAATGCACAAAGAATAGAAAATAAGAATAAACTAAGAATATAAACACAAAGCAATGAACTACAATGGCCAAACCCTAATGAGGGTAACAATTAAATGTGGCAAGACCTTTATTGCAATTATAAACCCACAAATGATGAAAACACAAACCCAAATTAAGCCCAAACATAAACACCAGTGAATCGTGAAAAAACGTACAATTTTGGAGCGTAAACAATATGCTCTGATTTTGGCACCAACTTCCCTCCATAAGCATACATAATCAGAGTAACACTGATAGGAAAATACAGGTTCGCTGTGAGGGATCCAAATTACTCCAAGAAAGATTATAATCGTTAATTATTAAAGGTCAAGGATAATAAATCATCAAATACAGTAATAAACCAGAATCCCTTGACATTTCTATTACAGTTTCACATCATCAGCGCAATTATTCTCATCTGTTAAAATAAGGTAAAATCATATAAATAATTATAAGTGACAGACTCATGCTTCAGTGTGAAATATGTATGAAAATAAAGCCTCCTAACACCCCCACAGTGATGTGTTGAAGGCAGAGTAAAGGTCAGAAATGAAGTCTAAACAGCTCTGCTATGAAAACTCCCTTCTTACAACATGTTCAATTTCTCCAACCTTCCAGGAGCAACAGATCCGTCACACTTTATCCATAAACTAACCTCGAGTACTGACGAACTGTTTACTCGTGTTTGCTCAGCCAGATATATAGTGTTTCACTGTTGACTTTTGCTGCGCCAAGGCTAAAATACTCCTTACAGAGAGATGTTTGCGTGTGTGTCAATGCCACTGGGACATTTTTTTACTGTAGAGAGACGATTTGAGTTGGAGTTGCTCTGTTGCTACACCGGAGCTCTGTTATGTTTGCATCCAAACAGAGAAGTTTGTTTAAATGTGGATGCATCTGTTTCTTTGGATGTTTGAACTTCTCACCTTACAGAGCAAATACTAACTTGAGTTGCTTTGAATTTTTTTATGCTTAGAAATGTTTCTTTTTTTGTTTTTTTTGTTCCACTTCAGAGCATTTTGAATCGACCAGTAGCTGAAGCTGTCTCGTGAATTTATAGCAGGGTTCATTGGAAGTGTAAAATGTAAAGGTTTTGCTTCTGGGACTTGTCCATGTAAAGAACACAGAAGAGAAAAACATTCAGTGCTGCTTTCCTCACGTTTTCTCCATCAGCTGTCCTCACTCCTCCTCCTTTTTCTTTCGGCCTGCCACAGCCAGGAAATCGAAGCAAAGAAGCTCATAACAAGAGCGAAAAAAAATGCAAAACAATTGCAAGCAGATTTCCAGAAAAAGGAGGAGGCGAAGGAGAGATACACCAGAGCAGAGAGGAGATCTCTCTGTCTCATAACTCTTCGCTGATTACTGCTCAGTCTTCCCATCCTCTATTTTTGACGGGCAGAGAATGCAGACCCTGTACTTTTGAGAGTGTTTGAATTTTTGGAGCAGAGTTACGGTTCCCAGTTCTCAACAGAAGCACGTTTGAAAGGATTTGGCAGTGACACCACCTGGCTTTGCTTCCTGTAAGATCCTGGCTCAGGTTATGTTTTTGATGTAATTCACCTGGGTCTTTGGGACATTTAAGTGGCAGCATGACCACAGCTATGGACCAGCTGAACCAACACATTAGACTCTCTTCGTCTCATTTTGCGGTGTGTGTCATTACGTAAGCTTGGATGTGTCAGCTGTGGTTGAATCGGCAACGGTACAAAAATGAGAAGCAGTTTTTATAATTCCACAGGGAGTCTTGGATGGCTTTCTGTTTTGCATGGTGACAGATTAAAGAATAAACACAGACAGTTGAATATTATTACAATAGAGGATTGGTGTTTCACAAGGAAAGGACCCAATTAGATACACCACTCATTATACTATTAGAATACAAACCATCACAATGCAGATTTAACTCCAGGGCCATGCAGTCAAACAAACATAACCCCTATTATCTAGAAGACAATGTAGACATAGATTTTATTACTGTTTATTAAATCCTATCATCTGAAGCACTCCACACCAAGCTAATGCAAGAATGCCTGATGACATATGCATCCCAGTTGTATTGGGAAGTTTTTGTTCAATAAATTCAAGCATACATTTTTGAGAAAGAATTGTCCTGTTCTATCTCCAAAATCTTATTTATTTTAAATATTTTTTGCACTTTTTTTGAATTCCAAGCCTCAACTTTGATCTGTCCTTAGTGAGAAAGGCTACAATTTGTAAATGAAAGATTGGACTGTAAGAAGGTCAGGTGGCCTGATGAATCTAGATTTACCTTCTTAAATCAGGGTGTCAGGCTAAGAAGAGAGACACATGAAATGATCCAACCAACATGCCTATTGTCTACTGTAGCAAACTGTGGGGAAGTGCAAGGATCTGGAGCTGCTGTTGCTCATGTCAAAGTTCAGCAACACTACGAGGTCAACTCACAACCTGAATACACCAAATGACCAGGTTATTCCATCAATTAATTATTTCTTTGCTGATGACGCAGTGGTATTCCAAGATGCTTGAATTCATTGGGCACAAGTCGTAAAACAGTAGTTCAGGGATCAGGAGACGTTATTTTCACCAGAGTTCAGAGCTTTACCCAGTTGAGAACCTTTGGGATGTTCTGGTGAAGGCTTTCCACAATGGACAGACTCTCCCTTTATCCATTCAAGATCAATGAGTTGACTGTGCCACGTAAAATGCTTAATTTCCACAGGGTCAGCCTGTCCACAGATTTATAGGTAAGGCAATTCATAAGTATCATGTGGTTTCATAAAGGGCTGCTCAAAATGAAAGGACTCAGAGTAACACAAATCTGTCCAAAAAGAGTTCCAGGATAAGATGTAGAACTAGAAAGAGGACAGTAATAACTCTCATTTAAGCTGAATCCTTTTTATCAGGAGCTTAGAGCCCCAAATGTTGGAACCCTTCCCCCATTTTCTGTTCCTTTAACCACATAAGATCACAACATTTGCTACTCATCATCACCAAATCAAGGGCCCAGTTTTCCTTTTCCATTCCTGCTTGGTGAGGAGTTCTTCTGGGTGCCATGTGTAGCCACATTTCCATCCTTCATCATTCAACATGACTTTCCTTAAACCTCGTCACGCAACTCCACCAACATGAATGAACTGTACAGAGAGGCACACTGTGATCTTTACTCCTCCTCCGAACTTCGTCAACCTTCGTCTTTGGCATTCCATTTGAACAAACGTTTAGGAATGACATAATTTCCCAAAAAGCCTGCTCCTTTTTTTTTTTTTATTTTTTGATGGATGCCAAATTACTTGCTTCTTCCATATGTGTGCTGGAAATGTGGGGAGGACAGACAACACAAAAATGGATTTATGAAAAGAAGTGAAAGCTGAGTATGGAGAGTTTTAAAGAGCTCAAGTTGGAAACAAGTTGCACTGTGGAAAAAAGAAAACTTTGTGGTTTCTGCAAATCTGCTTTAGCACAGTATCTTGAGACTGTGAGAAACGCTGCTGCCTTTAAGTAAAAGCGCAACAGGGAGGCTTTCTCAGTGAGAAGAGGTCTGTTTCCTGCCCAAGTGTGCACATTGTGAAGGAACTAGCAGGTCCCATTGTTTTCCTGGTCGTGCAGTGCCGTCTGCGCTTCCTGTAGTGCTGATAGCCAAGCCGCCACACTGTACGCTAATATCAACTTCCATGTATTCAATAAAACCCGAGACAGACCCAGATGTTTTTCATCCCAGCAGTTTTTTTTTCTCAGATGTTTGGTTTGAAATAAAACTGGAGCATGTAACCATCCAGTGCTGATAAATCATTTGTGTTTGGTTTAGTTAAACCCAACGTCTGTAGCTTTCTGTTTTCTGAAAATTAGGGTTTGCGTTTTGGAGGATCCACCTGATTCCTTTGCATTCCTGGCCTCCAGGGCCCAAAGGAACCTTGCAGAGTGGTAACATGTCTCAGAGCTAATGGCACAGAGGTAATAGATAGGTCCATTTTGCCAGATGCAGCAGTAATAATCCTTGGAGCACCAGACAGGGTCTTTGCAGGGCCTCGACGCGCTGAAAGATTCTGAGTAGAATCCCCCTGGCTCTGGTTTATGACCAACGTCTGGACTGACCGTTCCGTTGCACTTGTCTCCATCTCTGGTAAAGTCTGCAAGTTCTTTTTTCCAATTTATCTTCTCTTTTGCCCAGTTTTCTCTTTAAAAGTCCCATGCCTTAAACCTGCTCTTTTATTCTTTTTTTTTTTTTAAATTATTTAGGTTTTTATCATTAAAACCACATCGCTCCTCACATCTGAGGCCTCTTGGCTCTTTAGTGATTCCACTGATTGATTTACATTGAACTTCTAGTATGAAAGCACCATCCAGATGTGCCTCAGAACCAAGGCTAAGTTAATGTTAATGAGATCCTGGTGCAGTACTGCCGTGCATCGGCACAGATCGCACATTAGCGGCGAACGGCTTCAGCCAAGTATGCCTTGCTGTGGCTATGTGTGCATTCAGAACGCATGAGATTTTCTTTCACTTCACCAGAGCTCAGTTGTTCTTCATCCAGGGTAAAGACCAGATGTTCCACTGTTCTCCTCTGATTTCCGAAACCAAGCTGAGTCGTCCACCAGCTGCACTTGCAGCGCCTTCAAAAAAAGAGTTCAACAGCTGCGTGGTATTTGTTGGGATAATGATACATAGATATAAAACATGACACTCGTGGTTAGCTCATTCAAAGACTTTTTTTGCAGCTTAACCTTTGAAGCTGAGAATTTGGAGTGAAAGTTAAATTTTCTGCCGTTTCTTAGCAATCAGTTTTCCCTTTTGTCAAGATTAGAAATCAGAAAAAGTTTTTAGGCTTTTGTGGCCACACCTATGAAGGGCATAAGTGTTTTTTTTTTTAAAGATTTTGGTTGCATTGTCTTGTATAACTAGTCCACATTTGTTCATAGTAACACTGCAACTTTATTATATTTTACAGGGTTTTATTGATTAGGTAATACTAAGCAAAAATGGAAGGAAAATGATTGTTCAGCTCGGGTTGTATGTTTATAGTTCAAAGGTGAATATTTACCTTAGTTTTATGCTTTTTAAAGCTTATTTTAGGTTTTCTGTCCTGTTTTTATTTATTTTCAGTATTCAATTCCCCTCTTGGACAATTTGTTTTCCAGGCTGCTTTGCTTTTCGTTGTCGTAGAACTTATGGATCAGTAAACTTAAACTGACGATGAAACTGACCGTTGTCAGTAAAACGTCAGGGAAAAGTTCGTAAAACACTGAAAAGTCCCATCAACTGGAGTCAGATTAACAATCCCAGAGCATCCACACAAAAGTGAAGCCAACTTTACTCATCTGTATCTCAGGATGAGTGGTTGGTGTGATTAGTGTCCTGTAAATGTAAAAAGCTTAAGCCGCCCTTTGATCAGTCACACATGTAATCACACCAACTGGAAGTCACTCTTTAGGCAGCTGCAGATGTTTTGCATACAGAATCCACAGCATTACTTCAGCTTGGAACTGAGCAGAGCCATGCCTCATCCATCAGGAACTAATGACTCAAAGGTTGTTTAGATCCGATGTTTTGCTTTAATGTATTTTTGATGCTGTTGATTGAAATTAGGCCTGTTAATCTTAAAAACTAACAGCATTCCCCCAATTTCTGGAGTATTTCCCTGCAGCCTGTGATTCTTTTTCATGTCTTCACAAACACGACGTAATAAAAGACGAAGCCATTAAAATTTTTAAACTCTGCATATAAAAACTGCACTGCCATTACTGTCAGAATATATTTGAACAGCTGTGTGACCTTCACAGTGGAGGATTGGTTTTTAATGACATCAGCCTATTAAAGTCTTCTGCATGAAGCTAAAAAAATGCATTATTGTTTAAAATATGTATTTGCCAAAATAAGCCAGATGACCTCAGGCAAACTGAACTTAATCATTAACAGACCACCCGCAGAAATGCAATGCATGAAAATGCTGCAATTTTCCAATTTCCGATCTTTGTTTCACCTCACTTTGGTTGCAAGTTAGCAGAGGAATGGCGTTTCTTTTTTCTAGCATAGTCGTGAATCAGACAACATGCTCCTGAGTCTGTGGATGTCATCAGAGCCCAGAGCCAGGAGGCCGACTGAGACGCCGGTCTGGAATAGAGATCTGCGAGGGCGGCGCCACCGCCCAGCTGTCCGACCTGGCTCACGGATCCACGTGACGGACGGGATGGCGCACATTTGTCATTTATGTCGACATCCGGTGTGTAAATAGCTGACTGTTGGTCCAGTGGCGAACATTTATCAAGTTAGTTCCAGCTATGATAGATGTCTTCCATTTTTTTTAACTTTTTGTCTCAGTTAATAGTTTCAGATAATCAAACATTACTACCAGATCAAGAACACTTGGGTTTTGACTTAACCAGCACCTCTCCCAACCCCATTAGGGACAGGGTAGTTAGAAAATGGAAGGATGGATGTTTTGACTTCAACATATGTCAAAACATACGTTTTCAAGGCCTTGGAATTGGACCATTTTCTCTAAGAAATTCTTGCTTTTTGAAACTCTGCCTTCAGAAGGGCAAAACAACATAACTCCTGTTTTAACTGTTTATCATTATTTTCAGATGTAGCTCCTATGAAGAGTTCAGCAGAAACTGCGGACACGCCTTGAGGGCGGAGCTAGATCCACCCAGCTGTTTTGCACAGCTGTATCGTTGCCACGGGAGATTAAAGGATTTCTCAAAGATGAATGAAAGAATCAAAGCAAAACTCCAAGTACATATGATAAGATCTAATGATTAAAAAAATCTTTTGCATGCAGGAAAAGTACATGCCCTGCATAAAGGTTGTGAATACTTTATGCAAGCTTCTGTGTTTCTGGTGGAAGCATCATTCTAGTAAGGTTTAATTTTCTGTTCTAAAGCTGCATCCAGATGCAGTTAAAGAGGATTGTGCATGAGGGAGGTCTGTGGAATTGTGTGACTGTGGGTATGCGGTAATATAATTGACTTGCAGATGCAAAAAATTGAAGGAAACAACCTTTTTGGTGAGTTTTACAAGAGTGGCAGCATTTTGATTGCCCTCTCTGAAGACATTTCTAGTGATTTTGAATTATGTAACAGGTTAATGGTTTTGCAGCATAAAGGAACCTTATCCAATAGCTATATGGAGGCAATAGTTATATTAATAGTCTGAAAATGTATAACATCTGGGTTTTAGAATACCAGGAGCTGAAAACTGAGTTGATTTCTTCATGAATCAGAAAGTTTTTCTGACATTTGTTTGGACGTAGCTCGTTTTTCTCTTGTGTCAAAGTAATTTTTCCAATAATATTGCTCCACAGTTTCATTTTTTTCAGTGTTATAAAAACCTTAGCAGTTCTAACACTCTGTAAATCCTTTCTGAGGATGGGTTTCTGGAAAAATAAAATCCCAGCATAACCTCAATAGCTCATACAAGAAGATTAATCACCTCATTATTTTTTACCAAACGCCAGTAGAGTGAAGGTTGAAGTATAAATGATGAATATCAGGATGCATGAGAGGAGTTTACGCAGCGTCTCGGCTTAATAGAGAAGAATCTGGATGATCAGAATTTGGCAGAGGAAGGATTTTGTCGTCTCGTGCCACAGTGACGGGATCTAACGATTGCTCCTTACAGCAACTTCTACGCACAATCAGTGCATAATATTTCAGACTAGAATGACCTCGACCTTTACACAGGGCTGACCGCACTCTGGTCGCTGCAGCGGCAAACGCTTCTGAAGCTTTGAAGCCACTCAGCTTATCTGATGGAGAGGCACTTCCAGTGCTTCAGCAAACGCCTGGTATAATTTGATTTGTTTTTTTTTCCTTCAAACGTCCCAAAACGAGATAATGAGATCCACAGAAACTGTATTACATTTAAAATAAATGATGCTGGTGTGACCTGCTCTTCTAACCATCACTGTGAAAGTTTGTCACTTCAAACACAGAAATATTGAAGAAATAATTCATTCTTTAAAAACTTCTTATTTCTTACTAACTTCTTGTTGGCGGTGATATTTTCAATGTATTTCCAAGATATATTAATTTCTCTCTCTTTTCAATTAAAAATTCTTGACTATTGATCACTATTTATTACTAAACTGGTGTGATGTCATCTGTGGCTTGGGCAAAGTTGGTTTAGTCAAAGAAAACAACGCTGGTGGGTTAAGCAGAAAGCAAAGATTCCTTAAGTCCTTCAACAAATCACTTAAACAGGACCTGCTTGAACAGTGGTGGACCTTATCAGGAGCAGTCGGCCTACCAAAATTACACACCGCTGACTCATCCAAGAGGTCACAAGAGATTCCACAGAACAACACCTAATCTACTGCAGGGTTAGCTTGCCCCAGTTAAGGTGTTGAGATAGGAAAGAAAAACAACAGTGAATAAAATGTTTCACTTATCTGATTAAATATTTAAAATATTAAAAGGTACAGTCTGCTTCATGACAATACAACAGTATGCAAAACATTTGCTTTTGTGTTTTCAGTTTGGGTGACATGTACTTAAATGAGATAAAAAATAATATCCAATCAAAAATACTTGGGTGTGGTTTCTAGGCAGACCTTGGAGTATTAAGGTTAATATGTTTCCTTGTACTGTTGTATTGACAATGCATCTTATTGAACTGACTCAACCAAAGGGTGTGTACTCTCAGCCCTTTTGTTCATATTGTATACCAATATGTGTCAGAGTGCTTTCAAAGATTGCTTCGTCATCAAGTATGTGGAGGACTCAGTAATTGTCAGTTTTCTCTGAGGCAATGAGAGCAGCCACTGTCCACTCATTGACTCTTTCACCAAGTTGTGTGAAGACTTGTGTGTGCAAATCAACATGTCAAAAACAGAAAACTTAGCCACTGATTTCAGAAATTCATCAATACTCTACAGAGTCAATTTGGTCACTATAGCAAATCTGGAAGCTGTTTAATAGTTAATTATGACTTTTAATCGAAAAGGTTTTGCTCTAGTGATTATTCTTATGAGAAGTCATGTTTAAAGCCTTTTTGTATAAAGATAAAAATCAGCCATATTTGGCTTAGAGTTCAGTGTTGAGGAGAATCACAGATTTACGTCAGTTAGTTGCAGGAAAATATCAGAAGAGCAAACACACAACACTTGTAGAAAAAACGTGTTAGGGGCTGGGATATCAACACAGCCAAAGCATATTCCTTAGTTCTGAGCTAAATCCAAATGAAAAAAATAGGCCAAGGCTTTAAAATTTAAAGATAGTGAGTTTACAAATTTGCTAATATTCATCTTCTGCTAATATTCATCTTTTTCTTCTCAGGTTTGGAGACGAGCACCAGAACACTAAGCACCCCCAGCCCAGGTCTGATCTTACCATCCAAGTCCTCCTCCCTCTCCTCACCCGCCCTTTCAAGTAATGGCAACGAAACAAACTCTTCATCCTCTTCTTCTGCCCATACTGAGACGGTGGCCGTGATCCACCCTCAGCCTGGCGTCCACTCCCGCTCTAGACAGTCCAAATCCCACCACTATGCCCCTATCAACCTACTCCCCGACCACACCCTCCTGCAGATCTTCTCCCACCTCCCAACCAACCAGCTCTGTCGATGTGCTCGCGTGTGCCGCCGCTGGTACAACCTGGCATGGGATCCCCGGCTGTGGAGCACCATCCGGCTCACGGGAGAGCTGCTGCATGCCGACCGCGCCATCCGAGTCCTGACCCACAGGCTGTGCCAGGACACCCCCAACGTCTGCCTGACTTTGGAAACAGTGGTGGTCAATGGCTGCAAGAGGCTCACCGACCGCGGCCTGCACATCTTGGCTCAGTGCTGTCCGGAGCTGCGACGTCTGGAGGTCGCCGGCTGCTATAACATCTCAAATGATGCTGTGTTTGAGGTGGTGTCCCGCTGCCCCAACCTGGAACACCTGGACCTCTCAGGTAAGAAGACAAACACAAAAGAAAGTAGAACCAAACCGAAGATGTTTGCAACTTAAAGGCACTGCTCGAATTGTTAGGGTATTGTTGTTTATAGAGCACCACCCAATAGAAAATAAAAGTCAAGGTGTGGCTTTTATTTTCCCCCAAGAAGCAGAGATAAGGAAGACTATAGATGTTACCTCTCTGGTTGTGCTAAAACTGTTTCTAATGTGTGTATCAATACACATAAAGGTATATTTGGTATTTTCACTATTAAAATAGGCTTCTGTGAGTGTTTCTAGACTATCAACTGGCCAAAAATAACTGAAAACGTTGTGTGGTGCCAAGTCTGCAAAAGTCAACATAAGTAAATTCAGTTATTCATGACATTTGCACAATTTTATGACTTTGCTCCTCCATCATTCATGAAAATTTTCATCTACAAACATAAACCGAATGATATGTATCAGCTAAGGGCAAAGGTATGAACTGATTAGTTTACTGGTTTGAAACGGAAGTCAGAGGAGCCAAACTGGCAACAAGAGGGTCAAAATGGGAGCACAATTTAGTGAAGGAGCGAATTGGCCTGGAGCCCCAACCATTCCATTCAGGTTAAATTAAGAAGTGGCTGCTTCCTTATGTTGTACACATGTGTGGATTTATCTCCGGTCACTGGTTTTCAGTTATTTCTTGTAAAGCTGGTAAAAGCATTAGAGGTTCAAGAGCAGCTCTGCCAACCTTCAGTCCCCCTGTGGGAGAAGAAAGGCTTTCTTTAACTGAAAGCAGAGTCTTCTTCAACATGAGCAATGAGTCTGCTGCTTTCATTAAGGAAGTGACACAAATAACGTCGACTTGGAACGTTATTGCACCACTAAATTAGCAGAATGCAAGCAAACTGAGTGAGTTTGATTGGAAGAAAAAAATTGTAATAATTTTCAATACTGAAGCTGATGATGTATTCCACTTCTGACTCTGAATATTAAACTCCTCTGAGGAAATATAACAAAACGTACCAAGCTCTCTGCTGCCCCCATGTGGCAAACCTGTAAAATAAAGCCCTGTCTCATAATTTTGGTTGCTGTGATGATTCCCTCTATCCTTAGCAGCCTTTATGAGATTCCCTCCTGACTCAGATTGAATGTTAAGTGATCCAAGACAAAACCCGCAGACCCATTCTGTTCAAAAATAACTACCAAGCATCAGTTTAATTTATTCTGTGGTGGATCAAGCGGGCATCTTCAAAGAATTAAGTCTTTTTCAAGTTTCCCACTCATGCTTTCTGGATGAATAGAGCTATAGGCAAGACTTTGAAATGAAATCAGCATCAAAGTTTTGGGTTCCTTCCACTGTATCACCACTGAGTCTGTGTGCTTGAGGAAAGCTGCAGTTGAAAGCCAGAGAAAATGAAAGCAAATGCACGAATAGTAATGCTAGCATGCACTTAGAAAACTGCCTGGTTTGAAAAAATATCAATTAAAATCTAATTAATTAAACCACAATTTACAAAAAAAAAGGTAAAGTTTATTCGTGTAGCACATTTCAGCAGAAAGGGAGTTCAATGTACTTTACTTTAAAAATCATATAGTCACCAGGTATAAAACAAGCAATAAACATTACATTTTGCCAACATCAAAATCATAAAGCAAGTACACATTGCATGGAGAAAAAGTAATCACACCTTGGAATTTCCTCATTATGGGCATTTTGAGTTTTTCAGACTAATTTGTACAGAAATGAAAACGTTAATTAATTTACTGTGCAATCCCACTGTTGGCCACTAAGCAGTGGCCAAACTTCTAAACTTCTAGGGTTCGCTCAACTCATTTTCTAATGGAAAAGTGACTCATCAGCAGATGGCTGCATTTTTAAAGATTAATTTGATTTATTTTACTTTTTAATTTTCTATTCAATTGTATTTTATTAATTTAATATTTTTTACAAGTCTCTAAATCATTGTTTCATCAAGTTTTATCTTTTTATTTAAAATATATCCCAGTTAGAAGTCATTTTTGAAATTACAAAATAAACTAGTGTTCAAAGTAGATCCCTGTGGAACTCCCTCAGACATTTGATGTGTATAGTTCATGCCCAGGCAGTCTATCTCACTTGAGTTTTTATTTGTATTGTTCTGACCAGGTTGCTCCAAGGTGACCTGCATCAGCCTTACCCAGGAGGCCTCACTCCAGCTGTCCCCCATGCATGGCCAGCAGATCTCCATCCACTTCCTGGACATGACTGATTGCTTTTCGCTGGAGGACGAGGGTTTACGAACTATCGCCTCGCACTGCCCTCGCCTCACTCACCTGTACCTGCGCCGCTGCAGCAGACTGACAGACGAAGCCCTGCGCCACCTCGCTCTCCACTGCCCGTCAATACGGGAGCTGAGTCTCAGTGACTGCCGCCTGGTGGGGGATTTCGGCCTGCGTGAGGTGGCCCGCCTGGAGGGCTGCCTGCGCTACCTGAGCGTAGCCCACTGCACCCGAATCACGGATGTGGGCGTCCGCTACGTGGCCCGCTATTGCCCCAGACTGCGCTACCTGAACGCAAGGGGCTGCGAGGGGCTGACGGATCACGGTCTGGGCCACCTGGCCAGGAGTTGCCCCAGACTGAAATCTCTGGACGTGGGGAAATGCCCACTGGTGTCGGACAGCGGGCTGGAGCAGCTGGCCATGTACTGCCAAGGCTTGAGGCGAGTGAGCCTGCGGGCCTGCGAGAGCGTGACGGGCAGAGGGCTCAAGGCTCTGGCGGCTAACTGCTGCGAGCTGCAGCTTCTCAACGTTCAGGACTGCGAGGTGTCGCCAGAAGCTCTGCGCTTCGTGCGGCGCCACTGCCGCCGCTGCATCATCGAGCACACGAACCCGGCTTTCTACTGACGCAGAGAGCTGGGTCGATCTGGCTAGCGTTTGTCTTTGTAAGTCAGTGCCGGTTAAATCTCCAGCAGAATGTATTTAACATATTTATCTGTGAAAAGGCAGAAAAGTACAGTATTTCACTTTCGTGGCATCTTCCCCCAGCATCATAATTAGCATTGCAACAACACTGAGCACTGAGTACAGCTGTGTTTGCATTTAAAGCCTATTAATATATATTTCTACTTTAAATTGAATTCAATTTAAGGCAATATCATGCAATATTCTATTCATAGTCACACTGTGTCAAAATAAGTCATTGAGAATGTAGCCAAAAAGCAGCAAAAAAAGTAACAAAAGTATTGATTTCTGTGTGTTTTGTGCAGATGCATTTACGCTGTTGCGCTGACAATCATTTCATCTGAGTTCAAAGTGTCAAAACTTCCAGTTTTTGTGTTTGTGAAAGGTTACTGTTGCATGAGAGGGATTTTACCGCAATGTTATGAGACCAATGTCGGAAATGAACAGGGACACATTGCTGCTAGAACTGTGCCAATAAATTTCTTCCAAAAATTTGCCTTGTGTGTGAGTCGTAACTGAGAATATTTGGTGAAAACATGTGTAAAAGTTTAAGGGCTGTGGACTCCTGGTACAACTGTGACCATGACGGTTCTTCCCAAAGCTTTTCTTTTTTAAAACTTTCTCTTTTTTAAAATCAAATATAAACCAATAAAGTATCTTGACCAAAATATTTCGGTTTTTGGAATATTTTTATCCCTGAGCATCTTTTAATGGAAAAACAAAATCTGGATATTTCTGTCACTTCCTTAGACTCACCACTAGAGGTCACTAGAGGTTCGTCCTTCTGGTGATCAAGAACTATAAAAGCTTTTGCAAGGTACTGCTTGCTAGTATGTTGTCCAGTTTTCTTTGTATCTTTTCTTGAGAAACAAGAATTGAAAGAAAAAAAATCCTGACACAAAGGATCATAATTCATGCATGAAAGGGTAAAACTAAAAATCTTTTTTTTTTTGACAAAATTCTGCATCATAGTCAGCAGTATTTCTCGAATGATATGCAGAATCAAAACGTGAAGAAAAGTTTATTTTCATCATAAATAAACAACTATGGAAAATACAAGTGCCATTAAATCCATCAAACCTAAATAAATAAATATACTGTATAAAATAAAAATTATCTTGGAAAACAATTACATCAGGTATTTCCTAGAGTTTCTTTTTTGTCTTTTTCCAGTCTTTAAAAGCAAAATGCAAGGTCCTAAAAGTGGTTAAATGTTAATAGTGTATAAGAAGTCGGATGCTATAAGCTGTAATTACAGCATAGATTCAGCTTCTTTTCCTTACTTGTGTGATAAAGCAAACAATTATGGTTGTGTTCTATTCCTTCCTTTCTTGCATACGTATTAATATGCCCTAAAACATTCACTTGAAGTCTGAATCCGTCATAGTGTTTTGACAGCACAACATTTTCTGTGTCTTCAGCGACACGAAGCTGCTGCAGGTTGTCCTTCTGAAGGCTCTTCTGTCAGATCCTCCTCCTCCACTGAGATCCATCGAAACATCATCGTTCAAACTCTAAACGTTTCATTCAGTCTTTGCTGCTGAAAGTGTAGCGTCGTTGCTGCTGGACGTGCTGGTGTTCCCTGTCTGGGTATTTGGGTCGATTCGCGCAGGAACAGCAGTGCGCCAAAGTCACCTGGAAGAGCGAAAGCGCCAGGTCAGCATCCGTTGGGTTCGACTTGGAAAGCTACAAGTGGAAAATGCTCGTTTGAAGTACCTGAGATTTGAAGGCACGCAGCTCGTCATTAGCCTTTCTATATTGCTTCTCCAGTTCCAGATTTTTCCCCTTCAGCTTCTCCCGGTCCTTGCGCTCTTTCAGAAAGTCCTCCTTGTAGACTTCAGCCTAAAACGGACAACAATGGCAACATGTCTTCAGAATTTTTTTTTATTTTCATTTTTTTTGTTATTTGTTAATATTGTTCCACCTGAGTCCCTTGAGTCTAAAAGATAGATCTCCATGAAAATAATACACAGCAGTGTGTTTATAACTTCCTTTTATGAAAGTAATTAGCAGCTTCTCTCCTCATAGCAAATAATAATACATTTTTATCAATATTTAACCTCTTAAGTGCCAATTTCAGCAATCCAAACACCTGATACCCTCCTCCCAGATTTTAACAAAGAAAAAGAAAAATTTCTGCAAAATACCTGACGTAATATTATGCAGTTTTCCTCAACACAGCCAAACTTATGCTAAAATAACACAAAAAAAATCCCAAAAGATGCGCGTTGACTGAGTACTTTGAGGAGCAGACCGTGATCATTTCTCACCTGATGTTTCCAGATGTCTTGTAGTGTTTCACTGCGGTTCGCCAGAGGCTGAGATCTCTGGAGAGTCTCCTCTAAGGCCTTTGGGAGACACAGTGAAGCAGATGTTACAGCTGGTAAACACGCCTCTGTGCTGAATCGCGGAGTGAAATGTTTGAAGCTGAGTTCTGACCTTGTTGAGCCTCCTGATCTCCTCCTGCTGATGCTGCCACCTACGGGTCAGAGTGTGGTTCTGCGCTCGCAGCTCTTCAGTTTCCTCCTCTGCAGTCCGTAACTCGGTTCGAACTCTGTCTTTTTCAGGCTGGATTTTTTAAAAATTGATAAAGCTTAGAAATGAAAAAATAAAAACTAAAATGTTGAAAACTTGTCCGGTGCATTTACCTGGGTGTCTTCATGGACCTTTTCCTTTTTACAGAATGTGACAGGCCTCTCTTCTTCATCGCTTCTCTCCTCTTCAGAGGCAACATCTTGTTTTAATGCTTTTAAAAACTGGACCTGTGAATAAAGTACAATAAAGCTGAAACAACCTGTGTGGAACTTCTCTAATTTCATCATATTGCACCACCAAACTGCTTTGACATTTACTGGGATTTTATAGAAAAACACAAAGTAGTGCATGTTTGTTATGTTGAAGGAAAATTATACATGGTTTTAATATAAACATGGACGTGTGCTGCTGCATTTGGGGTTAAGTTATATCACAGATTGGTTATAAGGTTTGAACATGACTGGACAGAAGCTGGACGAAGCAGCCAAGTGACCTGTGGAGGAGCTGCAGAGATCCAAATCTAAAGCTAATCTGTCAACAGGATAACTATTACTCATTTACTCGACAAATATAGTCTTCATGGAAGAAAGCCATTGTTGAAAGAAACTAACATGAAGTTCCAACAACCATGTGGGAAACACAGCAGATATGGCGAACATGGTTCTCTGGTTAGATGACACCAACACTTGGCCTACATGCAAGATGCCCAAGATGTGGCCCAAAATAAACATTTCACATTCCACTCAACACACAAACCACAGGGTGAAACATCAAACCGTGGGAATATTTTTCACCAACATGGAAGAAGTTTTGCCAAACTTGCCAAAAAAAAAAGAAAAAGAAAAAGAACTTATTTTGTTTGTTGCCCAGCTGAACAAAATCCCCAAACATCCAGATCCAAATCAGGTCAAAGACTATTTATGAGTGGGAAAGGCCTAGTCAAAGTTCAAATCGGCTTGAAAAGTGATGTTTCCAGACACAGTCAATCTGGTTGAGTTTCAGCTGCTTATGCCAAAGAGAATGGGCGAAAATGTATAACTCCTGACCATCTAAGGTGACAGAGACAGAAGATTTACGGCTGTAACTGCAGCAAAACAATGGCTCTAAAACTGCATCAGTCAATTTCTCAAGTCTATAACATGTCGAAAACCAAAGGAAAATCCAAAAAACGGGTAGAATCCCAAAACGTTCAAAAGGTGTATATGTATTGTATGAGAAAATTTCTTTGAGGTCCTTACCTTCTTCTTGTAATAGTCCACCATTGTTCTGTACTCTTTTGCCCACTTATTGTTAATAGCAAGAAGCTGAATAAAAAAAGAGAACTCTGTGAGCAACAAAACTAAATGCATGAGTTGATCCAACTCAACTCTGAAATGTTCACACCTCTTTATTCTGCTGCTCCAAGATGAGAATCTGTTCTTTCATGGTGGAATAACTGCTGACCGGCTCTTCCGACTGAATCACACCCATGAGAGAAAATGAGGAAGCATTAATATGCAGCATCCTCGAGTGAGGCATTTGTGCAACAGAAAACTTCCTTTTACACAGTTTGGGAAGTTTTACTGTAATGTTGCAGTAAAGGGAGAAACGTGAAACTGAAAAACTGACCGCGTTCACCAACCTGTGTGTCTTTCTGCTCATTGTGACTCTCAGCAGCTGCACAATGTTTTTCCCCAGTGGAGCCGAGTGGAAAGCAAACCTCAAACCTAGAGAAATAAAAAAAAAAAAAAAAAAAAAGATGATTTGGCTTCAAAGCTATAAATCTGCCATTTCAGCTTCAGGAGGTGATGTGAAGAGTCTCACCTGTCTATATTTGGCAGTGTTGGATACAGTCTGTGGGTTTGTTTGTGTTGTGTGGCCTCTGACGTCTTAACAGGCGAACTGTCTCCTGTGTTTTTATGCACAGACTGTAAGAATACAAAATAAGGCAAATCCAAACTGATGAAATATCACATAAAGATCTGAACATGAAACAAAAAACCTTTACATCATCTTTACTACTTTTTTTTTATTATTTACAGAAAATTCAAAGTTATGCATTTCTGCTTCGTTTCAACAACATCCAGTAAATCATAGTTCAGCATTTCAACAGATGAGCCACAGAACCTGCAAGGGTGCTGCTGATGGAAAAACAACTCGAACGTGATTCAGAGTAAGATCCGGTTCAAACCCACAGAACATTATCTCACCTCCACATGTTTGCTTCATCGTGGCAGTTCAGATATTTCCATTTAGACATTACAAAAGCCTTTGAGTCATCCCTTATTTCGCAGTCTGTCTCACCCAGAATAGTTTTTAAACAGTAAATAATCTCTTTCAAATTTTGTGTTTTAAAATAATTGTAAGCTTTTTAGCCATTTCAGCCTTAAGAGTTTACTATACATATCACTTATGTTACATAAATTCAACATAATACGTAAAAATAAATAAAAAATTATACAAAGATATCTATAAAAAATATAAGAACAAATCATATTATTGTGATTTTTAAAAATATTTATCACGCTAAAATAATTAAATTAAGAACAATACAGATTACTTTAAATTCTACATCTGATACAGTGCACTAACTCACCATGCTGTAGTCCCGAGGAGTCTTCAACCAGTGCAGGTGTCTGTTTTAGCGCCTCGCTTCTGCCCTGCAAATTTAACCCTGCAGCCCTGTGACGTGTTAAAACCGACGGCGTCCAATCAGCGGCGCCGGGGTTCCCTCACGAGCGGTCGCTGACAGAGTTTGAGAAGGAAAGGAAAGTACAAACTGCGCGTGCGGTAATTTGTCAAGTGTTTACAGTATTGATCGATGACTAAGAGAAAAGTCTGCAGTCACACTGCAAAAAGTTACGAAAGTAAAACACGCAGGTTTTCATGGTAGTGTGAAAGCAGCTGTGCAGGAGGTTTTTCTTTGGTCGTCATTTGCTTTGAATTGACGCAATTTTCTTGAAAAAAATGTATTCACACTTTTATTTAAGCACTTATGTGTAGTTTGCACACAAAAGGATCACATGACATGAATGTAGGAGTACAGATCATCTCAGTAGAACATGTTGGTGGCAGTAACATGATGTTGCAATAACTATTTTTAGCTAATTTTTACTTGAGGAATCAGATAAGAGAGAGAAATAATCCTTTTGTAGATTCTCTCCTTCCAACCTTGAACGTTTTTAAATAAAAATGGGAACCATGTTTAATCACCATTCATTTCCAAATAGCAGCAGTAGCATTTTTGCCTGTTATGGGAGCACAGACAAAGTGTGCCATACAGAAATATGAATGCAAAATGATGAAAAGGTCGAAAGAGGCTGATTCAACATTAAAAACGAGGAAGATCATTTTCAAAACAACCACAAAAAAACAAACAAAGAAACACAAGTGCAGATCTATGTTCATAATCAGATCTACCATGTAAACATCTCCATTTTTTATAGTAGGGTGTCAACTGTGTCAGCACCGCTTCTTTTCGACTTCCTGAGTGGTTTGACTGCAGCTGCTCAGCCAACACAAAACGTTTCAGAGCCACTAATACTGAAATGAAACTGTCCAGAAAAAAGAAGAAAAAAAAAAAAAAAAGTAAACTTCAGAGCGGTGGGTTAAGGGAAAAAAATCACACGTCGCTCAGGCTAATCTTATTGCATAATCTAAACTCACAGCCTGTTCTCAAAGTTGCTGAGTCAGAGCAGCCTTGTTTCAGGGAAGAAGAAGAGGGGAAAATACGTTGACGCTCCTGCTCCAGTAAACTCGGTGGCTGGGGACTGGACCCATAGGTGCTCTTTACCATTGCTTGTGGAAATATGTATAAGCTGAGGATCCGTGGCCTTTCATTGCCCTATGTACAGAAAGGCGGCCCCCTTTTATATTGTGCAGACAGCTAGAGTATAGGATCAATTATCTGAACCATCATCCTTTGGGTGGAGTTTTTTTCACCGAAACAAGCAGCCAAACATGTATTTTCCCAAGGATGCTGGATTAAAACTCACAGGAACACATTATGCTGTGCTGGAGTGTGTGTTTGTGTGCATCGTTTGGTTAGAGTGGAAGTTTTCATTTCTTATTATTTTTGTCAGGCTTTGGCAGGGGTTTTAAACCGATGTTGCTGGATACCCCAGCTTTTATGCTGAGATATTCCAATGTCTCAGCCTGGGTGGATAAAACACATTTAGGAATTTTTTGTTTTATTTATTCTCAAAATGTCAAAAAAAAAAACAAACAAAAAAAACAAAAAAAAAAAAAAACAAGAAAAACTCCAGCAAATAAGAGAATCATCTTCCTTTCCAGTTGTGCCAAATTGGAAAACAAAAGAAAATTACAAAACATTTCAGAAATATTCAGTGTTTTCAAAAGTGAATTAGCAGAACTATAAATAAAGGGATGCTCAAGAGTATTGGCTCATTTGAACACTGCTTAAATACTTAAATATTTTAAATCTTGATAAATGCAAAATATATATATTTAAATTAATTTATTTTATTTATCAGGGTAAAAACAAAATCAATCCAGAGTAAGTTGGCCCTATCAGTAGTTGATTTTATCATCTCATCTGCAGCATGAAAAAAAAGAAAAATTCTCTAAAATAGTACCCTTCTCATAAGATGAAGTGGGATAAAACATTCTCAAAATTCAGCAAATCATTTCCTGATCTAAATAAACTCAATGAAGCTGGGAAACAAAGTTACTGGTAGCTATCGGGTCTGTAAAAAGTTAAGAGGTGTGCCCTCATGTTAAAGTCGACGAAAGAGTTATGAATCAGGGGAATAATCCAAATCAGACCATAAAGTTTTTGGATAGAACAAAATGAGCAAACGGGTGCAAACTTAAACAGACTAAACATGAAACGAGGCTGAATTAAAACATTTTGGCACAGAAGAATGGGCCTATCTTGTATGAGGTCAGTCGACGCATTTTTGACTCTTCATTTACAGTTTCCCATGAAACCTTGCAAACATGCGGTTTTGCATACACTCAACAAATTACTGTTGGCTAATATTTCCAGTATGCTCTAACGGACTCACAGATTCGTTTACGAAATATTAAAAGTCTCAAAGTTTCCTTAATGTCCTCATATAATTCATGCTGACACACCAATGTAGCAACATATCCTATTTTAAGAATAAAACATACTTGCATAAGCAGGCGGTATCGGTTACTGGTGTACTTCCACCAACCCCTGAAACTACATCTATCATTTTCAGAAATTACATTTATGATAACTTCCCAAAAACTATGTGGCAAAACAGTCAAATGCAATATTTTGGTCTGGTGTGGATTTTGAAACACCCTTAAAAAACATTTTGCTAAAATTATTAATAGTTTTAATTCAAAGTCAAAACAGTAAATCCACAAAATATTTGTACCAAGGAGGAAAATAATTTTTCATCCGACCAAAGTTTTGCTTCTTCTCATGGAAAATGAGACAGAATCTCTCAAAAGACAACAAAACAATGGAAAACAGGCATCAGTTTTGAAAAGAAAATACCAAATCTGTTTGTAATGGTACTTTGTAAAGAAATAGCATGTTAAGAATGATTACTCATAATAATCAGTCAAAATTTTTTTATAGTCATTACATCCTTCTTATAATTACTTACTTGCTTTTTTGCATTCTTCCACTGGTATATATAGTTATTTATAATTTCTGCTGACATCCTAAACTTTAATTGTCTCCACAGGTTCAAATCCAAACTCCTAATTTGATAATGTTAATGTCACCCCCAGTCAGAAGACCAAAATATTACCTTGAACCTAAACCTGTAAGTGGTGTGAATAATTTCGGGCTTAACTATACATAATGTTATTCCTTGTTTATATGCATAATCTTGGCCAATACAGCAGATTTTGATTCTTCCTAAAACTAATCCTAAAAATGTGCAAAACCTTAAGCGCTTAACTTCAGGTCTGCACTGTGAACTCGTCCCGTCTGCTGTGGGTTTCTCTTTCATTTTCTGACTTTCTGCTCGTGTTTGTGTAAATGTCTTCCTACGTGAAGCAAATCGTATTTTCACCCTCCTTTCAGCCGCCCTCTCCCCACCATGCAGATTTTTCTGTTTTCTTCTGAGAAAGCTACAAACAGTCCAGACCAGTGGTTCAATGCTTGATCATTTTGGAAAATCCACAACATCCACAAAGAAATCTAACCTCATGAGTAACTAGGTGAAATACCTCTTCCTGGTTCTCGGTTTGAGACAAAGTCAAAAAGATCACTTTGCTCTGGGTTGCGTTTGATTTAAGTATGAGACGCTCTCACAGTCATTCTGATCAGGCTTAACCTGAAGTAAATTTTCTGCTTTTGTTAACGTCTCTGTGCCTGAAAGAGGCCATAAAGCTTTTCCAACAAGCTACATAAATAATTCTTGCTCGTAAAACAAGAGGATGTAGAAAGGAAGACAGTAGTGATCTAAAAATAAAGTCCAGATTCATGTCAGCAAGAACAAATATTCACGAATGTCGAAAAATGACCTCATAGCTTTCAGTAATGCCACATCAGCACTTTGCCATTATCTCAAAAGCAGAACATAAAAAAATATATTTAAAATGAATGCTGCTTGATGAGTGACTCAAACTGCGACTGCGTTTACTGACATTACAGTACATCACAGAGGGCCATGGTGTGGTTTTTATGAAGGGGCCTTCTTCATGCTGCACCTGGGTAGCGACAACCCCGAAGGTTTGTTCCCAGCACCGACTCAGGCCCCTTTTACGGTACGTGTGACACACCAGCAAGTCACCAGAAAGGAAAGAGGAGGTTCAGCCCATGTCAGTGAGCCTCCTCCTTCCTGCCGCAGCACTCCCACTGCGAGGGACTCGCACACATTTCTCTTCGCACTCGTTTTGATCTTGTCAACTGTACAACAGGTGCTCCCTTTTGTTTACACATGAAACGGAGCGAGACCTTTTGTGGACAACGCCTACAGATTGAAGCCCAGAAGTGAGTGGGACCGGAGAGTTTGTTGGAAGACTTTCTAGTCTCTCTGGCGGTTTAGCAGGTTCTTGCATATTTATACGCTCAAGCCTGCAACCCTTATTGGTGTCAAGTTGCTGTTTCAGAAGAACAAAGAAAGAAAGCAGACACTCACTGTCAGGATGTCAAAGTGGTTTATTAATAATCAATATCTTGCCACAGTAGATAACTTATCAGGTCTGGCTTATTCATTTACATCAGTGCAACTTGGTAAGAAACTGATTAAATTTCTACTCCATAGTTAAAGAATAGAAATACTCCATAAAAATATGTTTTTTATGGAGATATTTTAATTTGATTACATTTTAGTCCCTTGAAAAAATTATGAATAAACCATTTTCCTGCTGCTGCCACAAACTGTACAGAAAATACATGTAGCAATAAAAACCCTAGTTTTCTATATATATGTTTTGCAGAACCTCCATTAACTGTACTTTAGGCCTGGGTGATGGACTTAAAGTTGTATTCTGATATTTTGTGGTACTACCGTGACTGTAGAAGTGACAATAAAATCTTTTTATTGCTTCTTTTTTAATTAACTGTTTATATTGACACATAAATAATAGTTATCCCATCATATGTTTGTCCTGCTGGAAGCTGACCCTTACAGTCTCAATACAGTTTCAATACTTTTGCCAGCTTCTAACAGGTTTTCCACCAGGATTATCCTGCATTTAGCTGGATGCAGCTAAATGGATGCATTTAGCTGCATCCAGCTTCCACAGCTGGATTTATTTTGAGATTAAAGTACACAGAAGTGGACTCTGTTATTAATCTAAAGGTAATTGGTTGTGCTGGATTTTATTTATAGTTATCAGTGGAAAGGGGCTCTTTTTAAAGTAATTGCATGAAAATTTTTTATACCCTTGCATTGTTTCCTCTCTACCTCATAATGAGGAATAACTTTGTTTAAACCCTAAAATCCCAATAAGAGTTTAATTCTGGTTTAATTTGGATACACTACTATATGCTATTTTGTAAAACAAAACAATACCTATAAAATACAAACTGTGAATGGTAATAAAAAATTTAATTAAGTTGTAAAGATATTTCTTTACAGCTTGTAGTTTTAAGTCCAACAGGCATCAGTGGTTGTACCTGATTGTACACACTCCAGTATCTTGGATCTGTTAAAAGACAAAATACAACATAGTAACATCAATCTATGAAGGCATGTGTTGATTAAAATGATTACAGTGCAATATGTTTAGGTTGAACTTACTCAGTAACTGAACGGCAGTGGAGAGAAATACCTGGATCCAGAATGTCTCGTAAAACCTGCAGAGACTCATGGCTACAATCTGCACTGAAAACAAGAAAAGCACAAATGAAAAAGTCACACTTCGTACATGACTTATCAGAACAAACCTGTCACTATTACACATTCAAACTAGTTATAAAATAATTTGTCATTTCATATTACACACTGTATTTTATCAGCGTAAAATACACACAGAGGTATATAACTATCACACACAAACTCAGAGTAAATGTCCAAAGTAAAGAGCAAATGAACAAATAAAGTTCAGCAGACAACTAGATATGGAAGAAAATCTTACTTATCATTCTTGACAACAAGAATAACATTCAGGCTCTGCACTCTGGGAAAGGCGAGTTTCCTAACTTCGACAGCTCCAAAGTAACTAGCAGAACAACAACAACAAAAAAACAGAAAATACTGTAAAACATCTGCGCTATAAAGATGTGTTCAATAAATACTTTAAATCAATAAAAAGAAGTACATAAATAAATGGGTGTGTATGTATGTCAACAGATTTTTTATTAAAGGAATCCAGAGGTCAAACAGGAAACAGCAATTTTCTCAAACACTAAACTAATCAAACTCAGAGGACATGTGGTTTAATGCACAATCTGAACACACCTAGAAATGGAAATTACTCCTTCTGTGTATGTTTACGTCGAACCATCTACAATTGCAGACTGAACTTTCACCTTGCTTGAATTGCAATTTTGGCAAAAGAAAAAAAAGAAAAAAGTTTATGCTAACAAATCACTTCCAGGCTGACAGGCTATATAAAAAGAGAAACACAGACAACGTTCATAAGTTTTCTATCAAGCCTTTTGCAAAAGGGGAAGGCACAGAAACCAGCCTGGCAGAAACCAGCCCGGCCGAAGCCAACCTGGCTTCTGCCAGTTCACAGTGCGTTCTGACTCTGCTTCAGCGCTTGTCTTTCTTATTAACACAAAGCAAAGAAGGAGTGAAAAAAATGTGGGGGGTAATAAATCAAAGAAGGAGGGCATTCGGATAACAAAGAAGGAGGAACACAGGAAATAACATCCTACACACAGGTAGTTTCACAAGGAAGGAGGAGAAAGGGAAACAGCTGCAAGGTTAAGAAAAAGCAAGTTTTGTCAACAAATTCACTAAACCTTTAAAGAAAAACAAACTAGTGAAACTACTAATGTAAGAATGATAAGAAACTTACTAATTCTGTCACAGACGCTACAAATGGTGCAACAATGTAAACATTCCTGCTCTAGATGTTTTGCATTTTCATGAACTTTAAAGCCACTCTCCTTTGAAAGAAAATATTTGCTGAAAATTGTTGAATGTTTATAGGGTACGTCTGGTAACCAGATAAAAAGCTCCACTATACCTGATAATCATTTAATTTCTCTCCCATTGTGTCACTGCACACCACGCTTACCTGGTGGGGTCAAATGGTTTGCTTATTGCTGCATTTAGCAGAACGCTGGCATTTCCACAAGCATAGTCTGCAAACTGTACAAACAGCGAATAAAAAAAAAAAAATCAATACATTAGGAAGATTGTCATATTAAAAATGCATCAGTTTTTAAGCATGTATTAGATGTACTTCTTAAAAGTGTTTATCAGTCTGAATTAATATTCTAACTTCAAATGTCATGTTTATTTTAACAGTAATTAAAATGACAATAAATAAACAGTAATAAACACTTAAAAACATAAATCTGTGTAATTAATCTACAGAATGATTTCATGAAATAAATACACTTTTCAATAATAATTAAATTTAGTGAATGTGACAGAAATCCACAGTGTGAGAAACCGCCAGACACACGCTGATATTTATAAATACAACTATAACTTGTTTCTTTGTAAAAAAAAAAAAAGAAAACAAACAAACAAACAAAAACAATACTGTAGAATTATTCAGGAAGGAAGGAAGGATTAATCCAACTTGGAAGCACTTCTACATTTTTGGTCGGTCATTTTTTGGGAGTGCTCACCTCTGCAGAGGCTCTGACCCAGAATGAAGACACGGTATTGATGTCACACTTCTCACACAAATAGAAGAACGTGTCTACGACCAAAACAGAACTCAATGTTATTTGTGAGCTCTCGTGCAGCAGTTGAAGCATATTGTAGACTACTGGAGATGTTCTTGCCTTTGCTGCTCTTCTTTCCACACCATGTCAGGCCATCCATAATGTTCCCTAACAACGTGTTCTCCAGGGAGATGAAATGATTCCTTCCCTTACAGAACTGATGCACCAGATCTTTTGTGTCGCTCCAGAACATTGTCTGAAACAAGAAGGAGATAAGGCAGTCAAAACTTGCAAATTATGCCTGGATGTTCTGCACTATAACCAGAATCAATTACCTTGTCACATGAATGTGTGAAGGGACTCTCCACAAAGAGCGGCTGGTAAGCTTCATCTGGAAAGTTACATGGATCTTGTCCGACATAGGCTTCCTCAAACATACTTAATAACTGTTCACATCTGAAAACCAAAGCAGAACCAAACAATGCTGCAACTTTGCTTTGCATGCATTTTTAAAAACTGAAGAGAGGTTTTACCTTCCCCTGGTTTCTGGGAAAGCCTGACATTTCTGCCTGAATGTTGCCCTGAACTGTGACGTTCGAGGAGAAAGGAGAGTTGCTGGCGGAACCACGACTACAACAGCCAAAAGAAGGAGACCAGCGGCTATGGCCAGGTTTGTTTTTAACCCCATTGCAGAAGCTGCTCTCTCACTGACGTCTTTTAAGTGGAATGAAATTATTCTGCAGAGCGGCAACTTAAAAGAAACCTGGAGCACAATCACTTGCACATTTCCTGAGGTCAAAGGTTATTTATATTAACCCTGTGCTATCAGAGGTGTGAAACAAAGGGATGAACCTATACACGTTTACCAAATTAGTATTTTTATAACTAAATGCAAGCAAAGGAGTTTAAATAAAATCCTGCTAATATAATTGCTATTCAAAGAATGTGGGAGGAATACACAAACACTCCAGGTTGAAGTTTAACAAGCTGCAGGGGAAGAGTAAACGTTGCCTTTGATTCCAAACTGAGGGGTCTTTTGTTCTGACATTCAGTCATGGGAAAAAGATTTAAGACCACATTCAAAGCTGAAGATAGATTTTATTTTTCTGCATCACTGAGAGTCCACAAACATATCCAAATAAAAAAATGTTGACTTCATGAGAGCAGGGTGATGGACGTCTTAGAAAGAAATAAAAAGATGTGCTCGCAAATTATTATTATGAAAGTATTCACACTGATGTAACCTGCTTGTTGATGTTTTTAAAAATTTAATTTCACCTTTAAATGATTTGTTTTCCGGTAGAGAAGGAACTTTAAAAAATAGAAAAAGTTGGAAAAAAGTCAAAATAATAAATTTTTTATAAAATGTTCACTTAGAAATTCTGCAACAGGATGATAATGCAAGGATTGCACATTTGTTACCAGCTTATAAAACATGTTGCATTTTGACATAATCTTTCATAAATGATGATACGTAATTTTTGTAGTTTTTATTACTTTATTTTGATGCTAATGCGTCAGAGCAATTCAGATATATTAAACGCCTGACAAGTTAAATGCTTAGCATAAAGAATAATCCAAAATAAAGTCCTAAATCTATCTTGAAAATAGGAAACCCAATACATTCAGGCAATGACATGAGCTACACCCAAAAACAAGCCAAACGAGGACCTCTGGTGGCTGTGAAAGGATAAAGAACAAATCTCACAAATTGAATAACAAAAACAATTCAAGTCAGAAATACTCCAAACCCCAAAGGGAAATCAATTCTGATTTAATTCATATTATTCAAGTATCTTCAAACCGAACCAGCCCTCCTTATCATCAACAAACAAACAAAAAAAACATCTAGTGACATTTAAAAAGTCATGAACCATGACACAAACCTCAAAAAAATTAACAAATTTCAGTTTTACTGACACGTATGACCTTTATTTTACAATATATTAGTTGTATTCCAAATTTGCAAGTTGGATGCATCAACGAACTGCTCCTTACTTGAACACATATAGCAGCATTTTTATTTAACACTACAGGACATATAATAATAATAATAATAATAATAATAATAATAATAATAATAATAATTCCCTAATTACACCCTTGATAATAAAAAGACATGATTCGTGTTGTACTGACTGACAAATATTAAAAGATTGTTAAGACTGATTTAAAATAGTTCCATCTGTTGGTTCTTTCAGTGTCACCAACAGGCTCCACAGGGTTTCTCCGGGTCGGAGCCACACTCCTCGATTTGAGACCTTGAACAGAAAAACAGTAAGGCCTGAGAAGACATAACAATGTTTCATCCGTTCTCATGTTTTACTCACCTGGGCACCTCCAAGCAGCTGTAACTGATCCCTTTGTCCAACACCATCACCAAGTTTTGTAAAGATGGATTTGTGCAGTTTGTTCTGAGAAAGTAAAACACGGAAAGATGTTTTTTTTTCCTCCATTTCTGCTAATAGTGTTAAATCAGACAGGTGTATTTGATGAAACTTACACTGAGTTCTTTTCGATGACCAGAACAACGTTCAGGTTTTTCACCCTGGGAGACTTAAACCTCTTCACCTCAATGCTGCCAAAAATACTGAAAACAAAAATAAAAGGGAATTGATTTAAGTCTTTGAGCAGCATTTATAGCAGAAACCAACAGCAAACAACTACCCTTAATAGCCAGTTGAACATCTGATTACATTTATATGCTAAAAGTGCATGTAAAGTTGGAAAATGTAAAACATATCTTTTGCTTTTAAGAGTTTTTCACAAAAAAAATGAGCAAGATTTAGATCTCGATTCAGAGCAACACTTTCAACGCTTGGACTGTGACGAATGAGTGGAATAATCTGGCTGCAAGCACAGTTTTTAACCCCCATGGTACTCTGGGTTTTTATTGTGTACTTTCTTGTCTGGATGCCAAAACTACCCCTAACCCTAACCTCAATAGTTAAACTACATTGATAAGTTTCAGACCTTAGAGTTGGTCTGGTTCTCATAGTGTTCTTAAGACAAGTCAAACCCACCTGTTTGAATCGAACGGCACTGTGATGGAGCCGTTTAGCATCGCGGTGGCGTTTCCACAGGCAGCGTCTCCAAACTGCACACAAAATATACATTAGATTTATGCATCAAACCCTCTTCATGGTGCTATTATGATTAAAACAGCAGTGCTGGAACGTTTTATTCTTCTTGTAGAAGTGTTTTTTGTCATTTCTGAAGTATTATAGCAATGAATGAAAAGTGGTATAAGTGTTTCATCTTTTCAAGAAACATAAGGTTAAAGTCTAATGATTAATGGAACGTGTTTCATTATATTTCTTTCACTGTAATGAAATGTAAAAATAAATGAAATCCTGATTAGTCGTCAAAATATTGCCATTCTCAAAAAAATAATGGCATGGCCAATGGGAGAGTTTTAAATAAAAAACATAATCAAATAGGTAAATAAATAAATGCAAACAAACCTATAAAGGACCACATTCGTGTAACAAATTTAAATAAAGAAGAAAAACATTCAAAAGACTGCAAAGGAACTCAATTGTGATAAAATCTGTGTCACTGCATTTTAGTCTCTATAAAATATTCTTCCAGAATCTAAATGTAATCTTATTCTAGTTATTAGTTTACTTCAAAACTACTGTGTAAAAAGCAGAAGTTATCGGGGTTAATTTATTCACATTTGCTGAGGTTGATTTATTTTGCGTCTCTGCAGCCAAACCGAGAAGCGGCCTCTTCTGAATGTGTGGGCTGCTGCTTTCCCAGGCGGGAGCAGTGCAATGCGGCTCCATGGAGACCCAGACAAAGCCTCATTGATGAAGATCTTTTTCTGTTCTCCTCTACATTGTTATCAGAACTGCAAAGCCACGTGGAGTTGGTAACCTTCCATGGCCCAAACTCACAGCCGTGTGATTTCCTGGAGTGAAAAAACATGCAACTCGCTCTTCTTGACTCACCGCAGTCGAGACTCTTTTCCAGAAAGAGCGAGGAGGATTGTTCTCACAGTCTAGCCATCCAGGGCAGTCAGTGGTAAACGTTTCTATAACAACACAACCAAGACGGTCAGCTTCTCACATAAAAAGTGAACTGAAAGTTGTGATGTCCAAACACTGCATTAATGAGTTGTAGTTGAAGAATTAAATGGAAAAAATTTTAAATAAGGATTTCTCATATTTACCATAAATATATGGAAAAAAAAAAACGTTTGTAACTTTACCTAATAACTCAATTGATAGTTAATCAGTGGAAAACAAAACATAACTTTATGAATAAACACATAAAGTTCTCACACTATGTTCAACTTTATTCAATAAATAAGAGAGATTAACAAAACACATGTAATTTAAAATAAATTATTTTAACCATATATTAAATATTTGTTTCTTTTTCTTGCTGTCATATTGTTGAAGAGCATGGAGATTATCAAAGCATAATTAATGCTTTTAAAACAACTAAATATTTCAATTAAGACCATAGTTGAAATGTTTGCTTTCATTTTGTCTGACAAAACAAGCAGATAACATGCCAGTTCCTGCTCAGTGGACCTTTGTACAAGTAAATCAAACACTCACCAAGGTGAAAAAATAAAAAATAAACAACTCTTGGCGTCCACTATTCTTACCCTTGCTGCCCTTCTTTCCACACCAGGTCAAGCTGTTCAGGACTGATCCCAGCAGGGTTTCCTCCACAGCCTGAAAACAGTCGTTCTTCCAAGCGAAGTCTTGGACCACGTCCCTGGTTTTGCTCCAGAACAACAGCTATCCCGAAACACAATCAACACGATGCAGTCACAACACGTGGCATAATTCTGATCATGCAGAATTAAGATACACGATTTTTATCAGTTTTACTCTGTTGCATGAAGATTCCAAGGGAGCTGCAGCAATCAGGGCATCGTAGGCGTTTGGGGGAACTTCACAAGGATCTTGGTTCACGTAGGCTTGCTGAAACAATTCCCATAGGTGTTGACAGTTATACCTGAAAGGGAAAGGTCAAAGTTCGGCTTTCAAATGTTGTAGAGATGAAGTTTGTCAACAGGCATCGTAATGAGAATTCCCGTGTTTCCAAACAAAAATATGAAAATTATTTTATTCTATCCAACTGCAAACTGGACTTCTTTCTTCTTCTCGCTTTTCCAGGAAGGCGTTTGGGTAGAGCTTGACTAATTGGCTCAAATATGTGGGGAGTGGAGAATAACACCGACAGGTGATAGTCATCACTGGTGCAATAACAATGCCAACATCACAAATTTCCTTTCACTCTGATGGTGGCCTTTATTTTCTAGTGACCTTTATTTTACAGTAGATTCACAGGAAAGTGGGTTGTGACAGAGGGGGAAGACATATGTCAAAGGTCAACGGCCGCACTGATGACCAAGGCTCTACCCAATGTGTCACCGCCGCGCCCTTCAACATTTAAAACCTAATCCTTTAAACTTCTCTACAACTTTCTGGACCAGCTTGTTTTATACAGGTGACTTTGCATCAAAACTAGGAACACTCAACATTTTCTATGTATTAATGTAAGAACTGTGATTTTGAACATACATTATGGTACAAAATTATTGAAAATCTTGCAATTTTGAGCATTTTTCTTTTGGATTCAAACTACATTCCCTATCAGACAGACTGTTGTTTTACTTTAGGTCTTATTTTCCTTCAGGAAAAGCTGGAATCAGAATGTCAGAAAACACTAAATCAATAGCAAACAGGAAAAACCTGATCAGTGCATCAACTTCATGATGACCTAGATTGATGACAACAAGTGAAATAAATCTTGAACTTAGACCTTTGCTTATACCAAAAGAAGGTAGATTTCATTTTTTTGATTTTTGCTACTGTTCATGACCAGATATGTGTTTAATCAGTATTTATTGATCACTGCTTTGACACAGTATGTTAAGCGATTTCATGTAAAGCATTTTCTGACTTCAATACTGCAGTGCAAGCTGCCAAAACCTTCAATGAAAATCCATATATAAAAATATGCTTTTAAATATAATTATGTGACGCATTTATATATATGACTGTTATATTGTTGGCATAACAAATGGATTGGTTCAATCTGTGTGTAAATTCATACATATGAAGATTTAGATGTTCAAAGGAGCGTTTTGTCATGAACGTGAAAAGTCGCTCTGTTTCTGCAGAGATGCAAGATGTTTAAATGATGCATCAGCAGAAATCGTTCATGCTTTAAATAACATTCAACAGCTGGTCTCCTGTTGAATGATTTGAAGTCATATTGGCAAGTTTTGTTCAGCGTCTGAAGCTGTTGCTGAGCTGAGGAAGCGCTTAAAAATAGCAACACTCACCCTTTGAACTTCTGACATCTCTCCAGGAAGGTGTCTTTAAACTCTTCTCTTCCCCGACTGAGGGTCACCCCTAACACAACAGCGAGGACAATGAGAAGAAGGGCCACCGCGGCCACAGCCACAATGAAGCAGCGTAATCTGCGCTTCTTTTCCGAGCCGTGAATCTCCCCGCTCTCCATGTCTTTGACCCGGTGGGAGCGTCACAGATTAGCGGAGGGGGTCACTTCTCAGCTCGTTTGTTGTCACTTCTGCTTGACTCGCGGTCAGGATGTCTATTTATAGGCGCGCCCCGCGCGTGAGCAACCGTGACGTGACGCAAGTGAAGAGAACTCTGAGGACTGCGGGATTTTCTAGAGCAGATTCTTGCACTATGCGGACTTTGCAGGCGCACTGGGGGACCCCAAGCCACTGGTTTAGTTCTACAATATAGTATTCTAGAAGTTACTTCATCCATGTGCAAATTCATTCACTCTGAGTTAAATTTGTGGGAAATAGGTTCTAAATAAGGCAAATATTAAGTGAATAGATACATAATACAGCTTTAAAATTTGATTTCATTCACAAAAGGAAGGGAAACTATTCATCTTGCTCCTGAATGTCATTTGCAGCAACATGCAGGTAGTCATTTCCTCCCCATCACTGTGAAGACACTTAAACTATCTCTAAGGGTAGTGAGACTTTGAGGAACAGCAGCCTGACCTATGGCATAATCTGTCAGTAAAATTTGGTCTGGACTCAGTCTTAAACAATTATGAACTGACAGTAAAACTTTCTTCCTCAGAATTTTTCTGCTGAAGAAATCATTGGTTCATTAATTACGGGTATGTGAAAGTTAGTCATAACCTTCAGCGAACATTCCCCAAACCTCTGCTCAAATCTTATATCGACAACAAATGCATTTTAATTTTTGCAGGATGCTGTTGTTCGTGATGGGATACGTCTATCAGGAATTATATTTATTAATTGTTGTGTCAATTAATAAATATAATATAAATATAATTAAATATAAAAGAAAAATTAAGCTAAGTTTATCTTTGAGCATTTCTGAATATCTTCACAACTGCACTTCGAGACACATAAATGTTGAACAAAACTCCAAATATTTTGCACTTCAGAATAATTGTTTGTTTTTATGTCATCATGTAAATTAAACACAAAATACTGGTGTAAATACAAACACATGCAGTGATGGATGTGTGTGCAGGATTTAATCTGGCCCCAAGAGGTTAAACATTCATCTTGGTGACTTAGGTAGAGGGTTGGGTTGGGTGGCACGTCATAGAAGGAATAAAGCTGGGTGGCAGCGTCGTGCAATTGAATGAGAAAGCAATAGATGAAAGCATCTACAGTAACCTGTGTCATATTTCCAGCATATACAGAACATATATGGACTTGCAACTGCCAGCCTTTCAAAAGCTCCAATTTCATCCTCCATCAAGTGTCGATAACGCCATGCTGGTTGATGGTTGATGGAAATCCAGAAATGTTAATATTTAATGAAAGTTTTATTAACAAGAACTTGCAAAACTGTCATGAGGACACAAAGAAAGGACAGGAACAAAAATTAACCAGGTACATGCAGGAAATAAAATGGGGATATAACAGGAGGAACCAGTGAGGAATGAGTGAAGGAGAAGTAGTTAAATACTGAGAGAGTAAACTGGAAGAATAAACCAGAATGATTGGCTAACAGGTTACAGGTGTGATGGGAGAGAGCAGATGGCACAAGAGGGCCAGGGTGAGCAAACAAACAGAGAAACTAGGAAAATGAATCTAAGAGTAACTCAATGAATAATAAACATAATCTAAAACACATAAGAGCTGCCTGAAAAGAAACAAAGAAAGAAACTGAGGAATACAGAATGAATAATCAATAATCAAAAGTATGAACCCAATGACCCTGACAGATAACGCTGCTTAAGGTTGACGCCACTGATTGCACGCACATCTGTATCCTCACAATTGTGGAGTTTTGCATAAAAAAGAATGATGTCTCCAGATGTTCAAGCCCAAACTTGTTTCATCTTAAAAATTTGAATCAAACAGAAGGATGTGAACCTCTTAAGCTGTGCTTTGAAAATGACACAGTGTGATAAAATACATGGAATTTCTTAAAAACAGCAGCTTGTGTAGAAAATGATCTTATTAAGGATGAAAGGCGAAACTGCTGTTTTTTCACATCACTCATCGGCAGCTTAAAATGGAGAACATGTTCACAAGTACAATGGTGGTTGCAAGTTAAATATTGAACTTCTAGTTGTGGTTTCAATTCAAGCTAGAACTCGAGGTGAACAGTTCAGACGTACATTGTTCACATGCAAGCAAGCATCATGTTTGCATAGGTGTGTTAAAGCTCAAGACTTTATTTTTAAAAAGTGTTCATAAGAATGATAAACACTGTGGAAATACACAAGTATTAAATGAAAACACTTAGTACTTAGCTGCAGCTGTTAGCTAAAAAAGACACACTTCTTCCAGCAAATGTGAAACATAAGGGAGAGGTTAAACACCAAACATTGATACAAAAATCTATATACATATTTTGATGAGTATTTGTTTGAAAAAGAGGAAGGCAGAAGATTAAACTTTTTTAATGCTGCCCCTTTTCCATCTCTGGAAGGTTTGGAAAGAAAATGTTGACCATTAAATTAGTTTCACTACCAGGCAGACATATTTTAAAGCTCAAAACATGGTTTCAAAATATGATTCATGTGGATGTATAGTACTTTTGCTGCAACATGCTGCTTGCCAACATCTGGCATTTGGGCTGATTTAGGTCCTGGATACACTGAAGGATCACCAAGGTCCTGTGGGGAAAAAATGGTTAATTTGGTTTCTCACAGCTGTCAGTTTGACTCAAAATCCTTTGAGAAACATATTTCCACCACTGTAGATCAGTCACAGGGTCAAAATGGTCCCAAGAAAAGACTTGAGATTCAAAATTATAACCTTTTGAAAAGGCAAAAAGTATCCCTAACGAAGCTAACACTTCATTGCAACACATATACACTATGCTTAAAGTGGATGCTTCATAATATTCACAATAAAGATTTAAAAAAAAAAATCAGTTCCTCCCAAGCAATCTTCTAAAATTGCACAATGATAAAAAGTCTTCAAATGTCACTTACAGGTCAGTGTCGGTACAGGTCCATCGGAAACCTCGTGACCAGAGGATTTGGATGAGCTCTACGATAGATCCTTGACTGCATGATTCTCTGCAGGAAAGACAAATGACACAATAGTTTGAAACATTTTAGTAAGTAACTAATTATAATAAAGAAATGGTGAAAATAAACGTAGCTTAAATTTGCTGTGTAGGTGGCAATAGTTCTGACATTGCACAATGATGTTACTTTTAAGTCCTGCCTTTCTGTGTCAATGTCAAATGATAAATGACACTAGGTAGTTTTAAACTGTTCAACTGCGACTAGAAAGTGACATTTTGGAAATTAGATAGGAAGAAAATATCAATTTTAATGATACAAACTAAAACTGAATTAGTTTTATTCATTGCCAGCACCTCAGTGACCATTATGTGTGTGCTTATCAGACTGCCACATCAATTAAATCAGATTCACAGACCCTGAAATTCACAGAGTGTGACAGAGGAGATGAACTTCATGGAAATCTGCAACTGAAGTGTGGTGTAAAGAAACTCTTTTGTCATTACCTTTGACTCGTCTGTCAAAACCATACAAGTTAGTCTCTTAGAAACTGTCTCAATTTACTGTGTTTGTCTTTTTGCATTTTACTTCTGTCGGTTAAAAAATGAGCATGCAGTGCTGCTCCTCACAATTTGTCACGTTAAAAACAAATTACAGTGTATTTTGATTTATTATGTGTAAGGTCAGACATAATTGTAAACTAGAAGGGAAAATGGGTTTTTTAAATTTTACAAATAAGAACCAGAAAATGTGATATATATTAATTTATTCCCTCTGAATCATACTAAATAGATACCATCTTCTACCAGCACATTTTTGATTCTTGTCTCAACCAGTTTGACTGGACTTTAGCTGAACCATTTTAAGGCACAAATATGTTTTGATCCAAACCATTGCATTATAGCTCTGGTGTCTGGAAGGTTAACTTCTGTCCCATGTTGGAGTCGTTTTAAGCATCTAGCAAGTTTTCTGTCAGGACTATCCTGTATTTAACTCCTTCTGTTTTGTAGTAATTGTAATAATGGTTGTTGTGAATTTGTTCAATTCAACTAGAGTCAGTTTTAGAAGCTAACCCAAGGCACTGCTCTTTGATTTTTCATTAGATAATTTTTTTAAATAGGTAACGTTCGGTCTCCCTTTCTCAGTTACACTTTGTGTTGAGCTAACCAGAGATACAATCCCAATAAATTCATTTCCATTTGATGTTTGTTCTCTGATAAAATGTAAAATAATTCATACAAATAAAGAAAACAAGTTTGAGCAGCTTCATGACCATTGGGACAATAAATCACCTGCTGAAAAAAGTCTAACCGATTCCTGGTTTTGTGGTGGACGTCCTGTTTGTTGAAGATTACTTTGTGATCCACTGAGCACATAGAAACTGAAACAACATACATCACTGCTGGAACACAGGCATCTGCCAATAACTTCTGTTTTATTTCTGCTGGAACATCTTCTGCACCAAATCATCATCTCGTAACGTGGTCAATTGGTGGATATTGCAGCCAAAAACCCTCTTTATTATAGCGATGTGCTTGAGGCAATATTCTTAAAGAAAATTGTAGTTTTTGTGCTTACATGTGAGGTCCCTCTGGATTTGCCACCACCTTTATGTTAACATAGTTCACTCTCTGAGGATTCAGGCTGTCCAGTTCAATGCTTCCAAACATGCTATGAAAAAAAAAAAGGTCAAACAGTTGAGTTTTGAACACGTTTTCAGTAACTTACTCCCGTCATCTTACCTCTTCCTGTTGAATGCATTAGAAATAGACCCATTCAGCAACACGGTAATGTTCCCACATGCCATCTCTGCAAACTAGCAAATGAGAACAAATGAGAGCAAATTGGCAAGCAAGATTCTGAAGGAAAAGTTGTATTGCTGAAGAACAAAGAAACTTTACGTTTTGTGAGGCTCGCTTCCATAAAGAGTAAACTGGATGGGTTCTGCATGTTGACCACGCTGGACAAGAGTTAAAATCGAAGTCTGCATCACATAAATTATATTTATGTTACATTTCAATAAAATACACATAAATCACTTTGGAATATTAGTCTAAATAGGTGTACACCAGCCTCAGCATTTTTACGGCTCAGCAGTAGATTATTAAAGGTGTGCTAGAAGAAATACTTGAGCCTGGGCAGGAACCAAATGAGATAAATCATCCAGTTTGACCAGATGCTGAAATTAATACTGTAAATATTTTGAAATTCTGGAGTGAGACGAAACAAAGCCATGAGAAATTCTGTATGCAGTTGGTCACGTAGCAGACATGTGAAAGAAAGTCTTGTGAACCACAGCAATGACAGCATGTGGGGTTTTTTTCTGCAAAGAAAAGGAAGCGAGTAAATGTGATAAATGCTGCTAGATACGTAGTCGTATAGAAAACAAAAACTGTTATAGGGTGTAGAGACAATGTCTCAATTTCCAGCAGGATGACCAGAAACTTTTAGTGATTTTTAAATGTCTATGTGGTAAAAATTAATCCACTGTTTTCAGGTTTTTATTTCTAAAATATCTGAAATACGTGCATCCTTTTCATGACCCAAATATCCTATAAAATCATAATAAAATGCATTGATATTCAAGGTTAGGCTGTGATGGAATTTTAACAAAATTATAAGGCACTGTATTCATAGTTCTTTTTAAAAACTCTTCTTTATTGCAGATAAAGATCAACCAACCAGAGTCTCCCTCCTGGCCACACCAGATCAGGTCGTTGAACAGAAAACCAGCCAGCGTGTCTTCCAGTGTCCAGAAATGCCGGAAAACAGCCGCATAGCTGTGCACCAACGTCCTGGTTTTACTCCAAAAAAGAAACTGAACAGATAAAAAGAAACCACTGTTCACCAAATGATTTAAGAACTGATTTATTAAAACTCCAGTTTCAACACTCACCCTATCACATGGCCAGACCTGTGGCATCATGTTAAACATCTCACAATAATGCTCTTCTGTCACATTACAAGAGTCATGCTGGACAACTGCCTTCTCAAACTGCCTCCAGATTTCCTCACAGTCACACCTGAATATGAAACAATTGATCACAAAAATAACTGAAAGACTTGCAATTGTTCAGTAAAATGTTAGAAATTGACCAAAAGGGTAATTTATTTGAGCAATTTTCGCTACTGTTAAATTTAATGATTATGGATCAGAAATACCCAAAATTCAGTTTAGCAGAGGCCTAGAATATCACATTGCTTGTGGACATTTTTCTGAGTTTTTCCTTCCGCCTGACTTTCCTATCCTGTGTGAGCAGCCAGGTTGCCAGCAATGAGGGTTAGAGCCGTACCCTCCTGGGCTTAAAGTGAGTATGGGTGACTGATGGCTTGTCAACTGAACAAAGGAACATGTCATTTAGGCAGGGCACTGGGTTCAGTATCCTTACGTGTGAGGACATGGATACAAGAAAAAATAATAACTACCCGCTTAAACGTGTCTAAGCAATAATTAAAAACAACTGGAGTAATGACAAACAAGTCACAGTTAAGAGGATGACAAGGGAGGCTCATTGTTAGAGAAATACAAGAAAGTGTGTCATCTTTGGGTCACAGAGTTTATGAACCAATCACTTATTTTTAGCTTCTTGACACAAATGGAAGGTGAATTTACACTCTAGAACATTTGGGACAATGAACCAAATAACTCCAGCAGATAGTCTAAGTAAAATCAATCTTTATGGTTTTAGAGTGGCTTAGTCAAAGTTTGGATTATAATCTCATTGAGAAGCTTATAGGTTGATCTCTTTTTTTTTCCAATACTAAATAAAATCATTTATTGTATTTTGCATTTTCCATATTTCCATATTTCCACATATTATCTTGTGATAAAATCTCTTACAATTTGAGACATTTAAATGCAATAATAAAAGCAACCTCATAAAAAGTCTGTAAACACAAGCTGGTGGATTTCGCTGAAAAGTTTCTGACATGTAAATGACTTACTACAAATCCACCAACTTTAATCACTGCTTTCTTTTTCAAGCTCTTTCATTCTTCATACGAGAGCTAAGCTCACATATTAACCCGTTCAAAACCATTATTTCAATGTCAAATCTTTAAGCCACCTGTCACGTGCATTGAATTGTTTAAATAAGTCACATCTGCTGATGCCGAACCGCAGATGTGACTGCTCTCTGGGCAAGAGAACGAACTTAATTCAGTGATGCTGTCTTGCTCTTTGTCAAGGCACATAATGTGTCTATAAATACATTGTGCTATTTGTTAATTGTACATTACCATAATCCAGGCTGAACCAGTGTGGTGTAAGTGAAGCATCTTCCTATCACAATGTGCTTAATGTTTGGAGTTGTCCCAAACGTGGCTTGTACTGGACAGAGGCAGAGCTGAGGCACAATAATCCCTTTGAGTCAGGCACAAAGGTCAAAGAAAAAAAAAAAAGACAGTATCATTTAGGAGTGGTTGAGTTCGTGAAAGAATGTCACGAGAACATTGAAGAGAATTACTTACATATAGTGACTATTACGGAGCAAGCTGATTTAAAGGAAGGCATAATCGTGGAAACCTTGTTCGCACCGTAGATCTTAAAAAGAGACATGTTTTAACTTGCAAATGCGTCCTAAAAAGGAAGCTGTTACAGAATGTAGCTGAAAAGTACGACATTTAATTATGAAAACTCAAAAGATGTCTGTTGTTGGCTGAAATATAATTATTACTTTTGAACGGCTAACAGTTTTCAACTGCTTTATTGTACCTTTTGCACTCAGGCAGTAAGTGCAAAAGGTAAGTTTTATTAGTGTATAAATTTCTGGAAAAATGTCAAGCTTACCACCTTCCATTTCCTAGTAATGGCCTACAAAGCACTCCCACAGTTGAAATGGGAAGTAGTTGGTTCTTGATTTCCAGCTTATTGGTATGTCCGATAGTTCCATGCATCCAACAGTTTTCTTATGGGACTACAAGTTGTTGAGGTTGTTTTCGCTGGTTAACAAACACGTCTCCTTACGATGACCAAGGGATTCTTGTAGAACGTTTTTTTTTTTTTTTTCCACCCCCATTTTCCAAAATAAGATCCACATGACTCCTATTAGGATTCTGGTAGGAATCTCCCAAACAAAGTCTCTGCTGTACTCTGAAAATTTGCACCATAATTTGGGAGATAATATACACAAAGTCCTTAAGAATTTTATTATGGGAAAAGTATCCAATCACTTCAATTTTGCTAGTTTTTCTCTGCTGAAAAAAATCATTTCTATACAATTAAAGTTCTCAACGTCAGTTTCTCTGAGTCTGAAAATTGAAATGTAATTGTGTTGCTAAGTTTCATTCAAAATAATAGAACCAACATTGGTAACAATACAAACATTTTTTCTGAATTTAGAGATGGCAATCTGCAACTTACCAGTTATGAGTTCCTCCAATTTTATAAATGCTGATTATCTCTCACTAAGATAATCAGTATTATCTTACCAAACAAATACACCAAACAAATTCTGATTTCATTTTTCAATGCATCTCTAAAATAAACTATAGGATGTTATTTACCATATATGTCTGATTTTGACAGTTGTTTTGAATTAAGATTAAACTGATTGTTATATATATTATACTATATTATTTGGTTATGGCGACATTGCATTAAATTTAAGATGTTTGTAATGCATGATTGAAGTTTGATGTATGTCTACTGTAAGTATTTTGTTGCTGCCACCAGAGATGCTGTTGCCACCTGTTGGTTTAAATCAGGAGTTTTCTGCATTTGAACACTTTCAGTCAAGGAAAAGAGATAGAAATATGGCAAAAGAAAAAGGAAAATAAGAAAGGAAAACATTGTATGGAATACCAAAATCTGTAATAACAAAGAATTGGCCGTGAAGAAAGAAGAAGAATGGAAGATGTGAAAATAATTATTTATAATAAGGAAAAAGAAAAACAACAAATGTGACATTTGCGGGGGAGAAAAAAAGTGCTGATCATGTTTTGATGAAGCGTATTAAAAATTCAACTAAAAGAAAGAGAACAAGAGGAAATATTATAAATGATAAGTAAAGAATTATTCATTACTTTGACAGGAGACAATGTAAGGAAACAGTGGGTGGAGACGATGAGGTTACAGTCATGTACACTAGGGGGCGGTATGCACCTCTGAAGTTGTTTTCAGTCTGCCAAGAAGAAGAAAAAGAAACGGAAACTCCAGCCTCCCCGGTTAAACGTCAATGTTGAGGCTGTTTCTCTTTCTCCAGGTTGGTTAAATTAGCTTGAGATCCTTCAAAGTGTGCAGTCAAAATTAAATCAAATCCACAATTACTTTGGAAATTATCTGACGGTGTTTTGGTACATGACATCGAATCTTCCTGCACTAAATCTGTGAAGCTACAAGCTATCTTAGAAAGCTAACCTCAGCTATAACTAATATTTCCCTGTTTTTTTATTCAAAACATGTTGTTAACCCATTTAAAATGTTTTATATTACGGTTGCTAACCGTTAACCAGACGGACTGGATGCTGCTGTGTTTTAGTAAACCCTTTCTTTATCTTCCAGGTATCTTAATTTTTATTCTTCGCTCCTCTATCAACATGAGCGATCCTTGGCAGGAATGTATGGACTTCTGTTTAGATGTCACCAAACGGGCAGGAAAGGTAAGCAAACTATTTATGGGCATAATAATTTAATTCACACATATTTATTGATTTTACCAGAAAGTCTTCCAAAATAGTGCCTCAGCAGTAAATTCTAATCAATGCCCTTTCTTTGAAAAAGTGGCTTCAGAAACCTGTTATTTTTATTTTATTTTAGTCACTTTTGCTAAAAAAAAAAAAACAACAAAAAACCCAAAAGTGACTTAAAAAGAGCAAATGAGAAGGAAAATCTGTCTCAAACATACCAGCTCTGACGGGAGGATTGGGTCAAAACCTCAGGAAATTATTGTGATAAGCTTGGTGAAGGAAAACTTTTAACCCAAGTCATACAGTTTAAAAGGCAGTTCTTCCATATACTAATGTATGCAAACTTTTTAAATTTAAGAAAATAAATTTAATGATCTCTTATAATTCTGAAATTCAACTGATAGAAATAATTTGAGCAATACTATGTGACATAAAGCATAAAAACTGTAGACTAATTTAATTCTAAGGAGGAAAAAACAGAGTATGTCTCTTTATTTTGTGTCTTTACATGTGTATTTCATATAAGTAAAAAATAATTAGATAATTAAACATTAAATATAAAACCACTGATTGGAAATGCATAATATTAAACCAGCTCATTGTTTTATTGCACATCGAAAAGCAAAACAAAAACAAAACGGTGCTTCTTTGGAGAAATATTATCAGCTAGACTTAGTGAAGACGGTGTTAATCTTAATGTTGGACAACTGTTAAGAGTGGCTTCCTGGGGTCTCCATAGCAGCCAGTTGTTTGGGAAGTGTGCCAGGAAAAAGGCTTTTCTGTCTCATCATCTCAAATGTAAACATGTGGAGTTTGCTGATTACCTCTGGAGTTATGTCACTGGAGACTAAGATTTCATTTTTCAGTAACAAACACTCCCCCAGCCCCAATGCCCTCTGTTTTGTAATGTAAAGGTTCTGTGATGCTGTGGGCCTGGTTTTCTTCTAGAGAATTTAGTGAAGTTCTGCGATAGAATTCAATTTATTTAAGGCTTTCTCTTTAAAAGGTGCAGATAGTGCTGCTTTCTATATGCAAGTTGTCATTTGCATTTTTTTCTGCTCCTAAAGTGTTCATTATGGAATTCATTTCTCAGTACTAACATGTTACAGAATGAACATAATGTTGCACTGAAGGAAACCCCAGGCGGAATAAATTTATGAACCTACAGAGCTCAGACACATTGTCGTCTGTGGCCAACCCTTGCCAACAATCTGTCACCATGACGCTCATCACATGGGGCTAATTAGAGCAGCAGATGTGTTCAGTCGTTGCCGTGTTTCTGACAGATGATCCGTGAGGCGCTGCAGAAGGACATCACCATCATGCAGAAGAGCTCTCCGGTTGACCTGGTGACCGAGACGGACCAAAAAGTGGAGCAGCTCATTATATCTTCCTTAAAGGAGAAGTACCCCACGCACAGGTGCGCTGCTGTTTTGGGAAATCTGCGATGCATGAGTTTGTTTTTTACCCCATCTGAAGAACAGCTGCTTCCAGAGGGCATAAGAGGAATGGAGCGCTGAGTTATTATGCAAGTTTGCAGGGTTTCAAATCTACAGTTGCTTTTGCTATTTGTGGCATTTTCCCTCTTGCTTCTATTTCCTGTGGTTGCAGCATTGTCTCTGCGGTAGCCGCATTTACTGCTTTCTGTGATTGCAGTATTTTGTTTATTTACAGTGTTTTCCTGTTGCAATACTTTTTCAGTTCTGGAGTGTTTTGGGTCATTCATGTGTTTGCAGCTGATTTTGCTGTTTGCGGCTGCCTTTGTGTATATATGTGATGCGTGTCAAATTCAACATAAACTTGCGACATGATTGGGGAGGAAACTAAGTTTATTTTAGAGAATTTACCAGTACGCCCTTTTTTCTCCCCAGATTTATAGGACAGGACAAGCCTGCTGTATCCTTTGTAGCCCAAACTATCCCAAGATTCATTGTGGCTTGAATGGGAGATTTTTGTTGCAACAATAACTAATGAAACAGGAGAAAAAGAGAGAGAATTTTAGTTTTTTGAGCTCTGTGTCTCATTAATATGTTATTTATTCATAAAGAGTGTATCATAAGTGGTATGGATTCTTTCATGCATGTTTTAGGAATTATTAAATCTCCCATGGCAACCGTTCAGATGTGCTCTGACAAAGTGCCGCCGATTTCCACACAGCTGCAATCCCCAACCAAACCTCCACCTCACAGAGCAACCCTCCTCCATGCCTCAACCACTCAGCTCCTTCAGACTCGTGCAGAAACAATTAGACAACACTTTATGGAATCTGCTGAGCTAATCTACCTTCAGTCAAACGGCATAATGAGAAGCATTGTTGCGATGACGTGCTGAAGGTGTCAGAAAAAAGAGGAGCTCCTGATTTCAAGTAGTCAAATTACAAAGTCAAATTTATTTTATGTTATGTTTGATAAATACATACACACAGCATTTAATAGCAACTGAAGGTAACATAGTTGCTTGATTGCACCATAAAGTAGTGCTGTTTTCCTGGAAAATGCATAATACTGTCCCTTTAAGTGTAAGTATGTACTACAAAAATTAAAAGCTTAAAGCAGGTCTGTTGTTAGGCTTTTGTCATTTGCTTTGTAGTACAATTTTTGTCAAAGATCTTCATATGAAATCAATGTAATAATTCAAAACCGCTGCTGTTTTATCTGTTTCCTTTTGTTTTTGTTTTTTATTTCTAAGCTTCATCGGTGAGGAGTCGGTAGCTGCTGGTGCTCCCAGCATCCTTACCGACAATCCTACTTGGATCATCGACCCCATCGACGGCACCACCAACTTTGTGCACAGGTACTCCTAACCGGGATGTAAGGCTCTCCTGGAAGCCTGAAACTGCTCTGAATCTGTTTCATCTCAGTCCCTCCTTGACTATTTTTATCTTTTAATTAGCTTCCCTTTCTTGGATTGTCCTCTCATGGATTGTCTTCAGGGATAATTAGATGAAAATGAACTGATTATAGAAACTCGCTTCTTAGAGCCTGATTCCTACTGGGAGTTGATTAAACGGATGTTTTATATTTTACATTTCTGTTGGGTAGGTTCCCCTTTGTGTCTGTATCAATCGGCTTCACAGTGAAGAAAGAGGTAGGTCTTAATGTATGCAAATCTCGTGTTTATTCCCCCACTGTGATTTCCTGATTATAATAGACATTAACCCCATTGTCGCCTTGTGAATCTGAATAGTGATGCTGAAAAATCCTCCTTGTTATGCAGCTGCTGCTCTGTTTTTAGCCCTCCTCCCACACAGCTTCAATCATCAGCGTGTTTCCTGCACTGCCTTTTGCTCTCAGATAGAGTTTGGGATTGTCTACAGCTGCATCGAGGACAAAATGTACACGGCACGGAAGGGAAAGGGGGCATTTTGCAATGGAAACCCCATCAAAGTGTCCGAGCAGAAAGGTCCGTATGACACATGACTGGTACTGTAGTTGCAAATCAGTCCACTTGGTGGAGCTGGACGTCTGCTGTTGATCCCGTTTGTTTCAGGAATGAATGTATTTCTTTTTGTTTCCCTTTCTGAAGACATTAGCAAGTCTTTGGTGTTGACTGAAATGGGCTTCAAGAAGGAAGCTGAGCACTTCAACATTATGTTGGCCAACATCAAGACTATCCTCACCATACCTGTTCATGGGTAAATATTAAGCTATTGAGTGATTTAGCAATTAATGTACCGTAGGAGATGCAAAACCAATTTACTTCTCAGAAGCCTGACATTATGGCTTAACGTTTTTCACTGTATGTGAGATGACTCCATAAAATGTAGAAGGTTCAGTTTCTCCAATGAGTGACAAAAAATATTGGTCGATTTTATTCAAAGCATGTTTCCAGCTGAGCCCAGGGTACCATTTAGCGAACTCCACATGTTTAGGTTTGTGACATAAAAACGGGAAAGGCTTTTTGTCTGGCATGAGTCAGGATCCGGTAGATGCTGTAAGGGTTCATCTGGAAACTTGTTGACTTCAAGCCATTTCCATTATTTTACTTGAAAATGGTCTCAAAACAACAATTTTCTCATTTTTCGCAATGACTTCTGGGACAATTTATTGTCCAGAAAAATGTGTTATTGTGCTCCAACTCTTTAAAAAATGTATTTACTTTTGAGTAGTTATTTTATAAACTTCTACACCTTCATACTCCATATTCGTACCCCCTAAGGCACTCATTCAGCAGTATGATATTGCACATCTTGCAAATTAAACACTGATTAGTGCTAATTTTTTAACGTTAGGTTTTGTTTGCCCAATGAAGACACAAAAATAGGAATTTACCTAAAAGCTCTTTTTTTCATAGACCCATCCCTCTGTAGTGTTTTGTGATGCGTTTTTTTAAATAACCTGAAAGCGCCTGAAACCTCCCAGTGGGAGGTGTGTCTAAATGGTCTTACCCTCTTCATTTTTAATCTTTTGACCTGAATAAGATCAAAACACCTATTAATAAATCATAAGGAAACTGCTGCTGCCCTCCACTTTCTTCTCCCTAGTTGTTGTGTACACAGCAACCTTTTTATCTATTTCTTCTAACAATAAAAGCCGGCTGTTAATGTTTTCTCAAAATTAAAGTAAGTTGTGCAGACTCAATAGAAAAAAGGAAAAGTTTAAAAGGCAACAATATGCACAGTAATAAACTGTTAAGCAGGGGATAATTGCTGCTCACTTATTATTCTAAATGTCCCGTTTCCAGGATCCGCTCCCCGGGCAGCGCAGCCATCAACATGTGCCTAGTGGCGTCCGGTTCAGCCGACGCTTATTATCACATGGGGATCCACTGCTGGGACATGGCTGGAGGGGCGGCCATCGTGACTGAAGCCGGAGGAGTCATCATGGACATTTCAGGTGAGTCACAGAGACAACCGGACGTCTTCAAACGGATTCTGCTGAAAACGTGCTGAAGTCCCTGTCAAAGTGACCAATTAAATGTGGACTTTAGGGACATTTCTACTAATTTGGTGTCAATTCACAACAAATGTAACCTTGAGACACTTTTCAAAAGATTGGGCAACTGATCCTAGTTATCAAGTTTAGTAAACAGACTATGGCTCTTACAGAGATAATTATGTAAAATTTAATTATTGCCCAGTGTATTTGATTAGTCCTCTCTTGCATCTTGACAGAACTGACTGAAACCAAACCTTTTATAGATTTAAATCTAGGGAGAATACATATTTTATATATTTAAACATCTGCAATTTCTCATGTTTAAATTAAACCACATTTTATAGAAATCCGATAATAAATAAGAACGCGTCAACCAATTTTTTTTTTGACAGATTCACCAATTTTTTTTTTGACAGATTCACACTTATCCCACATTGTACCACTATGGTCTTTGTGGATATTATTCAGTGCACACAAAGGGCTCCTGCAGGTGTGTGTCACTAGCTATAGCGGCTAATAGGCCCTGTCCAGTCCAGTAATATATATTTATGCTCCCTACAAAGCTTATCCCCTAAAACACCCATAATCCTGTCATTCATTTCAACTTCTTTAACAATGCATTAACTGATTTGTCTGGTAGATACTCAAAACTTCTCCATGCGATCAATATTTGCAATCTGGCCAGTGAGCTGGATGAATACTGCAGTTTGCTCTTTTGGAAAATTTCCAAAGGGAACCTGGCCTCATCGAATCCTACAGACTTCCTAGTCAAACTGCTTCCCCTCTCCCTGGTTTCACTCCTTTCCACCCAACTATAGAGATTGTCGTGGCAAACTCAAGAAGGGGCTCACCCTGAGAACAATCGACACATCCTTGCCTAAAAACTGAAACCAGTTTGTCCAATCAGGTGAGGGAGGTGTTTGGATGTGGAGCTGATTTTCTGATAACCCACCGCCCACTGGGGCAGCTTCTGCAGGTGGTTTCTTTGAGGTAAAGGCCCCTCTTCACTCTGAACCCCCACCTACGCTGCATGTGCTGTGCATCAAGGGGTTTGCTCTTAGGAAAGTGAAAGCAACCTTTGCGCTGTGCCAAGCATGCTGCGATGTACAGCGAGACACGTAGAGGCAGGAAATCTCTCACTGCTCTTCTCTAAGCTGAATGTAGCCGGTCACTGTGGAAACGGAGCTCCGTCTCCAGCACCGGCTCTGAATCACAGCTTCACAACTTTCTCACTTTTTTTTTTTTTCACTTACTAGCAAGATGAGTTCCAACTTAAGTTATTTAAAAAATGCAACCTATGCTTCACTTTTCCAGATTTGGAGTGTAGGGGTCACTGTTGCACCAAGAAACAAGCTCAGCAAAATGTTATTTCTGGTCAGACAGATCTGTTATAGAGCGTAATACACTTTCATCGTAGACAAATTAGACACATAATGGTTACTGTATGCTTCCCAAACCATTTTAGAGATCTTTTTTATGAGTTTTACTTAACACTATCCAAGTGTCACCCCATTATATAAGCACCTTGGTTTTCCTTCCATGTAAACAGAAATGTCAAGATGTGAGGCAGCAGCAGGTGTCGGGATATTCACAAGCCCCCCCGGCTGAGCACAGCTGTGTTCATGGTTTCTGCAGAATAGAAAATGTCACCTTAGAGTACTTGATCTTCTTTTTCTGTCAAAGTTTTTCACCGTCTTCTTCTATTCTCATCTCACGTTTGGTCCACATTTCCTATGAGCCGCAAAAGGTAGTCTAGGTAAATCGAAAGTACAAGAGTTTTACATCTAGGGACAAAATAAAAATAATCTGGTCTTTAGTACAGTCTGGAAAGTGTGAAATTTTTCTTTTCACACTTTCTAGGTCTGTATTTTATTCTCATTTTAATCAAAACTATAAATTGACAAAACAAGTAACATTTTCAATTCAAAAACTGCATTGTTTCCAATATGTCCTTTAGGTTCTTCAACGACCTGTTTGATATGGATAATTATACCTATTCAGCTTTCAAGTGCTTCAGGAACCCCTGATCAAAGAATATTTAAAAAATATACTTTTTAGAAATGTGATCTGTGGACTTCTGATAGGCCATCTCCTTTTTGCATAGCTTTCACACAACAAAGGTCTTTTCCAGTGACCCATCAGATTGTTTTTTTTGTAGGGAAAATTAACTCCCAGTTACCATATTGGGGGGAAAAAAGTTCTTATTTTTACATCTCTCTCCCATCACCAGGTGGGCCGTTTGATCTGATGTCTCGCAGGCTGATTGTTGCCAGCAGCAGGACGATAGCTGAACGAATTGCCAAGGAGATAACGGAGTTCCCCGTTGGCAGGGACGACACAGAAGGATCCTAAACCTCCACAATCAGCTAAAGCCAAGTAAAAACACGCACAGCTGCTTTCAGTGTAACAAAGCCTTAGGAACCCAAATGATACAGTTACCTCTGAACAACAGCAAGCGGGTTTGTTAAACATTTTATTCTCCTGTATATCAGTACCTTGTCATACACACATACTTTAATGTTGTTGAGTTGTTTGCACTGTGTTGTAATTTATTGAATCACTCAGGCATTTTTTTTTAGTATTCAGTCAGAAACAAGAAATTAATTTTTATTGATAGGTACCTCAAAGCATCATCATTACAGCCATAAAAATATTAACATCACGGTTTACGCTTATTTCTGAAGAAGTTTAAATCAAGAATATTTATTCAGTTGGGGGAAAAATCACATGTAAAAAATGTAACTATTCTTTTTAAACATATACTCTCATACAAGTTATTCACAATATCTTTTTAAACTTCAAAGGATATTTATCATCATTCCTAAAAATGGGAAAGACAACAGAGCACTGAATTCAATCCAAATTGGTTGATTGATTGGTTAGGAGTGGCTTCAAGAGAAGAGCTGCTGAATCTAAACTTGCCCACATCTGCAGTCAAAATCTGCAAACACTGCAGAAAAGAGCGGCTTCTCAGCATGCCTTCTTTGCAGCCAGCACATGCTATCTACATGCTGACCAGTTTTTGCAGGCCCCTAAAAAAGAAGTCCTATTTTTAATGACCTCCATTTTATGGCCTTAAAAAGTTTTGTGATTTCTTGTAGTAGGTCTGAAATCTAGTATGAGACAGTATATCTTAGATTATTTGTTCACTGCTTCTTTCATCAGCTTTTGTTGACAATGGACCAATTTTTGCCTCAGGTGAAATATGGTGTGGTATCTTCAGGCCATTCCAATAAAACTGCTCAGTTGACAATGGCCTGCGCAGAAGAAATTGTAAAGTTTACTATCTACTGTGAGAATTGAGTTGAAGCTGGGTAACACTAAGTGTTAAATTACTGAACTCGAGAGGCAAAATACATCAACTTAATTTGGCATTCATATTTAGCTTGGTAAGTAAACTTCTGAATCAATGAAGCTAAGTCTCTCTTTTCTTTGTAATTCATGTCGCTCCTGCATTAAACTATTTCTGGTCCTAAAAAGTCCTATATGTAACTTACTGAAACTTGTAGATACCCTTATTTGGGTTTATTTCCTTTCCAAAGCCTCTGAGTTGTTGTTGGAGTGGTTGGTATTAAGTCTCTGAAAAGCCCTGAAAATTTAAGTCAAGTTTTCTCAAAAGGATCATTATTTCTAAACATGACCAAACCAACACAAAAACGCAATTATTTCTTAATGTTGGATTCTTTTTTTTCCTCCTCGGAATAAATATAATGTTGGATTTTATTGAAATTGCTCAGTCTGATATTATTCAACCTCAATAATTTTAGGTTTCTAGACATCTTTTCAAAAAGCGCTGTACCTGTTTTAAGAGTGAATTTAGCTTGCCCTGTCCACAATTCATCACATATATCACATGACTAACTCCTGTACTGTATATCTATTTTTTCAGTACTGTATGACTCCTTATTAAGTCTTGAATAAAAAAAGCATGACATGTGTATATTTAGTGTGATTTTTTTAAAGTTATTTAAAACCCCCTTAAATATAGTTCCTGCCTCCTTCCCTCTATATTTCAGTTTCATAGATTGACTCGTTTAGCTGCAGCTAAGGCTGGTGTCAACCTGCACAGACACGCCAATGTTGTAAACCACAGACGTAATGGACAACTGGCAGCAGAAATAAGAGCCTGTGTGTGAACATTTCTACAGGAAATATGCTGACTGAGCGGATGGCAAGCTTCATGACTAAATATGGGAGCTCAGAGTCATGACTCATCCCTGCAGGAAAATAGAAATGAACTGTTAGGAGAAGGGAAAAATGGAATAAAATCTGTCAAGACACCTCTCATTTCTGTTTTGCATCATTTAGACATTCCTGTTAAATTCTTGCTTCCTATGTGTGAAAAAAGTTATTCACACACCCTTCAATTTTATCATTTATCACTGGGAACCTCGGTATGTTTTACTCAAGTTTTGTGTGCAAAACCAACTCAAAATGATGCAAAATGGTGAGAAGAAAGGGAAACTATGTCTACATAAATCCAGGGCTTCCAAATGAACTGACAGACTTTGCAAGAAAAGCAAAGTCTGGGATGCGTGGCCTCGTTATAAATCAAATTCAGAATCTACTTAAGACTTAAAAATTATAATATTTTCTTGTAGTTGCCGTTAGAGATGGTTTTAATTGTATTGTGGCTGAAAATCTACACTCCATCCATCTCGACCTGCTTCATTATGCTTAAAAAGAGCTTCCCCACAGCATACTGCTGCCACTACCGGCTAGGAGGTGCATTAAGGGGGTCTTCACACATAGCATTTTACATGTACTTTTGCAGGGGATCTAACTACAAATACATGCTAGAGTAATCCATTAAAATGCAATGTAACATCCCCAAAAAATGAAATGTTGGAAGATTTATTACCAGTTTGCAGAGAACTGTTGAGTTGAGCCACTGTGTGGAAAAAAATGTTTTGTATCCCAGCTTCCCAACACCCAGGCGCAATAACTTGAATCTACAAAGTGTGGCTTTGACCTAGAAAAGGGATAAATCTATAAAGTGAAGGCACGAACAAGAAAAAATGTCTCTGGTGACAAACTGAAAGCAGGCCTCTGGACACGCAGTAAAAACAGTCACAGCTACTGTTGTGATTTAGGAGAGAGATAAAAGCCATTACAGCATGTAAAGTTGTGTGCTACGTTTCCCCTGCCCTTTCAGTCAGAGCTGCAAACGGTTCACCCCCATCCTAGGCTGATATGCTCTATAAAATAAGCCTCCATGGGCTCTTTTTTTTTTCTCCCCTCCAGCTTGTGTTTGCTGATGACTAACAAATGGTTTTAAAACACTTTACTCGAGAAAACCCAGACTTTATGTGTTCTGGAAGCCAGTGGTGCATGCTCGTATGCAGGCGGGGAGTTTGGCGGAGTCGTTATCGGCGTTTTTTTCTCCAGCGGCTCTGCAGCAATCCTCCCAGATCCCTGCGTCTTTAAATTTTCATGCTCTCTTATTGTTTACGGAGTCATTAATGCCTCAACCAACCACGTCCTCATTCTCCAACTTTATGACCTGGTAACCTCCACAAGTGGCAGGCATTGTTCTCTGCAGAAGCTGTGATTTCCGAGCTTATCCCAACAAATTTACCCCAAGTGATTTGAGAGTGGTGCACTAAATATAGTTATGTGCTGTTAACATACATTCAGCACGGGGGTATTAATTTGGAGTCTTTAGAGACGCATTTGAACAGTTTTTTTAGGGTTGTATAATTAAACAATATGCACTGAGTCAATTAATTTTTAAAAACAAGAATTGGGTGCACAAGTTTGAATTTATTTGAACCACAAAGTAGTAGTAGTCTTGGTAGAATTTATTTATTTTGGCAGGTGTCAAAGCACAGACTGAGCCTGTAGGCAAATTCCAAAGATTTTTGACTGACTTACTGTCTGACACAAATTTTTGTTCAGAAGAAATGAAACGGTTTGGGATGTTCAGAGAAATCAAGCTTTTTCATAAATTGGGAACTCATAGGAAACTCAGTGTCTTTGTCTTAGACTGAAGGAAACGCTTTATATTACGCTGTTACTCCCTCATGAAAAACAAAAAAAAACAACGAAATAAAAAACATATCTAGAGTGTTGTTTTGATTATTTTTGCATGTTTGAGGAATCCATGGCAACCACTCATGGGATGCTTGATCAATAGTTCTCACAAAGTGTCACCTTTTCCACAAAACTCCTCCTTGGAGCTGGAGTGTCCAGCTGAGCTTCCGCCTTACACAGCACTGCTCCCCCAAACAACTCCTCCAGACTAGCGGCAGCAGCAATTAGCAAACACCTGCTGGAACTTCGAGTCCACTGAGCTTGTCCTACAAATTATTACTCAGTCCAACACCCCTGAGAACGTGTGTAAATGGCATAATGAGAAGCATTGTCAGTGTCATAAAGAGAAGGAGCTTCTTAAAGGAACAGAAGCTGAAATTTTGGTATCAAATTGTAAAGTGAAAATTCTGTTATGTTTGGTACATTTTTGTTATAATTGAGGGAGACAAATTTACTTCTTGGTGATTCTACAGCTGTAGATTGTAAGTTTTTGTTGTAAGATTTATGCTTTTGTAAAGAGTTGGACAAAATTGTTTTGTTCTTTTCAAGGATACATTTTCCAGGCAAAATTGTTTAGAAAATGCTTCAGTTTTGTTTCTTACTTTGATCTACTAATTTATAACAATGCTCGGTATGTGTGGGACCAGGCTAAGACGGTAAGTGTTAAAGGTGGCATTGCTGTTGTCTTCTTTCCTAAAAAAAAAACAAACAAAAAAAACATCTTGCTCTGCCTGTTAACCTGACCAAACTCTGCTCGCTTTTCCTGCTTCACCATAAAATCAAAATGTCAACCATGTCACCAGTAAACCCCCCAGCCCCCAGGAGAGCAAAATGAGACATGCAGAATTCTAAGCAGTTTTCCAAGAAATGAATCACTTCAGGCGTTGTGAAGCCACACTGGGTTGGAAGATTCAATCAAGATGAGGATAGTATTTGGTAGAAACTTTAGGGGCATGATTGAAAGAAGAAACAGGCCCTGAATTCACACACCAGTTTAAACTGAGACCGTTTGCAGCACTAAAACACAATAAGTGATAGATGAATTTTTAGATTCCAACCTGAATGTTTATGTATTGAGTTTCACTTCAGTCCATGACTATTTTCAGAAGGATGCTCACTTAGCTTGTTAAAACAGTGTGACCCACATGTAAATGCTGCTGGGACATTAGACCATTGACTGGAGGATGACTCACCTTCCACATCCTGTTTCAGGTTTTTGCTTGACTTATTGTTTCCTATTTTCTGGAAAAACACGATTTCAGATACTTTTTTATGTGCTGTTTGACACTGATACTTTTTTTGAAGAACAAGGTACACAATCCACTCTTATGGTTTGGTGAACTGAATGGAAAAATTTAACCAACGTCCAAAGAAAAACAAGACCACTTTGAGAATCACACAATGAAATTTGGTTTCTTGGAAAAAGCAAGTGTGTTAAAACTAGAACGTCCTTCTCCTTCCATCTCACAATTATCCACTACTTTGTGTTGCTCTATTACATAAAATCCTAATAAAATACAGTGAAGTGTTTGGATGCATCAAAGCAAAATGGGAAAAAAACGTCAAAGTGTATAAAAATGATTGTAATGGTATTGTAAGTATAGGAGAGCACAACAAAATACTATTCTGCAGCTTTGCTGTAGTGACTGGACAAGTCATAGCCAAGAACATTTAATCTATTTTATTTATATCTTTTGAATTTTATTTGTCTAATTTATAGAAAGTTATCAACACTTAGAAGAAACAGTTAATTACTCATTTGTGTTATATTTATCTACACATACATGCTCAATTATCATTATTATTTTTATTTTTTGGTAGCTTTTAGTGTCCATATGTTTTGTCCATGATGTGTCCTGAATTCAGCTTTTCTGTGTGAGACCCCAAATGTTATTTGAAATGTGTCATTTCCTGGAGGTAAACTTTATTATTCTGCTCTTGGAGGCAAGTCCTTGTTAGGGTTTTTAGTGAAATTCTTCATATTCTGAATTTCAGGAAAAACTTGAAATACCAATAAAGTCTTATCAGGCTCGCACTCCGACGGCACCAAAGAGTCTTTTGAGGAGCCTGAGGAGGGTTAAGAAAACGGCAGTAACATTTCTCATGGTTACCAAATTGAAGTAATAGTGGTGCTGGAGGTAAAGTAAGGCCAAATATTTGTATAAAAAGTGTGCATATATAGTTAGTGACCGTCATGTAATTTCTAAGGTTTGAGTTCTATTTGCTTTTGCAAAAGAACCTTTCACAACCATGAATTTGGTTCCGACAAATACATGGTTCAACGGAATACTTCATATAGATTGTAAGCATAGTAGAACTCTAAAAACAGGCAAGTGATCAGGAATGGATGGAGAGGATGATGCTGTGCATTCTGTCCTTTTGTTCTTCTGGGTTCCAGCTGTTGCGGCGGGCCGGTCCAGGCATTGACCGGGCCTTCACTAATGGATCTAGCAGACACACCCAATTAGACGTATTGGGTGTGTCTCTGCTGTCAGGGTGTCTGTGTCTGCCTGCCTGGGTTGCTGCACCCTTCAAGTAGCGGATTATTACTGCTCTTCTCATAAATCTAACCTATTTATGATGGTGAGAGCAGCGAGACCAGGTACATCGTAAGTCGTTTTAGCTCATGTCGCACAAAGATGTGGAAAATGTTCCCCAGGTTTAGGGATCTAAAACTGTAAGTTTCACAAGGGTGTTGCACAAAGGTGGTTTTACTCAAGAATCCTGTTGAGTAAAGAAGACATGACATTGTATTTCTCAGACAAATTGCAAAAGCATATGGTTGTACAGAAACATTGCTTTGTCATGTCACTCCTGAATATATTATGTAATGAAACATGTAAATTAAAGAAGCCGGTGCCTGATAATGGTGTATTCAGGACACTTTGAGATGCTTCATTATCCCGTTGTGCCTCACAGAGTTGGCTGCAGATACAAAAGGCCTCACTTTCATTACATCACCTTGCTGAAGTTCACATTATGCCCTAGAAGAACCTCTAGAAAGTCCTACCATAACTAGAACTTTGTGTTAAATAACTCATCAGGGTTTCAGAGACTATCTTTCAGAGTGAACCGCTGACCTTCAGCAGTTTCCCACCACCACATCAGTGCCTCAATTTTGCAGCTGTGATCCCGGGGAACCAAACATCCAAAACATCCGTCATCCCGGATAAATTATTCATAACGGAGCTGCCACGGAGACGGCAGGACTGATGCATTTGTTTTGCTTGTCCCATCACTTCCCCTCCGCATGCCTCTCTACATCTCAGAGACTCTTATGTTCGGTGCACAACGGGGACAACAGGGTGACAACGCCTCTCCTGCTGCTCTCCTCCTTCTCTCTCAAACAAAACTTTCAACATGATAACTCGCACTGATCTGCCTAAATCTAACGCCAGTTTGTTTATTTCAGCTGCAGCCGGTGCATTAGGATTTCCCGTAGATCTGGAACTTGTTTACAAGAATGGATCTGCGGTTTCTACCAGCTTTGCTGCTGTTTAACAAAGCTGTCGCCAATGAAATTTGAGATCAGACGTAGAACTTCCTTTGGGAGGGCTCTGGTGTGGCCCAGCTCTGCTGTTACCAGCGCAACATTTAGGACTACGCAGCAGACATGAGTCTAACATGTTGCGACACACATGAAGCGAAGCTATGCAAGGTGTGGTCGCATTAAGCTTCATGTCAGAACGCGTTCATCTCTCCTTTTTCTGACACAGGCACAGAGTATTAGACAGTGATGCCATCTTTCCTGTGTCTGAGCACAAGCACAGAATAATATATCTTGCAATAATAGAAGCAAAAAGAAAGATGCAACGTCATTTTCTTGAGACATGCAACATTTAGCACTAATTGAACGACTTTTCCTGCAGCAAGGTGTGACTTTATATAACTGTCAACAGTTTCAGGAGAAGCTTGACGATCCAGAAAATATCCTTTGGTCCCTCAGGACTTAAATGCTGCATGCATTTGAATAATAGAATGCAAGCTATGTCACTCCCGGGCGAAAAACCTGAAGTAAATACCTTCCTGGACGAAGAGTCAACACAATCTATTGTTTAGCTTCGAGGGTTGGATGGTTGCAGTGTCTGATTTTCTTTTTCAAGCGACAGGGATACTAAAAAATGCAGAATCTGATTTAAACGCACAGATATGTGCTCTATTCGACACTATCCGTGTAGAAATTCACGTAGTTTGAGAATGTGTTGTCAAGAGCTTCCAGCAGGCTCTCTGAGAAACAGACACTTATTCTACATGGGCTCACCAGGGGATCTTTCAGACTGTTTTCCACCACTGGAAAACAATAAAAGGGAACGAAGCAGGAAAGCTGTCAGGAAATATAAAGTTGTCAAACAGCTTTGTTTGCTATGACACAGCGCCTTGCAAAAGTATTCACATCCCCATAACCCTTTTGTTTTAAACCTTTTTTGCAAAAATGCGTAAACTTTGGTGTACTATGTCAGGATTTTATGTGACGATCCAACAGAAATAGTGCACAATTGTGAAGTGGAAGTATAAATTATCCTGCCCCCCTGAACCCCACCTCCACCCCCAAGGGTACAAAGCAGGGGCCAGCTGCGTTGTGTGAGATGGTATTTGACAAAAAACTGATATGCGGAGGCACTTCATCGGTCACCCCGAAGGCCGAGGAGCCTCTGAGACTTCTCTGATAACACACACACACACGCACGCACACGCACACACACACACAGGATGGATGCATTAACAACACACATAATACATCATCATTTTTTTTGTCACTGTGCTTTAATACACTATCTTAAATGATAACATCTCAGGCATCAAGAAACTATCTGAGTAGTAATAATAAAAACAATCTGAATTGAGGTTCGATCATCTCTTGTTTGGACCAGTAATCTATTTTTCTTCCATATCTTCCGTTGTATGAAACATGTTTGCATTGTATGATTGTATTCTGATTGGGATACTTTGCCTCTCCACAGCTTTATGTTGCCATCACCGTGCTTCAAAGTGAAGACGGCGTATTCAGGGTGATGTACAGAAACCTGAATAGGAGGAGAAAGAGAGAGATGGTTTACTGATTTAATTTTGCTAATAAATACTTTGTTTGAAACTTGTACATTCTTTGTAAATACATTTTGTATTACATTGGACTCTGACATGGTCTTTGACTAGACCTTTAAACCCATTTATATGTTGAAATTTAAGGAATAATCTAAAGCAACAGGGTTTTCCTCGTGTGTCAGTTCTGACCAGCTTCCCTGAAACATGTTGTGACATCAACCTTCAGGAATTTGCTCATTATTTAATAACCTCTCATGTCAGTTGTTGCGTTGAATCATGAAGACGGGTGTGTCTTCCTGTTTCACCTCCACTGGAGTGAGAGGAAGGCTCCCTTAAATTTTTCCACTTTCTTACTCAACCCTAGTTGCTCTCAGCTGAGAGCAAATGGGACATCATGCTGTTTCAGGTCTATCGTTTTGAAAGACAGAAAGTTGTTTTTTTCCTTTGGACTGATGAGAATGAAACTCCTAGGGGCGTGTCTAGTACTTTTCCCCTCCTCGTCATGCCAACTTTGTAAGTTGCCTCACCTCCACAGTGACTCAATTTAAAGGTTTGGGCCTTTCAAACAAGCATCACTGGCACCTGAAGGGTTACCAGGCTGCACATCTTCTCCTCAAGGTGAGTTTTTCTTTCACTATTTCTGCTGTTTCGTATCAAACTGGATGGGAAATGATGTTGGGGTTCCACTGGTTCTTAAATGTTGTCTTGCTGCCATTTACCTCAACTTTTAGTTGGCGACTTAATCTTTGTAATAAAATCAAATATTTTTAATAGAATTATCAGGATCGTCTTTCTCACCAGTTGTCAAATTTTAGATGAAAGAAGAGAGGATGGGAAATGGTACTTAACAGACTGACATGAGACATCATTAATCACAGAAACTGACTTCTTAAGAACATAAAGGAACAACATTCCTTCCCCTGAAGCTGCATATTTCTTAAAAATCTCAATATTTATTAAAATCAAATGCTGTATGGATCCAGTTCTTCTGAGATAATGTAAACAAACCAATTTACCTCACTGTGGACATTTACTTAAGGAGTTTCTTAACATGAAAATCATCACTTAAGACAGTTTTCTTCCACAACAAGGCAGATATCGTTGGATACAGTCATTAAAACCATGTTCTAAGTCATGCTAAGCATTTTGTTTTTGTAACTCTCTCTAATTGACAAGCAATATAAGGACACATTTCAACACAATGTGTTGCAATCCTGGTTTGGAACAATGCTGGCAGACTTTGTTGCAGAAAAAGTCTTACATAATGCATGCTGCTGAGATGAAAGCATACTAATCGCGATGCAGGTCTGTGGTGATTCTCTTGTATTCTTTTGCTCACCTCAGAGTCACTGAGGCTCCAGTCGCTAATAATCCTTTTTACAGGTATATTTTTCCATACATTAAGCCGTATTTGCATGTTGTCCGAATAATGACCCACATTTTATGGGATGTTGTTGCAATTTTACAGTCTTTGTTTTATTTTACAGACTCTTCCAAACAACCTTGTAGCAGAAATAAAATGGAGGACCCTTGGCAAAAGGCTTATGACTTTGCAGTTGCTGTGGCAAAAAAGGCTGGAGAGGTACAGTTTCTATCTTTGTTTTTCTCTTTTTGACATAGCAACAATAAATGCTTTAAAAAGCTGAAGTGTGGGTGACATTGAGAGTAATTCTGCTCTACTTGCCATCTGAACAATTAGGAAATTCGAAAAGCAGGCGAGAGTGAAATCAGAGTCATGACCAAGAGCTCTACTGTGGACCTTGTCACCAAGACTGACGAGAGAGTGGAGAAAATCATCATCGGGTCTCTAAAGCAGGAATTTGGAGAAGGAACACACTGGTAAGCAATCGATAGAGAAACATGTGAGTAACCGTGATATACCTCATTTAATATACCTCATTTAATTTTGCTCCTTTTTCTACTCTGTGCTATAGTTTCATTGGGGAAGAGTCTGTTGCAAACGGTGAGCCGTGCATCTTGACCGACAAACCTACGTGGATCATCGACCCAGTAGATGGCACCACAAACTTTGTGCACGGGTATGGTGACAGTTGAACACATTTTGTGCAATAGAGATGCTGATGTTTGGCAACTATGTTATGTAATATACGACTCTGTAAAAAATTCCTGATGTTCAAGAATCTCAAGTAACCAGAAAGTCAGTTTTCTTGCAGTTTGATTGTATTTTTTTGAGGAAAAAACAAACAAACAGGAAGAACAACTACTAGGAAAAAACTCAAAAAGTGAGCCCTAATTTAAAAAAAACAATCCCTAAACAGATTAAATTAAAAGACCAACTATATTTAGAAACGTAGATAACGAACATGTGCAGTGTGTGTTTGAGGTAAAATCTTTCAACAAAAGAGCCAATCAGCATCTCATTAACTTTGAATAGCAAAGTAAACCCATTATTTGTGTCTAAATGCTGCTATTTATTTACAGGTTCCCATTCGTGGCAGTTTCTATTGCCTTTGCTGTCAATAAACAGGTATGTGAAAAAGACACAAAAATCCACATTTCATTCTTAGCGCTTGATGTGACACTTTAATAAATGATTTCTGTTGATAGCTGGAGTTTGGCGTGGTGTACAGCTGCTTGGAGGACAAGATGTATAAAGCAAGGAAAGGGAAGGGTGCATTCTGCAACGACGAACCCATTCAAGTTTCTGATGTGAAAGGTAAAAATAGAAATCACTTTTTAATATTTAGATGAAAATTGTTATGTTTAAATCAAGCAAAAGTGTTAAATCTCTCTGACCTTCTGTTGTTACAGATATCCACAAGTCCATTATCATTTCTGAACATGGAACTGATAGGAGTCCAGAGAAAGTGACCAAAATCTTCTCCACCATGCAAAAGATTCTCTGCATCCCAGTTCATGGGTAAGTTGATTGACATGTCTGCAATTTAACTAATTCAGAAATGTTACATCTGAAGGTAATGTTAAGCATTTTCAGTTTTTTTTTCCAAGTCTCCTTCTGAATGATCATTTTTTCAAACCGCGTGAAGAAAACTTCAGCCAACTGCTAGCATTGCTAAATCAAGGTTTTTTCTAGCAAGTCAGTAGTAATCACATAGATAGTAATAATCATTTGTTTATGCAACAATTGTTGCACAACATGACATTTGTCTCTCTGCTTTTATGCTTGAGTATTTTTAACTGTGGTTTGAAAAATCTCCTTTCCCAATAAAAACGCAAAAATATTGATCTTAATTTTGCTTTGTGCTTCCATCTTGAAATGAAACCTACCAATCTGAAAAGAATTATGTAAAAAAACGAAAGATTTGGCAAAAAAAACACAGAAACAAAAAATAAAATTCTTCTGGGTTCAACAATTCCTCTTTGCATAGATGGAATACGATTCTTTCCTGGACATCTTTCCCTGTTATTGATTGTTGATTGACACCCCTCTGAGTTAACGTTTTCTGTTTTCTGTTTTGACAAGACTCCGAGGGTCAGGAACAGCTGCTACCAACATGTGTCTAGTGGCCACCGGGGCGGTGGAGGCCTTCTTTGAGATCGGGATCCACTGCTGGGATATCGCTGCTGGAGCAGTTATAGTCCAAGAAGCTGGAGGACTCCTTCTGGACGTTGATGGTATACTCACTTTTGCAATCGTGCTACAAAGCAAATGTTTGTAATCTTGGGGATTCATCACTGTAAATATCAGCGTTGCACTTCTTAACAAAAAGCTTTGTTTTAAACCCAGGCGGGCCATTTGACTTGATGTCTCGAAGGATGGTCTCAGCAAACAACGACGTCATTGCCAAACGGATCATCAAGGAAATTGAAATATTCCCCTCAACGAGGGATGACGCGCCAATTGAGAAAAAGTGAGAAGATTTTTAAAGGCTGGCTGCTCTGAATTAGCAGATGGACTTGAAAATGAGAATAAGAGAAAAGTATTTTTTCTGTATGTCTAAATTAAGTTACTATTCCACAATCATTCCTGATTGCTTGGTGTGATTTTTGGTAGCATATTATGCCAAATCATATAATTGTACTCATCATTTCAAGCTCGCATTAAATTTGATTGCATCTCTGTTTTGTGTCTATCAAATATTTTGATTAAAGGAGGAGATGGTTGTAATTTTGCTTTAACCAATCTTGAATTTTATCCCATTTTTTTGTTGCTGACTAACCATTTTTCACTTTGCTTTGACAATAAAACCTTTAATCAGCAATCACCTCCACAATTTTCCCTTTGCTTAATCTTAGCCCTTCCCTTCTGAAATCTCTCCAAGATTAACGTTTGAGAATTAAAATGATCTCAGTTTGATTGTAAACGCCTGTTTTTTTTTTATAAATATTAATTTGGAGACATCGAGTTCTACCTATTCTCACAAAAAACTTAACTTTGCTTGCTTTTATTCACTTCACTTCCTAAACCAACCACTAGAGGTCAATAATGCATCAGAAACTAAATTTTCCTGCAGCAAGCGTTTCAAGTTATATTGTTGTGTGCTTTACCGTTTTAATGATGCTCTTGAGTGTTTTCTCAGTGTCCTTCGCAAACACATTTCCTATCCTATAAAACACCGGTCAAACACTTGAGATCACTCATGATATCTATTAAATCATTACATTTCTTCCTGGTAACCCCTCAATGAACAATTGACTTTGGCCACAACAGGGAGAGAAGATGGAGGTGAGAGATGAGAAAACAGCTGCAGTTGTAAATAAAACAAGATAAACAATCAGAGATAGCAGCAGCAACAATAAAAATAACAGCAGGAGGTCAGGTAAAAGGCTGTGGGGGCGACGTGCCTCAGAACATGCTTACACTGCTGCCTTTCGAACAGCAGGATCAGGATTCTGTGCTCATGTTGCTCGAGAGGGTTTTAAGATGGCAAAATGTTAGTTACATTTCATCTTCTAATGTGTAATATGAGCATAATTCTCTGACAGAGACAGTAATGGCTGCAATTAATAGTTGCAGTTTTACTTTTGCCCCAACTTCCATAACATAAGATGCCAGAGATTTCTATTTTAGGAACAGAAAAACATGCAGCACAAGTCAAAGAATTACACACAAATTCTCAAAGTTTGTCTATTTTGGAAATTAATTAAAGAAGCTTTGATTTTTTATTTTTTTTTTACAATATATCAAGTCACAGTGTCAAAGGATGAATTTTTGTGATTGAGCAACGCAGCACAGTGCATCACTGTGAGGTTTTCAATATATATATATTAAAAAAAAAATCAGAAGTGTGTGCTGTAGATTTAGTATGCTTGCCTGAGTAAATACATTTTAAAAGCAGCTTTCCCTATTGTCTTTGCAAAACAGCTCAAACTAAAACAAATTGGACATGGAGCAACCGTGAACAGCAATGTTCAAGCCTTGCCACAGTTTTTCAAGGTCTGAACTTTGACTGGGCCATTCTAGCTGATCTAAATGGAAGCACTGTAATGCACTGAATTGCAGTTGTCATTGCTTTTCAAGGTTTTTCATATCTCACAAAATTGAGCTTGGGTGCAGTCATTGTGGAAGGCTACAGCATTTAAAGTAACAGAGTGAAACTCTGCTTACCAATAACGTGTTTGTTCAGATAGATAAACATTTATAGCCCACAGCTGACACATATTTTGGTGACAAACATCCTAAAGGTGATATATAATGGAGAGGGCACTGAGATGACAGAAAGCTTAATTGCAAAAATATCTCAGTTTGCAACAATAACACAACAATTTTATGTTTTCCAATCATTAAAACCTAATTTAAGCCATTAACAACATTTCTTCCAGGATTGTCCTTTACCCATCAGCCCACTGACTTTGAAGAGCTTCCATTTTCCTTCTGAATTAACTCCACTGTATAGCATGAAGCTTCCTCCTCCATGCTTCACTGTTCTCTGCGATGTGTTCGTTTTCTGCCACACACGGTTATTTAAAGCTACTTTCTAGTTTGATGTACTGTTTTCTAACATATGCCTTCCTTTAGAACAGCCAGATTTATACTCAGTGTAAATTCCACCTGGGTGGACTCAGTAGTGTCGTTTTTGGCGTAATTGAGTTTTGAAATAAATAGGAGTTCCAGTTTTGACACCACAACACAACGACAACATAACATCCACTTCATCGTAGAGCAGTATTGGATCTCTAGCAATAATAAGCAGCTTATAAAGCGACATGAATGATTTATAATTCAGTGCAGTATAGCTGTAAGCAATTACACAGACATTAAAAATTCTAGTGCCATTCATCAACGTCGACGGATTCTTCTACGTCTAATGGATGTGTGTGGAAAGATAATGAGTTATCGACAATAACATAATGGTGCGTTTGTCAATAAGCATAACTTGTCCTTAGAATAATTAACAAAGGGATATACAATATTTCTCAGTTATTGAGTGCCAAAAGACAAACAAAAAGCTTTAGAGGGAGATATACAATACGCTTATAGGTAAATATGATTGAAATGTCTCATTAAAGCAGGATTTACTCGGTTTTCATGACCAAGTTGCAGAATTTATAAATCAGAGGAGAGAAAAGCACATTTTGACAATACAGCTGAAACCAGACGTTTACATGCACTGAATGAAAATATTTTCTTCTCAATGTTTGAAATTATATCCGATTAACTTTCTCTTATTTTACATAAGTTTGAATGAACAAATTGGCCTCTATTTGATAGAGGCCAAAAAACTTTATAGAGATTTTTTTTTAATAACTTTTGAATTTTGAAGCTTACATGCATTTGGTCAGTATCAGGGACAATTGTCTTTGAAACTTGATGTCTTGAGTCAATTTTTTAAAATTTTTTGCACAAGTTTCTCACAATTGTTTACTGGTTTTCTGACCCACATCTTTGGGCAGAACTGCTACAATGCAGTCATTACTTATCAGATTCATTTTGTTCATAATTAAGCATTTTAATAAATAATGGCGTTAAAACTGTAAATAAAATTGTAGTTTTGTTGTGTAATATTTTCTGAATACAATTTTGTCAAAGTACAAATTGTAAACACAATGATCGTATTGTGTTTATTTTTTATTTATTTATGTTTTTTCAGTTATTTCAAAGGAAGATTCAACAATAACATATCAGGAAAAATATTAATGACCTATCTAATCTAAGCTGATCAAAGTAAATTTGATGATCATTTTGTTTAATTGAGCAGGCCTGCTGTAAGTTTGTTGTTTTAGAAAGTGAACCTCCACCCAAGTGTCAAGTCTTTTCCAGCCTCCACAGAATTTGGTGACTAAGATGCTAAAGCTAATTGACCACATGGGGGCACTATTGTTAACAGGGGAATGTGGGTTATGGTCAAAATAGCAATTTCATATTTACCTAGTGTCATCCAGCCTAACCTAAAGCATTTCTCTGTAGTTCTGGCCTTTATTATGGCCACTTTATCTTCCCTCCCCGCAACATGATTCTGCCACCACCATGTCTGCTGTTTTCAGGGTGTGACTATTCTGCATTGCTTTCTCACAAGAAAACCAAAACGTTGAATTATGGCTTCTTCCAACCAGAGCACCTACATGCTTGCTGTCCCCTTCATGCCTTCAATTTGACAGCTTTTTAAGTTACTCATTTATTCAGACTATCCTCCTTCTCAGTTCTAGATCAAACCAACTTTTTGGAGCCCCAAATAAATCCCTAACCCTGTGATCAATATCCAGCCTGCTTTCAATGTCATTCAAATTCATTTCTCTTCACCTAAACCAAGTTCATTGGCTGCTCAAACAGTTCAGGACAACAGAGGTAAAGGGGGACAAATTTGCCTCTCACATGGGAGCAAGACTAGCCTGACACTCCTGTATCCAGTGCATGTTGAAATATAATAAAAATGGCTGCTCACTTCCGTTGAACACAGATTTCCCAGAGGAGCGTCTGGCGGCCTATATTAAAGCCATGGAGACAATGTTGACATGACATCTTATGCTCTACATGTAATATATAGTTAACAATGTTCCATATTTACTCCTGACATAACTGTGCCACAGGGAAATTGCAATTCAAAATACGTTGTGGTCGTATATTGATTTAAGATGTGAAGCAAAGTGGCACGCAAGTTATGACAAAAATTTAAATGCTCAGGCTAGAAGTTAGGACAACTCTCTTATGAGATTATCTGCTGTCTGTTATCATACCTGTTCCTTTAAGAAAAAAACAGATTTTTCTTCTTTTGATTTTCATCCATTTGAATCATCATGTCAGGAGGGAATAAAACCTTACATCTTTGGTTTTTATTTTGAAGGTTTCACTTTAAATATGTCTCCTCTTCAGTGAATGCATAAGACACTGAAAAAAGAGAACATTATTAAAATCCCCACAATAATTCATATATCTGGTTAGACATCTACAAATGTGCACACATTTGTGTTTATGTGTTTTTCATTTGTGTTTATGTACTTTTCAACGTGGAACAACCAGCAAGCAAATATAAAGTAATTTATTTTTTTGAAAACAAGAACAAAATCCAACTAGTACTGAGCCAAAATGAGCTGCCCTATTGTTAAGTCATGCTGTAACCATAATTAAACACATATTTTGGAAAGCTGAGATAAATTTTCCTAACCTCACTGACCTCCTGGGGTATGTAGAAAGCTTGTTTTGATGGGACGTTTGATCGGGGTTCTTTTAACAGGAACTGTGCGCCATGGCACAGTCCCTTTCTGTTTTTATTCAGAAAAGAGTTGACTTTGTTTTCCAGCCAGAAGGAGTGCATTTTTCTAATTTGGCTTTGGAAACCTTGAAGATTTTTTTTTTTTTTCCATTCTGTTTGTAAAGCCCAGAGCAGGTGGAAAAATAATTGAGATACTCAGTTGAGATGTTTTTAGTTATTGCCTTCGTGTTTAATTTACAATTTGTGCTACAACCTGCTACATCTGAGACTCAATCCAAGGGCTGTAACACACATGACTGCCAAGCATGTAGAATCAGGAAACCACTTAAACAGCCAACTACAACATGAAGGCACCTCGATTCTCAGGTGTTTGCGCTTTCATCTTTTTCTTTCAGCTTCTACATATGCAAAAGATCTTAGTGTAATTAATTCAAGATGTTGCCATATATGTTTAGGCATTTATGATTAGTTTCTTGGTTTATTCTTGTGCATTTTAATTCATTGTCACTTTTTTGGTTCTAGATCAGTCTTTGAATACATCTTTAAAATTCCTCATCTGCTCCATCACACCTGAAGTGAATGAATGACTCATTACCTTGCTTCTGCAGAGCTGAATGGCATGTCAATGAGGGAATTAAGCCATTTGATTCAGGTGTGTGGAAAGAGGGATCCTTCTAAAAGTTGCTCTTGAGGACTGAACTTGGGCTCTGGTGTTATTGATCCTTTCAGTCTTTTTTCAGCTCCTTCTGTTTTATTATTCATCTTCTCTGAGTTTACCTGTTTGTCTTCTCTCCCAGCTGCATCCTATTTATAATTAACAATATTGAGGCTTCTGAATTTTTATTGTTTGTCAAAGGATCCTTGCATTGCCCTGTCTGTCCTCTTCCTGTGTTACCACTGTAAGTTCCCATTTTAAGTAATTTTCTAAATTTTTACTGATGTTTTGTATACTTGTGGAGGTGACAGCCCTCACCACAGCAACATGCATCATGCTAGTGATGGCCATATGAAGCCTGGTGAAGCAGTAAGGTTCATTACTTGATGCTTCACTCATTGCTCACTGGCTTTATCTGCTCCTGCTGCACTGAAACTCTGACTGGCTTGTTACTCAACTTAATCATAGCATTATTATGAAATGATCAATTTGCATCTTGCCATCTATTAAAGTCTCATTCCTAATTGATGGTCTCTGAGATGTCTTTTGAGGAGTTTTAAAGTAGCGCCTTCACTCATCCAGTGAAAACTGTCTGCTGCCAATCAAATTATTTGCGTGAATCAACTGGTTACATCCATACTTCCAGATAAGGGGCTTTAGTTTCTTGGTAGTCCAGCTGTTGATGCTTTGTTTTTGTGAGTTGCTTCCTGAAAATGCCCCCCTATTGCTACATCGTGCCTTAATCCATAGAAACAAAGTTAGTGACACTTTTTAGTTTATAAAGGTTTTAACAACCATTTCTCAAGCTTTGGGACTTTAGAAAACCACAGAGAGATATTTCATCCACAAATGGAGAAAACATGGAACAATTTTGAACCTCCAGAACAAATGCCGGCCGTTTCAAAATTACTTAAGAAACACATCAGTAGTACACAAAACTACTTCGAAAGCGCTACGGGCCGAACATCCTCAGTTTATGCCGACGTTCATGATTCAGCAGCAGAAATGGACTGTGCAAAAATGGCATCCACAAAGGAGTGCCAAACTGAAACCAACTGTTGATCCAAAAGAATATAAACGCCCATTTCAGGTTTACTGGAAATCTTAAAGGTTTTTTTATAAAAATTGAGATTGGTGCAATGGTTTAAGAGTGGAGTTAAAGCTCAAAAATAAAATGTTTTTGATTAGCCTGGTCAATATGTGGGCTTAAATTTGATTCATGACCATCAACAGGCTGTTCTTGCAAAGAAATTAAATCAAAAGTGGTCGAAATGAAACATTTCTGCAAAGAAAAGCTTGCCTAAACTCCTGTACTGTGATGTTGGAAAATTGCCAATTATTGCAAAGGCTTGATTCTAGTTGTGGCCACCAAGAGCTCAGGTTTAGATGGGAATTACTTTCTCACTTAGAGCCAAGTTTACTTGGGTAACTTTATTATCTTGGCAAATGAATCATTTTATATTTACTTTGTCTTTTTAGGACATTAAAATGTTATACAACCCAAGATATTTAAAGGTGACAAAAGGACAAAATCATTTTCGGTGTTGAAGGTTTTTGAAGGTTATTTAACTCTCTGGTTTGTAGCTGTTAATCATTTCTGCCTGGAGCTGTTTTTTTTTTCTTCTTTTTTAGCAATAAAATTATTTGCTCAGCACGTTAGAAAAAACTGAAAACAATGGAAAAGGGACACAGTAAAAACCCAAGGAGATGCAAAAGCTTTCATAACCTTTTCTTAGCAAACACAGAATAATTAGTTTAAAGAAATTCACATCAAGTAAGTTATTTTTTATGTATCTTTGCCACTTTGCAAAGAAATTACCTGAAATCGAACAGAAAGATATTACTGATGATATTGGTGCCCATAAGAAATCACTTTTTCTTTCAATTTCTAAAAATTTGATTTATCTAGAAATAGAAACCACTTTTCATTGGAAAGAAAGTTACCAAATTACTGGACAACCAGTGTCTTTTGAATTAACTTGTTTCCTATTATGAAAGTGGTGGGAAATAAGTTAGTAATAAATGTCCATTGGACTTAAGCTCGGCTATTAAACTGAACATATTCAAAGCTACTGAATGCAAAAAGAAATATGGTGGAGATGTTCAAGACATGTCCACGAACGAGCTTTCTTCTTATGTAAATGTCTTACATTATCAGATAAATCTAACTACTGAGAGCTGAAAGTTTAAATATTGAGTTGTACTGTAAAAAAACATCCCATCAATCACGCTTTAAATATTTTAAACTATATTAGCAGCTTGAAACAGAAGCTGAGAATGCCAGATACTTGTTTGTTGGTTTATTCGATACTTAATTTTTGGTTCCTCTTGTCTTCATACATCCTTGTACAACCTTCATTTGTTTTGTATTATCCTGTTCACACCTGGCCTTAGCTTGCTAATTGCTACACCTACAATGCGTCAAATGTCACCTTCTTTAAAAATGCCCACTTGAGTTTCTTTGTTCTCAGATGCTTATTTTTTGTTTACCTCCATCTGAAGTTTAGATGTTTTATGAATTGCGCTCTCTCTTTCTCTGTCTCTTGTTCCTTTGATTGTTCAAGCAACACCTTTTATTTTTGGTTTATTCAATTAAACCCTTTCAGTTTTCTCACCTCTGTTGCTTGCAAACTTTGTTTTGAGCTCTTAATGTGTGTAACTATAACAGCTACAGTGTCTGACACTTTGGATGGGTCTCAGGAAATTAGAGTATAATCTAAGACGTAATTCATTTCAGTGAATAAATATGAATGCTACAACAAAAACATGACGTATATTCATTACAGCAGAATACAATGTAATTTTTAGATTTCTTTTATGGCTTACAGCCAATGAGTTTCTAGCAATTGTTTTAATACATAAGAACAATAAAATAATTTTTAATGCAAAAATGCTATGCAAAGACTGCAGTAAGTTGTGCAATATGCTAATCCACCAAAGGTCATTATAGAAGAATCTCACTGCTCAGAGTTCTGTACCGAGAGGCGGTCTTGACCTCTACGGCGCCACCAACCCTCAGTGCTTACACCAAGTTGTTGACCAAATTGCAGAATGTCTAGTTCACATGGCCTGTTTTTTTTTGTGTGGTGTGTTAAGACCAATTGGGTTAAATCAGTACAGCGTTGGGCTCTTGCTGCCCACCACAAGATGTTGCCCTGAGCGGTTGCCCATGTCACCCATAGTAGAAACTGCCACTGACTGGAGCCAAACATGTAAATTGAAAGTTTAATGAAAGGAACAATTATGGTTGAAAAGAGTCGACAAGCAACAGGAAAGCTGCCACAGCTTTTGGAGGACTGTGGCACTTCTACTCTTTATTTCTTTATTTGTTTTGTGTTTGGGGGGAGATTCACAAAGAATAGAGACTGAGTGCAGTTGTAGTTGGATCTTCAAGAGCTGCCACACACAGACACATCTAGGATGTATGTTGTCCTTGGCAGGCTTCTTGTTTGAACCAATTTCGAGAGACTATTCTAAATAAAACAAGGAGTCTGCCATTGGCTGCCATTTACAAACTAACCAATCCAAGCGTGTAATTTATTTTTCTTGATACTGATTGATTGTATTCCCCAAAACCAAACGTACGAGTCCAAATATTAGCTCCCGCGGTTGTAGAAAGATTGTTTGACTGTGGATATTAAAGTACATTTGGTGTTGCCATAGATACTTATGGCTTTGGGTCTCTCCATTCCCTGTAAATGCATGAGATCAAGTTTAATCCTGTAACACTGTCAGTTGTTTTCTGTGCAAGAGGATTCTTAAATCATTGATTCAAAACAACACATGGCTACTATTTTGTTTCTTTTCCCCCAGTTTCATCCTGTTAATGTCAGTGAGTGAGATGACAAGAGGGAAGCATTTCAAGCAGGAAATATTTCAGATTTCTCTCTGAGGATCCAGGATTATTAAGCCAAAAACAAAACCAGACAACATGAGACTGAGCCCAGGAGTCCAACATGGAGAACCGCTACAAACATGATCAGAAGGAGAAATCAAACACTTTCAGTTTTAACTAATTTACTTCAATTATCATTAGGCTATAGGGCTCTAAAATGGCTTTAAATGCATGACAGGAATAATGCGCAGTGCCATGTCCAGTCAAGCCCAGCTGTCTGTTGGTTATTGGCAGTAACTATAATACACAACGTGGCCCTCTTCCATTCCTGCCTCTGTCTGTGCTTATTCTGCGAGTATGTTCAACTCGTGTTATGCAAAGCATCTGAGGCCAAAGAAATTAGCTCGTCCTGGCCAGCAGCCATATTGACTTGGGAAGAGGGGGGTGTGCTCAGAGTCCCAGTAGTTTTTGATGCACTATTACTCCAATATAAAATTTGAGATGCATTTCATCAAAGCATGGACTGAACTCGTGCTTCCTGTCTGGGAGCAAATCGATGTTCCCAACGCTCCTTGAGGAAATGAAAGAACCGTCTGGATGGTGTAATGAAATCTAAAACTGGGAGTTTTATGAGATGCAGCATTTGAGTGGCGTCTATCAAAAGCGTCTTAAAACAAAGTGGAGAATCAATATGGATATTAACAATACTCTCCCGCACAGATGTAGACAAATCAATGATGATGATCTCAAGTAATATCCCTTGAAGCTGTTCTTGCATTTATTTTAACTGAATTATCTTTATCCCTGTGAGGTTTCCGTGACATATTAATTGCTTGCCTAAGTGTTCTGTTTTCTAAGCACTTTGATTAATCGTCTTTGTCTTATCTGTCCATCATTATTGATCCACTAAACACACACTTAATCTTTGCTTTTTGGAACTAGAGATTTAATTACATCCGCCAATGCTGTACTTTCTGCCTAAGCACACTCCTCGCTCAAAGAACACTTGTCACCTGTCTTTGCCCGTTACGATCCAGGGAGTTTTCTGCCTGTACTGCTAGCAAAGCAGTAAGTGTACATATGTAAACAACTCAAGTAAATGAACATCCTCCAGCTGCAAGTCCCAGTGACTTGGTTGTCGTTCACAGTGGGGGACTTTCCCCCAGTTCTCTGAGGCGTTTTCTCTGCTCACAAATGGTCCTCAGTCTTTTTTAGAACAAAGTGGCTGTAACGCTACATGAGGAAGTATGTACAGTCATGGCACACATTTAATTTGAGGCCATTTTCCTTATTTTTTCATGGCGCTTGCTCACAAAAACGAGTGGAGTGACGTCATTTTTGTGGTTTTAGAACTATACTTTTCTCTTTGGTAATAGACCACCAGCCTATTCTCCTGCTACCGTCTTTATAATAAGTTAAACTGTTAATTCCAGGACAATGCAGCTGAAGTGTGTGAGCAGAAAAAAATATACACCTCATGGTCCCTCATGGTGGCAGCTCTGTCATGTTGGCTGTGATTTGTTCTGTTTTTAGACTTTAGATACTATTTTTTGGTGGGGAAAGAGGAAGGGGTTATTGAGGCATTGCATGTTTGGACAACCATTTCCTGTAGTTCTGGATCCTGTGCAGCTGCAAGGTTTTTTCCCCCCAGACAGTTGCTATAATGCACAGCCTTGACAACAGTGCATCGTTTTTACTGGGAGCGACAGATTAGCATCTCAAAAGTCAAGTGATACCTGAACTGTGACCCTAAATCCAACAGGAGTTTAAATGATGATCATTAAGTAGGATTTTTTGTTTTTTCTTTAGTTGGTGGCAGAGTTTTGAAAAATACATCAGTGGAAAAAAAGGGAATCCTGGATTTCGGATTGAAAATACGTGTTCCTATTTTTTTTTGGGGGGAAATAACAGTCCCCTTGACGGTGTTCTCACCAAGTAAATACATAAATAGAGAGAACACAGCTGAGACTAAGGGTTTCACTCGTGAGCAGAGGAAGCTTGAGAGTCAAACTGCAGCAGATTGTGAAAAAAAAAAAAAAACGCATTCAATTTGATTTTTAAAACAGCAGAGCACATTTGTAAGAAACACCTTTTTTAACGAGAAAGCAGTTTTTTTGAGGAAGAACAGTATGAAGATATTTCCCACAAACTAATGTTCTTAGATTCCAAAAAGAATAAGTCCTCCATATTTTATAACTAACCTCAGCGAGTTTTGGAACGTAGCAGTTATCATATAATAGATTAGCGGAGATATATCAAAATAAAAGGGGTCTCTCTCTCTCTTTTTATTAAATAATAGCTTTAGGAATAACTATAAAGGATTTACCATGCTCAGGCACTTTGGCACATTTTATCATTTTGGTGGACCTCAAATGTTTGTGTGGATTAATTTCTGTCAAAGCAATTTATTTCCTTTACATAAATCTATGTGAAGCTAAAGTCAGACTGCTGCTATCTACACAGAACAAAAGTTAGCAGAAATTGTTGAGTGAAACTGGAACAGAATTAAGCAGAAACAAGGGAAGAACAAAACGCAAAGCAGTGAACTCATGATAGATGTATTTCACACCTGAATGTATTTAGCTGCGCCTGTTCTGAGATTTTACACAATTGCAAAAAAAAAAAAAAAAAAAATTACCTAGGGAATTTGTAAAGAAATGTTGTATTGCCTTTTTTTTAGGGTGGGTGACTCAGTATTGGAGTTAACACAATTTTAGATGTTACTTATAAAAACAGAAAAATCTCTTCACTTCAAGTTTACTTTGTGTTTGTAATTAGACTCTTGATTAAAACACACTGAAGTTTATGATGAAAATGACAGTTTGACATAGACATTAGCAAGGCAATGTCTATTTCTACATTTACTAATTCCCTTGGTAAACATACATTGTTTCTATTTAAGACTTAGACATAATTTTTCCACTTGCGTCTCTGGTTTCAACAATGACAGGACTGAAAACCAGATATCACTCTGGTTAGTAATATTCACTAATATTATATAGCCCAGCACTGGATGGAAAGAACAGTGTGAACATGTGTTTCAGACAAAGTATTTACCGTCTTTTTCCTTTTCTATTTTTCAAGCAAAGTGGATGTCTTTCAATGGAGCTAATTGGCTTGGCACTGAGAGCCAGAGGCAGCCTGCAGAAGTCAATCAGAAGTTTCCACTCTATCCAACAAGCTTTTCCTCCAGCTTTGAAATGGGCTGAAGTCTCTCAGGAGAAGTTTATCAAGTAGGTGGTCAAATGGTAGCTTTACTGAGTTGATATGTAAACATATAATTTTAACACCAAACAACTTTTTTGTAAATGCAATCACTGGTTTCAGGTCCACTAAAGTAGCAGCATTTGACTAAAACTGAAAGCTTCAGTCAGATAGGTTAGAAACATCAACAGAGGTGAAAACAAGAATTATTTCATAAAGTTTTTGCACCTTTCTCGCACCGTAAATCGAATAAAACGCAGCAAAAAACTTTGCACTGGATTGCAAGTCTTTGCTGCTGTGACCAATATTCCACACGTAGAGCCACAAAAGGACCTTTTTCCAACTAACTCTTGTTGTAACCAATCAACATTTCACTGATGCACGCAAAAGAGGATGGAAAAAATGAGGCAAACATTTAAAGCTCTTAAGGGATGCATAATACCCTGATTCATCCATTAATCTAAAACATTAGTAGGCCGTACAAGACAATAGAACAACACTTTCTCATCAATTTCTGCCAGTTAGAGGGGACTCTTCTTACCATACCCGAGTTAAAAAGGGAAATGGCTGTCGGGACGAAGAAGTGCTTGTACCATTTCCTTTTTATTCAGGGAAGTCTGAGTTGAAGGCCTCTAGGCAGAAACTGAAACTCCAATAATAAGGTCTGGGAGCTGTCACAAAGAATGGCATCAGTCTTCCTGATTGTCTATTGAACAAATCTGTAAGTGTTCACTGTTAAACCCCAGAATCTTATTACTTGTCTTTATCACTCTGATTAGTGTTTTTTTTTTCTTTTTGACCTGATGTTAAGGTTGCCAAACCACCAGAGGTGAGAAAAGGTCAGCACAGAGTCTGTGTGATCTATAAAATAGAATCATCAGGGAGTTATTGATCTGAAACTTTAAGGTTTTTCTCAGACAAGAGCGTCGCTGCAGTTCCCTTTTTTGCAGGTTCTCTGAATGACAGGTAAAATTTAACTTGTCATCCAGAATAGTCACATGGTAACTGTAATTTCCAACAGTATGCACTAACTGTCCTTTGATAACTGTTTTTTGATTGGTGTTGTGATGCTTTTGTCTGAAGTTAATGCACATGTCTTTCGGTTATTTTTTTTGTTCATTTATTTAGAGGAAAGTTTGAGATCTTTAAGGCACCAACTGCATGTGTTCTACTGCAACAGAGTTTAAGGTATAGTTCACTTCTGCATTGTTCTCATTTTCCTAAATTTGCATCCCCAGTGTGCGCTACATATTGGGGATGTCAATGACATGAAGATGACATCCTTCCCCCTCTGCATGTGTGGCTTCCTCAGACAGTCTAAAACCTGTATCATCTCATTTGCTTTTGGGTGTGAGGTTGTGCCTGCATCGTAGTTTGTCCTGTGTTGTCTTGCGATAGACTCTGGATCAAGACGTTAACGGTGCTAGCATCTTGATCCATCTTGTTTTTCTTAAGAAAAACAAGCCCCATCGTATGTAATGAATTAGAAATGAAGCATTGCAAGAAATTCTTTTTAAACTTTGAAGGTCAAGATTATTTCAAAATTCAAAATGCACCATTACTGCTTCATGAACAAGATATGTATATCAAACATCATATACAAACAGCAGGTACTGTTGTTTTCGCGTCTTGTTTTATTTTTGAACTCTACTGTAATGTTTTTCATAGTTTAATAAACAGCTCTTACCTTTTCACAGAACTAGAAATAACGCTCATAAATAGTACACTGATTTAATTAGTGTTAGTGAGGTTGGTAACACTTCGGTGATACAGTGACAACTGTTTTTCCTGTGATAAATGGTGTTGTCCAGTGATAAACATGTGAAGCCTGGAGCAGAGCTTAGTTTATTAATTACATCGTTAAACACAGAGCAGATATAGAGTTGTTTTACACATTTGTGATGCTTCATAGTTTCACAAAGCTGTATCTTGGTTAGATGAAACACCAAAGCCAGTATGCCATATCCCTAGAATACCCCAGCAACCAGAAAAGATGATTATTTTTGCATTTTTGGCAAACTTTGCAGAGTTATAGCAGAACTATTTTTTATTTCTAGTGTGGGTGGTACACCGATTAGAATGTGTCACCTTGTGTCACCCGACTGTCTGAAACAGTCATCATCCCTTTCTCCCTCTGGAGTCGCTGATGCACCGCCCAACCAGCGGTTCCAAAAGGGGAAACACGGCACAAGAGGTTTATTACACACGGAGGCTGATCACGGCTCGGGAGCAGGGCGACCCTACAGGCGAGGCATCCATGCATTTACATAATCTATTGGGCCGACTCCTGCATTTGCATATCTGGACACTTCCATGCCACTGGGGCACTGTGATTCACTTCCCCACACCAGACAGTGCTCTTACGAGTATAAAACAGGGAGGATATAAAGCTTGTTTGACTGCTTGTTCCTTCTTGGATTCTTAAGGCGTGTGTAATAGACGTAAAGACATTTGACCGTGGAATTATTTTGCGGTTTCACTCTGGAAAGCAGGCGTTTTGTTCACAAGGAGGTACCTGACGGGCCTTTAAATGGAGAAGAAGACTGACATGCGTGTCAATTTAACAATTTGCTGGTTTCAGTTTGGAGGGGGGGTTTTGTGGTGTGCAGTGAAGCAGCAACACATGCTCTCTGCTTCTCACCCACCTCTCATGGATACTGTAATAGATACAGCCTCTGAAGGACTTGGGGATGGTCAGACTGCTCACCTGTTAAAACCGACTTTCTCAGTCAATCTTTGACAAAGCATGCCGCTCGTTCTGCAAGCAAAGGATCTTGAGATTATTGGAGGGTGTTTATTATTTGCCGTTGTAGCTGTACGTGACACACAATGGGAAGTAATTAAATATGAATTCTGACCTTATGTGGTGCTACAGCAAATCTCTGTTGTATACTTCAAGTGTTTTTCTTAACAAATGTCGAGTGCTGATATCCAGCAGAGCACAACACCGACTCAACAGCAAGCGACGGGAAGGGAACGCGGGGTAGTCATGCTCACACCACTGAGGTTATTGTGAGGATTGTCAGGGAAGAAGAAGAGCACAGAGGAGCAACAGAAATTAAAGATGTTAGTCTGCCAGTTTGTCACAAAGGCGGTGTGCTCCTGTGTGATAGACTGGCAGACCGTACCAGCTCTATATCCTCTGGGACATGCAGGCGTCTGTTGTAGAGTGACATTCTTTAAAGAAGCTCTTCTTGCTTTATGAGGGCAGAGTGAAGCTGCTGGTTGTGTGTCTTATTAGGGCTGCTTGTGTCTGCAAAAGGTTTATGACCTGAAACGGACAGAAAGCCCACAATCAACATGATGACCTAGTGGATGGCAGCAACGATACAGCGGTGGCATCTGAGCGTATCTGAAAAGCTGCCCGAAACTTCTGTGTAATGACAAGCAAAAACAAGGATACTGCAGAAAGAAAAGAAATTGGAAAATAGTTCAGATCAATCAACCAGTCTTTATTGTGTGTGACAAAACAATTTGATTCTTTGGTTCAGACAGTGTTTTGTGCATTTATGTGGAAAACTCATAAGGTCATATGCAAAGAATTAGCTCTACTGTGCTGTGAAAGTAGAGATTTTCTTTAGTATTGATCTTTAACACTTAAATATTTCAGTTCTGACAACAAACTTAGAACTCCTGCAGTCTTGAGAAACAGGGTCAATTAGAGCTTTTCACTTTGTGTCCGGTCGAGGGAGGTCTCACTGACCCTGCGTGTGCTTTTTCAAGTTTTTAGTGTGTGTGGTTTTGGGTTGACAGTGCCGAGCTTTGAGTGGAGTTCCATCATTTACGTTAAGTGATCTTGATCTTTACTTAGCAAACACTTGGATCACCCAAGCTGAGAGAATACTCCCCATTTACTTTTAAAAAAATTTTTTTTAAACTTTTGTTAGATTTTAAAATGTTGGTTTAATGCCAGATGTAGCATAATGTGTCTTCCAAAAAGGAGCACTTTTGTTATTTGAGTCCGGAAAATATTTTGTTTTCTTGAGGATCATGAAGATGTCTTTGGATAATCTGAAATGAACTACTTTGGGTATATTTTTGTGTTGTAGACATCAGTAGTTTTCACCTTGGGACTCTCCTCTGAATGCCGTTTATGTGCAAAACCAGTTGCTTACCAACCGTGTGGGCTTGTTTTGGTTTGCTTTGTTTTAAGTCATCATCTAAATACATGCATTTGTATTTACTGAATCTATTTTTGTTTTGATGATTTGAATTAATTACAATAAGTGTGAAAAAAGTTCACTGGTATGAACGTCTTATGTCAAGTAGACTGTGCAAATGTTTTTGTTTTACTTAAACTTTTACAATGAATGTTTCAAAAATCTAAAATGAAAGCTACTTTGGGTTTTTTGGGTACTTTTTTTATGCAAAAAAAATCAATACTGTGCTGACCACCAATTTTTGTTTAAGTTTATTAAGGAAACAGATCACTGGACTTCATGCACACTTTGTTCCACGAGAATAATTTCCACTTACTTTTCCAAAAATCAAACAGCTTCACTGTTTGATTTTTGTAGCACATTTGTAAATGATCCAATGGCAAAACTGCAATTTGAATGAATGACTCAAACATCAAAGTTGCTCTTGTTTGTTCCTTAACAGAGGGCACAGTCTCTGAGTCTCAGTTATGGGGATTCAGTTGAGACTGCACTAGAGTTTAGAGCCCGGCTTTACAAATTTATCCCAATTCAAATATACCAGTATTAGAAGACGATTAACTGGCTAGAAGGCAATGTTCCAAATACATCTCAGAGGTGTCAGACGGAGCGTTAGAAAAGGCTCTGAACCCTATTCAACTTCTTCTATAAAACTCTTGATAGGTAAACTTTTTTTTTCCAAGGTCTCTATGCTTTGTACTTGGATGTTTCAAGTTAAACCATGGAAGACGGGAAGTGAGAGAACCTTTAATACTGGGAGACAGAGAAAAAGTAGAGATTTGGGTTCATAATATATCTCTACAGGAAAGAAAGAAATGTCTGGAAACTAAGCTTTATGGCGGCAGGAGCTCGGGTTTCAGCTAAAGTTATTCAGTTACTATGTTTAATAACTTCAGATGGAACTGATCTGAACAGTTCTGCTTCAGTTTTTCAGTTGTATGATGTCAAAACACAACCTTTAATAATTAAACACAGAAGGTATGCTTATTCTGCAAAAAGCAAAAAAAATTCCCTCCGAGAAGTTTGTAAAATCTTCTTTGTGAGACTATCGATATATTATTAATATGTCTAAGGCAAATGATGACTTTCCGTGGACTTTTGCTGTTAAGGAATTTGTGCATTTCTCTCCTTTTAAACAACACATTAGGAGATCTCTTGTGTACAAGCTTGAACTACTGCCGGTAACAATCCTGCATCCTTAAATCAAAACACAATATTTTCAAAATCCTTGTGCCAGTGTTTTCTTTGCTCTTGTATTTTTTTTTTTATTTATTTATTTTTTGCTGTTGTATGTTGGCGACTAGGGGCAAAACAAGTTTAAAAAGAGTGAATGTATTTAATAGTTTGGAAAAATATCTCAGGAAAGCAAAAACATGTTGTGTCCCGCAGAGTAAAAAAATAATAGCTGTGTTGAGTGTATCCATGGCAGAGGTCAAGGCCCCACTAAATAGCTTTCTTCACTTTATGTGCTCCAACTTTTGCTCAGATACTGTTTGTCTTTCCTAGACACTGATGCTAATTAACAGTCTCCAGTGTATAAGTCTGTGAGCTTGTATGAGCCACATTTTTGGACTGTGATGATGCTAATATAGTAATAATAAGTTATGTGTTTCTGTTGCAAACTTCAGTGTTTATTGGAATTGTATTTAAAAGATCAACACAAAATATTTGGGACGACAAAGAGAAAGTATGCAAACTCTTTTTTTGTGCAAAATACTTCCATTTTAATAACCTTGGATGGCGATGTGTCTGTGGCGGCAATTGTGAAGTTGTGTTATAGATTCACATCGGGTTTAGATCTGGACTTTCTTTTTGGAAATGTCTCTGGTTGTATGTTTTCCTGTTGGTCAACCACTTCGCCCACACTTTAAGTGTTTTGCAGCCTATAATTTATTTACACTGATTCATCTTCCCATAAAATTTACGAATTTTGTTCTCACTGCCGATGAACAAACATCTTACTCCGGTCAAAAACCTTCAAATAATTTTGGCCCATCTGACTTCAGGCTATGGCAAAAAAAAAAAATACAAGATTAGAAATGATTGAGGTGATTTAAATCAACAATGCATGTTCACTTCTTACCTATATTCTGTAACCGTTGTTGGTAAACTTTGAAACTGAATTGAACATACATGTTGGGTAAGAGCTCAGCATTAAGAAAGCACTGCCTCAATACATTTTGTGAAGTGGGATAAAAAAAGAAAAGGAAATCACATCTGCAGAGGAAGAATTTCAGGATGTTACTATTCCAAATGGAATGCTTTCTGACTGCTTTTTTCTAAATGAATGTCAATTGATGTTCTATAAAATGAATATTCTGCTGATTTATAAGCCAGTAAGAGTTTAAGTACTTGCATTCTTGTTTCTGATCTTTTAGTAGTGACTTTAAAGTAATGGGTGTGTCTGTTGGCTTTTCTTCAGGTCCCAATCTCTGAAAATGCAAACATTACAGTGTGGTATGACAATGTACCAGGAGCATGTTTATTCTAAACTCCCTTGTGCCTGATGATTGATTTCTGTTAGCTCTAAGTGCTGACTCAGTTGAAAGAAGAAAGTCGTCTGAAGGGGGAACAAATGGGCTGAGAGATGCACACAGAGAACCATCAAAGAAGTTGAGCTCAGACCAACTGCAATGGCTTTGATCTGCCTGCAAAATCCTTTGCATAATTCTTAGTTTCTGGAATTTGTTCACAGTCTAATCTTTACGTTTCAGTCAACTACGTTTGTTTTGCCTTCACAGACCAACACGGAGGCCAAAACTCAGCTTATCCAGCAAGATTACTCTCGTTCTGTTTTATCATTTGTACAAAAAATCCATATGAACAAACCACCAAAATATTCAGAGGCCAGGGAGAACCAAATGTACCTCACATTGATCTTTTTTCTCTTTTCCTTCAAAGTTTTCTCAACTTTTGGACATGCATTTAATACTGCAAATTGTCCCTGAAAACCTAGAATTCACCTTTCAGAGAGCGAGAGAGAGCTGGGGAGAAAGACATTTGAATAAAGTTAAATCTTTATTCACCTGATAACACTGTTGAATTTTACTTTATCTACATTCTTGTTTCAAAATTGAACTAACTGAAATATACTTGATACTACAAATTAATAATTGACCCAATTAGTGATCAGACGCATTATAACCTGATCACTTAAAGTGTCAATATTTGTATTTTGAGAATTCATATTTGTATATGTCTTTCTATTACGTGTACAATTAAGACTTGCTTTTGAAATTTTTAAGATTTCTAATACATGCATACAATTGAGTGGCTCATTAATACCGACAGTTTAGAGATTTGTGAAACCTTGAGCATTCATTTTCCTTTCACTTTACAAATGTGTATTACTTTGTGTTGATAAAAGTGAAATCCCAATAAAATAAATTTTGCAGTTGTAAAGTGAGAAAAAAGCTAAATTATTTTTCAATGCACGGCTTATTCAACTTGAGAAATATTTACCCAGTTTGCTGAAATACCAAAATGCTGTTTGTCTATTGAAAAGGGAAAACCCGTGTCCATGAATTTGCTTGATGGTCACTGATAAATAACTACTGTAAATACTCCTTTTGTAACAGCCGTTTTTCACTTACTAACTTTCCACGGTTGTATAAAGTGACCATGGTAAATCATTTCACTACTTTTTCCTCAATCAGTGAAACTTCTTTGTATTTTCTGAAAGCCTGAATGCATCCCCCAGGACCTCAGCTCTTTCAGTGATTAGGGTAGCTGAACTCTTGCACAGTGGGCTTTTTGAATTAAACCCCCCGCCTCTTTGCGGTAGGCCACTCACCAGGCTGATGTTGCAGGCTAATTGGCCTCAGGGTTGGTGAGCAGGTTTCACCAAAGGTCCTCAGGGATCAGGATAAACCGGTAGAGGGAAAGGGTTGCTGTGCATCCCCTACTGTCAGTGGCCACTCAAGGCATGGACTGCTAGTCCTTATAACTAACCCCTGCTGCGAGTGGTCAGGACCTGGGCTTTAGCTGTAAGAAAAACTGGAAATTATTCAGAGTTCATGTTGGAGGAGATAAAAAATAAAACACAGTAACAGGAAATGCAGGATAAGACACTGTGGCTAATTGCAGACTGCAAAAGTTGGAAATGTAACTTTTGTGCAGTTAACAGACTAAAACAAATACAAAGCCTTCTTCATCTGTGTGTAAAATTACTGCTGTTTGTCCTTTTTCTTTCTTTTGTGTTTTCCTTTCTCTAAATTGTTTTCATGCTTGAGATGCATCTCGTTTTACATTACATATTAGAGACTCTGACAGGATAATCCTTTTCCATTTGTCAAACCCACCAAATCCCAGTGAGAGATTTTCCTTTAAGCACCGATTGGTAAGAAGGGACAGGACCCACATAGCATCACACAAAACAACCACATAAATGATCTTTAAAACATGTGGCATGCGTACGTATGTTTTCCTCATCCTGCACTTTGAAGCCCTTTCATGAAACATGATAGAGGAATAACCATTTTATCATCTTAGGCACACTATCTCTTTTGGAAACATGGACTCAACTTACAAGGTAATTTTCTAGTCATGTTGACCAATTAAGGACGTTTATGCTACATGTCACATTCACTCACTAAATGACATACAACATGCAGGCATGCAGCATTTTACCCAAGAGATCTCTAAACTATTACTAACCAGAGTACACCCAAACGGTCTTGGGCTTTTTTTTTAAATATGTTTTTATTAAATGTCTTTCTCAAACTTAATTTGCTGGAAGTCCAAACATTTAAGCAATGGGATATTGGATTAAATTCTTAGTTCTTAATCTCTTATCAAATATCTTCAAGGTGATAGACATTTGCAGAGGTTTAGACTTTTCCTTGTGAAAGAAAACATTTGATTATGGTAATACATGCAAAAAAAACACATTTTTGTTTTCTGTTTTTGCTAAATTATTTTTACCAATTCTGTTGCGAAATAGAAACCAAAAAAAAAAAAAAAAAAAACAACAAACAAACATTGCAAATGGCCCTGAAAGCTCCAGCAACTATGAAAATTGTCTCCCCTAAACTTTGAACCTACGATACAAAATACAAACTTTGCTCCCCAACCTTGGATTATAAGGCTATTTGATCCTAACCCCAATGAGCCTCCATTCAGGACAAACAACTCCTTTAGGACACCTTACAGCCTGCTCAACACATAAGTAAAGGTCCCCTTGTGGTAATTACAGTTAGAAGACCTGAGGGCATACCCATATCTCCGGACCCTTTTTACTGCAGCACACGGCCTACCATTTAATACGCAGGCAGTAGAGAACAAGTACAACAGTAATGAGGGCAATCATTTTATGCTAGTACCAAACCGTGTTGTTTAACTGGAATCACAAGCTGAAATGACGAGCAGAAGAATCATGTCGGAGTGTGTGTGAAGGCACCAGTTAAATTTACGGTGCCGTAAACAGGGCATGGGAAGGCAATATAGCAAAGACTCTACCGTGGCATGAGAAAGTATTTCGACCCTCACAGTTGTCGTCCTCTGTTCTTTTTTTTGTCAGTCCAAGAAATTTTAAGATGAAAAATCTGGGTAGATGTGAAAAATGTTTAAATAATTAAATTTAATAAATCGAGGGGGAAAAAAAGCAACATGCTGTTGCATGCTGTTGCATACACCACTATATGTATATCAACTCTACTGTTGGGCAGTCAGAGCTGGCGAATTATGACAAGCCGCAGATGTCAATGTAAATACTGCTGTGGCAAAATTTTATTTTGAAGGATACTGATTTTTATTCACAAGAAATATGTAAATTAATATATTTAATCATTTAAATATGTTAATCATGTTTGCTTGATTCACATTTTTGTCTGGTGTTGCATAACTTAACGTAGATAGATTATGGAACCACAATAAGGACCGTTATTTGGATGGAAACGTAGAACAATAGTGAACCAATGGATTAGTGATGGACCCAGAACAACATTTAAATACCTGCAGGCCTCTCTGAGTTGAAGGCAGTGTTCAGGAATTAAAAAAAAGTTTTATTATTCGCCAATAGACAGGCGCTTGGTCTTCTATAACATTTCAGAAAGTCGAAACTTATAACCTTGTATGTTGTATGCATTTGTTTGGTATAAAATATTCACTATTTGTTAACGAAATATCTGTGCACTGAAGGTTGCGAGGCAGTCATAGCTGAAGTTTATCCTTGGAAAGGTGGATGCAGTCTGAAAAGAATTTCTACTGTTTAGTATAATGTAAGAACATCGCTATTGTATTGGATTCGCAGCCACAACAGCAAAATAAAGCGGTGGTGATGGACAGCTGAAAAGGAAAGTAGCTTGAAAGTTGGCAAAAAAACATGGTGGTTTTGTTTTTCCTTTCCTCAACAGATTCCACAAGAATTTTAAATAAGAAAAAGCACATTGAAAGTGTCTAAATTTGTGGAGATGTATTATTAGAGGTGATGATGAAATGGGAGCAGAATGCTGTAGAAGGTGACTTTGAGAGCTTAATTTACTGTCAGGGGAAAATAAAAGGGGTGACAGGTGAGAGAACATCATAAAGATGAAACTGAGGAGGCAGCTGTCAAAGTGTTTCTGTGTTTTATGAAACATGCAAAAACTCCTTCCTGTGCTTACAGTTATGTCTGTAGTCGCCCGACGTAAAGCCCTTGCAGAAATAAAAAATGGATGTACAGACAGGCGGATCATGAATGCAAGATACACACCTGCCTGCATCTAAAAATTGTGATTGAGGATTTGTAGTGCTTCCTAAAAATACAAATATCCATGTTAAAATGGTAGGTTTGTCGGAATATTTGGTAATAAATGATTTTCAAATATATATATGTATGTTACCTTTGATGTGGCCATTTGTCCTGTGCAATTCAACTAAAAAAACTTGACTCCTCCTTACCTTAAGCTTTCCAGCAGAACCTGGAGGTTTATGTGTTAAAATAGACTACTGCAAACACTTTTGTGTGTCGCTCTTTCACATTACGGCAGATATTTTGATATCCTGAATCAGTTTTGTCATATATTTCTTTTTGACTCAGATTTATTAATTACTTCTTGTTCATCTTTAAGCGGAGTGTTGCAGAAAGCTGGCAAATTAATGCAAACACGCTCTGTCTTTAGAGATTTGCAGCAGTGTTCAATAAGGTTCAGGATTATGACAAATCAACGACAGCTCAAGCATCACTGTTCTAGGGTGGCACTCTAATATAAACTTGAAGTCACAAGGGCATGCTTTGGATGAATAACAGAGAAGACTTGTGCTGGAAAATGGTGAATTTCCATCCGTTTTTCCTCGTTTGTGTGACAAGCGAGTCCACTTTCTTCTTGCTAATACCCAATTAGGGAGATGATTATTGATTGAGGTGTTGAAAGTTGACTGCTAATCTCCCTTCTGTCAGGCTGAGGCGATCAATAGTTGAACGTAATGAGCAACCTGGTTCCTCGGCGCTAATAAACAAAATTAGATTCTGACCGGGGTACATATTTGTAAACCAAGAGATGGGCAGATTCAAGCCTCAGATATCTGTTTTCTACTTTCAGAAAGCAACTTTGTTAAGCACACATGACAAATGCCATTGTCAGGCTGGAAAATAAAAACACTATTCAACTTCTTTGCTAGCAGCAATGCTAATGTCATCAACAAGCACTAATGTCTGTTCAGAACACCTGTTTTGCTCCATAATCTGTTGTATGGACATCTATCGAACAGTTTTAGCACTTGCATTTAAATTTCTAACGCCCCTGGGTGCCTATAAACAAAGCCTGATTAAGAGTGAAGGTAAGCTGATGCCACCAAATGCAAGAGAACAGCATGATTATGGCTAATTACTTCCAGAAGGCAATTTTCTCCCCCCTTACACTTCGTTTTACTAACTTTATGATGAAAGTTAGTCATGACTGAACAAGTGACTGTATTTGACCCATCAAGGTCAGTTAAACAATAAAATGGAGCAGAAACCCTTTATGCAAAACGTAATTCGCTTCAAGGACGGAACAATTGTTCTTCACATTCACATCCAACCAAGTGATTATATTTAATACTCGTAGAAAGGCATCTGTTTTCCATTTGTGACTTTAACATTATTTTTTCATCCTGTGAAAAACACATATGTACTTAAAACTAACAAATGTCACCTGTTTTAGTGTAGAGAAAAATGTCATGTCGCCTCCTTGTTGTCACTTTTCTCTGAAAAGATGCTACATGGTGCCACGCTGCAGTCTCTAAGGGCCTCCTCAGTCTGTTTTCAGATGCGGTATTAAAATGCAGGCAAACTTTAGGAAATATGACACACTCTGCAGCACATTAAATCTTGACTTCTGGGATTGGTGGCAGCCACAAATACAAGAACTGTCTGCATGATGATAAATAAAACCATGGGGGCTCTACCTTTATGTAAGAAAGATCCATAAGCTCCCTTGTATTCAAATGAGTCGATGCAACTACTTGCTCTTATGAACTACTGCATAATGGTGTTTATGGATTAAATGATATTCATGTAGCTGCCAATATTGCACAAACAATCCAATAAATCCAATTGAAATTCAGTTTATTTATATCAGCAATTCACCATAAATGTCATCTATAGGCACTTTGCAGAAAAAGGTAAATTAATTCCATCCAGTTTTATCCTTAATGTCAAACAACTCAGTTCATTTATTGAAATACGCCAGTGTTTATAAGGAAATCCACCACATTGCTGCAAGTTGCTCCTGGACGATCATGTGTTGACAGTGGACTCTTGCTTGCATTGTGTTGTTGACTTTGCGACAATCCCCCACATTGACCGTGCATGTAGCGACAACAAACAGGATAATTCCCCTTAACAGGAAGAAACCTCCAGCAGGACCAGAACGGCACTGAGTGAGCAGGATTGTAATTTCAAACATAGTAGTGAGATTTTATTTCTACAAATGGCGTTGAGAAAAACAACTTTTAAGACTCTGATTTGTTTGTTGGTTTTCTTAGCAGTTGATTGTCAACCTGAAGTTTATTCTGTATTTGTGATTGGAATGTCAGAGATTAACCACAGAAATGATCAAATCAAATGTCATCCATCTTTTCAATATCTTCCTTATGCCTAATATCTGAGAATCAAACTACATTAAGAATGATCCTTAGGTGTTGCGATTGATGTACAGTTGAATTCTAGTATTTCTGATCCTGATCAGATGCCAAAACTACCTGGACTGACTTCTTTCAGCGCAACAGGTCCAGTCTAAGCTCCTTCTAGGTGATGCAGCTCTTTATCTCTGAGGATCAGCCCTGCAACTCTACTGAATGTTTATCCCAGCTGCATAAAATTCAGGATCACGTTCATGATGCGCAGCATTCACAAGGTTTCGCAACATGGAGAGACAAAATTGAGAGCTTTGCTGCATGGCTCTGCTGTCTTTAAAGTGAGACTGACTGAAGAAATGCCCATACTACTGCAGAAAAAGCTTCAATATGTCTGTCCATCTCCTACCCCATCAACATCACCCTTGAGTAAAACATCACGATATCCAAATCCTTCTGCTTGAGGCAGAGACTGACCATCAAACATGAGAAAAATTCTTCAGATTTATAAGCCTCTTAAAATATATTTAGCCTTCTTGTACGTGTCTAAACTAATATTCAGTTGTACAGACACTATTTCTAAAACCTGCTTCATATCTGTGGTGCATGGATTCAAATGAACTGTGTGGAAAACATTTGAACAGGTGTTCCAGCCGAAGATGCTAGAAGTTGTCACAAATCTGTAGTTCTTGCCTCAGAAACAATCTGTTTTTTGCTGATTAACTAAAGCCCTGGAATGAGCTGCAATGCTCAGACATTTGGGGAGAAATCCACTGTAACCAGCAAAATATTTTTTACCTCCAACCTCAAAGAGCAACAGCTGCTTTTTCTCATAGAGCCGAGTTGATTAAACTGTATACTGTCCTTATTTTGAACTGTTAATAACTAAATCACCAATTCGTCAGCACTGATATTGAGTCTGTAGGTTTTTCTAATACTTTGCTAAACCTAATAATAATTTTTCAGTGTTGAAATATATTTTGTGTACCTCAACAGGGATAACGGTTTTGGACTGCTATTATTTTAAACATATGTATGTGTTGACACAAAGTACACATTTTCTTCTTTTTTTTTTTTTTTAAAGATAATTGCCAACAGAAGTCCTAACATCTTGTGCTTGACGAAAACAAACCCAGGTCCCATAACGCATCTATATCCAACGAGCTTTGCTTTTACTAATTTCTAGTTTTAAAGCTTTTGATTTCTGTATAGCAACCTTTTACTTTATTTGGCTGCACCATGTTTTTTTTTATTTTATGTATATTTAAGTTGTCTGTGTTGTGCAATAGAAATGTAGATTAATAAAACATGCACATATCCTAATTGTGCAAACAAGTCAACACTTTCAACTGGGTTAGCTTGCAGTTTGCCTTCGTTCTGCAAGTTTGGACTTTCATCACTTGCTAGCATCGGTGGAGAGTCTTTTTACAGGTAAACTCCTGCAAAACTTTTGCCTCCTCATTTGCAAAGCTAGGTTAAGCTTATGTAAAAGAGATGCATTTCTGAGTACATTGGAGGCCCAGGAACAAACATTTCCCTCTCCTTCCCTCCCCTTGACAGACGAGTGACAGCTATTTAAATGCGAACTGTCATTAACAAACACAACCCTGCGCGACACCTGCTTTAATCACGGCAACAAAGGCGCAGCGAGTGGCCGAGTAGGAGCTCCCTCTGTGTGTGATATTCAAATGATTGGGAGGTGCAACATACAAAAACAACAACATCAAAGAATAGTCTGTGCAGGGAGAGAGATATGCTGCGGCATGTGCCTCCCACCACCACTATTAATCAGCTTCATTTTTTAAAGAGAATAAAGTGTGAAAGGGCTCAAAGTCACTAAATCACTTAGCCTCAGAACGGCATAAAATTATTATGCTTTTTTTTACGTTGGGCATCTTTTTCTTCAGATACTGTATGAGAGTTTAAGAAAGTCGTTGTAAATGCCTGTATGGAAAATATTAAAAAAAGAAAAAATAAAATAAAGAAAATAACAGAAAACATTTGTTAGTTATGCAAATGTCTGACTTGTTTTGCTACTTGGTCGTGGTCCTAACTGGTATTGTTCTGCCTGGTCATAATTTAAATGAGGAAGTCGTTGGGCTGTGACATCTCGCATCCAGGCCAAGGCCTGTGCACTTGTAACTAATGCATTGCATTTGTTCTGATTAGTTGCTGTCTTTTTCTTTGCTTTTCTTTTCAAACACCCCCCTCACCCACCAACAGCGACTACAGCAGAACATCAAGCCGTGTTTGCAGCAAGTTCCCCTTTGTTTGCTCTGCCACAAATTTGCACAGATTAAGATCAGCAAATGAAGATAAACATTTCAGAGCGTTTCCATCACCCGCTTGTTCCTCAGCGATGTGTATCATCGGTAAATATAAATCCCGGGCTGCTAAAGGCTGCAGAGACTCGCAAATGTTCAAGGAACTAAATCCCCACACAGCAACGTGTCTCGCTCTCCCCACACTGTCCTGTCACAACATATGTGCTGTGCTGTTCAGAAGTTTGTCCATATCGATCATAGATATGAGTGATCTGTTATAATGATGTCAGCATTCAAATATGGAAGTTGCAAAATTAGAACGGTTTTGCTGTTCGGCCGTGTAGCAAAACACAAGCGAGTAGTCGGGTAATTCTACCCTGCAATTCTTCCAGTGTAGAATCAAAAGAATTGTAAAACCTAAACCATGTGTATTTTGTAGTAATCAAGCCTCTGATTTAATTTTGGCTGGAACGTTTGCCATTCTTTTTTTTATGCAAATTGTTTTCCTGGCACGGGACCCAGCTTTTAAACACTGTTTTTACATTTTCAGTACAATCGAGTCCTTTCCAAACTACTTTCGCTGTGTAAACAACCTGAAGTGTCTAAGTTTCAGCCATCCAGTCGCTCTTTGTTTAGTTTTCCAACTAAACAAAGAGCGACCAATTGTAGATCTCATTAGTAATGGCGTCATTAAATCAGTCCCGTTGCACGATGCTTCCATCACCAAGCTTGACAGTTATTTCAGTTTTCTGAGGTTTGAATGTATCACCTGGACTTCTGCAAATGTAATCCTTCTCATTGTGGCAAAAACAACCTAAGATCCAGTTTGAATGTCATGTTTCTCTTTATGATTTTTGGTTTAGCTTAAGAACATCTCCAGATTTCAATGGTTCTTGCAGGTGTCTGTTCCAGAGAGAGGGCTTCTGCATTGACCGTCTTCCTCTCGTTCCAAGCAGATGCAAAACAGCTTTCACTGTCAACAGAGACATTAGAAACTGCACATCTGGATTTCTGGATGGCTAGAAGATCACGGGGTCTTCCAACAGAATAATGATCCCAGACGAACATCAAATCTGGTTTTGGAGTGGATGACATTAAGCAGCACAATGCTTTCTGCAAAGGGCTATATAGCAACCCCATTTAATATTCAGGCTTTGTGATTAAAACCCAGGTCTATGCCAAGAGACCAGCGAATTCAAACTAATTCTACCATTCCACCAGAGCGTGTAAATATCCAGCTGGAAAGCTTGTTGATGCAGAAAGTGTGCAGTCTCTTTGCAACTTGATAAAGAATATTCACCAAGTATTGGTGGGGGGAATGCATTTGAGCTGCAGATAATCAACAATAACAGCCACAATATGTTGCAAAAAAGTTAATGCATCATGTTTTTTTTTTGTTTCTAGTTGAGACATTGTTTTTTTTTTTGGGGGGGGCCGATTATTCCTTCTGGTTTTGGAAGCTGTGCAGTTGGAAGGATTGAACCTTTTTTTTTTTTTTTTTTTTTTCACTTTTAGTTACCACGCGTAACTGGCGAAAAGCTGCTTTTTTAACAACCAGGAGAAGCTGACTTGCATTTCATCAGCTCAAATAATACGTGATGTATGACCAGAAGAGACTTCATGGATGCAGAGCAGAGCCAGAGAGCAGAAAGAGAAGTCCAAACATCTCTTCCATTGATCATAACAGGCAAAGATGATGATCCTGACTCCATCTCTGCAGCTTTCTGACCATAAGGTCAGAGATTTAAAGAGGTGTGGCATAAGTAAATGAATCATGTATGACAATATAGCAGTCATGTATGAAGAAAAGGTGTCTTCAGTCAGAGGCTTCTTCTTCACTGCAAGACTGACTGCTTCTAAAAATTCTTTCTGTTCATCATCGTCCACAAGTTTCTGGAGATATTTCTTATATGTTGTTGAGCTACAACAACATTTAACATTCCTTTGTTGTTTAGTAAGGTATTTTTTAATTCAATTTAATTAAAATTCTTCAACAAATCCCACAAATTAACATGACTTTAAAAATTTTATATGTATGGTAAAATACACACCAGTTTCTGCAGATCTGTAGAGAAAGTGGCGAAGAATTAATTGAATTTCTTGTAATCCTCTTTGAAATGCACTTCTTTAAAAGATAAAAACACATTTAAGAAGCAACCCCGGAAACCCATATGAATATAAACTGCTAACTCCACAACCCACTATTTCTCTCACATATGGCACTAATCTGACCAAATCCTGAAGAGAGGCATACATCTGGGCAGCAGCCCAAGCAGCACAAGACACCTGCATAGCTGTTAATTGCCTCAGCACAAGTTTGGAATCACAGTAACTGTAATTATTAAGACATCTGGCACAAGAAGGGAATACATCATGAGCCTCTTTGACTAATCAAATTTAATCACACAACCAAGCTGTTGGAGATAATTAATGGCCGCGGATTACAACTTCAGTCATCTGTCGATTGTTTGTCATAAAAGTTGTAATCACAATGTTTCACACTTAAATATGTAAAGGTTAAAGAAAAAGAGATTGTCATAGTAAATGATTAGCAGTGTTTTTTTTCCTTCAGAGAAGATTTACCCTCTAAACATTTTTTTTGTTGCCGTAATTTGAGTGAGCTTCATTTTTGAAACTGCTACCAAAATCAGATCTTGTGAAGGAATCTTCAAAAGCTTGTGATTCTGACCCACACTCATTAATTTTCTAGATCTTTATTTTTTCTGAGAAGTTTGTTAATCATATTAGAGAAGCAGAAGTTTAGGGGAAACTTCAAATCAAAACAAAAACAAAGATATTTACTCTAGCTTTCTTTTTTTTTTTTTTTTGGGGTAAATTAGTATAATGTGAAACTTGCATCAAATATGGCCGATAGAAAGATTTGCTGAAAAAGTTTATCTAATGAAGTGAGTTTATGCATGCATAATCTCATATGAATTCTGGGATTTAGCATACATCAAATGAGATACTAAAATATTTAATCTGAAGTTCTTAAAATTAAGAAAAGCTACATAAGGTGAATGTATAATGAAAGATAAAAATGAAACTATTTAATTTCCTTACATTTTGTTAGCAGTATTTTTCTGAAAGACTGTGATGGAAGTTTTCTCTTTTCTTTGTAATTTATTTTGAGTTTCAAGTGAAATCTGAAGGATATGGAGTTGATTAATTTTGAAGGGTGAATATTCTGCAACAACAATGCAGCTCTTTTAGGAAGCATTCCTGAATGAGTTTAGTTTGGAATAACTATTTTTTATTTTAAATCAAATTTAAGAAGCCATACTGTGTAAAGTTGTGAATGTTCATTTTTGCAGAATAAAAAATGATAAAAGTTTTTACTTCATTTTCATAATTCCTTAATGAGGAGATTTAAAATTCAAAGTCTCGCTGAAAGATTTTTGAGGTTTGTCAGGGTTCGAGGTGGAAATTGGAATTTATCTAAACGCGTGAACTAGTGTGGGGAAAAACTGGCGCTTCTAGTAGAAAACAATGCATTCAAAGAAAGAAAGTGGAAACATATGTTGGAATATTTAAATAAAAAATGATATCTGTATTTTGATAGAAGGTAGTGTGTTGGTTTTGATCCTCTGTCTCGGTCCATTTTCTGCATGTCTTCCCCTTTTTCAGCCCCACTATTTATTTGGTCAAGTTTAATGTTCGTTAAATTTAGTAGCGTCAAAACTTTCTTTAAACAAATCTGCTTTTCAGAAAAATTTCTAGAATTGCTATTCTAGAAATTAAGCTCTTCTGGTAGTTGTTCATCAACTTCTTCCCATCTTTCTACTGGTATTGTGATGGTTGATCTTTGATGAGCTCCTGGTTTTTGTGGTTGGAAGGGCTCATTATCGTCACCCTAATCAGATTCTCTTTCACAAGAATGACATGCAGGTATTCTTGCTCTTTCAAGTCTGATGGACATCAGACTTTTTGATTTTCGTCTGTTCTAGGGTTTTTTTAGATTGGGGACAATTTTATTTTATTTCTTTTCCTACTTCATGTTGTCAAAGTATTATTTGTCATTAATTGATTCTAAAATTCAGGTGATAATCAGACCTGGGTGTGGCTGGTGAAATATAAACAGGTTTCCAGTAATGTGCTACTGGAAATCTGTACATGACATAATCTGGTGCAACTCAAATGCAAAATTCTGTTTCCTTTCAAACTTTTTACTTTTGGCCCTCCATTTGGCACAAAATGTCCTGTGTCGGATGCTAATCTAGTTTTTAAATTAAATATAGCACACAGGACACCGTGAATCCAAAAGATTGGATTAGAATTGAACTTCTTTATAATTAGACAGTTTCTGGTAATCCTCCAAACCATGCTGGTTGTAAAATCTAAAAAGAAAAGTTTGGCTGCAAAGAGGCAGCTTGTTCTGCAACCAGTGAGATTTCCTTTATATAGTGTCATAAAACTCATAAAGCCAAGATCAGGAGGAGATTTGGAGAGCTTTTTAGTCTAGGAATAAGGCAATCTAGCTGACATTTAGCTGAAAAATGGGTGTAAGTCACTTTAATATAAAGCCATCGATTTCTCCTTGACAATGACATTTGTAAAAAAAAAAAAAAAAAGACAACCCCCCCCTCCCCCACTGGCATTTTATTTATTTTATTTATTTATTTTTATGCTATTATTTTTGCCAGTCGTACAAAAATAAATTTCCAGTCATGGCTGTTATTTCCATTTTCTTTTGATGTTAAGGCATTTAGTATTCAGAGTGGTTGCTTTGCATTTGGATCATATGACAAGTTATCTATGTACAAAACAGACATTTTTCTACGTACAAGTAAAAAAAAACAATATATACATATATTTAATACAACTAACTCCATACATATTTAACAACATTAAAAGCTACTAAATAAATAGCAGCAGTAGTTGCAGTGAAAATTACACTTGAGAACTTAATAGATTGCATTGCACTTTAATTCAGTCAATGTCTGCATTGATTTCATTTACGTAGGAGATTAGAGGAGGACTCAGGTTATCCCCATTCATCGCTGGGTAGTTTTCTTTTTTAACCATAGATGTTGGATTTACTGGCCACTTTGGTTGGTTTGTAACATCTGAAGCACTCTGGAATCCTGCACATTCCCATAACACGGAATAGTGATCATAAAACTAATATCCCAGTCACTTATACGTGATGTGCTTTTTGAGTGAAATCCCAAAAATGGTTTTTGTTTGTCTCCTTTTGATAAATATACTCCCATATTCTCATGAATGTCAATAAGACTTCACTCCATGTCTTTTAAGAACATTTGAATGCGTTATTTTGTTATGGTTCAGGCAGCTCACATCAGTGAGTGAGAAGTCATTAAAGCCCAACTTTGGGCCAAATGACAAAAAATAGGGAATACATTTTTTCTCTCACCTTACAGCGAACTATCGCAGCGGGGCTTTTTTCCCCAGCCTTCGGATATCTGTAAACAGCTTTGTTTTCCACAAGGCGTTCAAATGGAAACCTGCCGTGCCTTAGCACATCTGGTAATGCTGCATTTTCTCTGTGGTCAGGGGCAGGGTAGTTGGAAATGATAGCAATAGCAAAACCAAGCATACTGAAAATTAGAGGGACAAATTGTTTCTCGATCAGATAACTTGAGTTGGCAAGTATTCAGTAATTATCTGAAATGTTAATCCCAGTTTACCAGCTGATGTCTTTCTTTGCCAAAATTAAACTCTCACAAAATGGGAATTTAATTTCCATCCCATTGATTCCTGTTTGGATTTTGGGGGTATTATGTCCTGGGCTGACTTAAATACTTGGTCTCTAAATATTTTTGCCTAGCAGAAAGCAATAAAATCTAACTTTAGCTGGATTTTAACATCAGGGTATAATCAAATTACAATAGTAGCGTTTAAGAAGTAGTTTAAATGGTTCAAATGGAGTTAGAAGGGCCAAAAGAAAGATAAAAAGATATTTGTTTGCTGTCATTACTTAAAATGGCATACAAACTTAAAAAGTGATGAAAAATAATAACAAAAGAAACCCTAAATCATAGCAACAGGCCAGACATTACGAATTTGTATTAACCAGTTATGCAAGAATAAAATATATATATAAAAAAACAAAACAAATTTGCATGACATTGTGAAGAAAAATTGACACCATGTTGTTGGGGGAAAAAAAATCAAAGCCGTATTCAAGTTGTAATTGTACAGTAGAAGGTAATTAAAAGTAGTTTCTCAGTAGGAATCGGTGTCACAAGGAGATAACACTTTACTGAATTTCAACAAACACAGCAAAAAAACAACTCAAGACCGAAAATACATCTCACAATGACCTGGACACATTCCATGCAGTTGCATTAAATACTCTCCTCTACACTCGTGTTAGTCACCAGGAAAAGTAAAAACTAAACATGCAGCAGGCCAGATGCAACAGTTGTGCATCCATGTCTTTCAGGTGTATATTCGTGCTTTGCTTTGATTAAAAAAAAAAGACCATCATTTTGAAATTTTCTTCATAACTAGTTTAGCCTCAGGCTAAAAGCCTTAGTAAATCTGCAAGATGTCTCTTTCTTCCACAAGGAGAAAATTGATTTCAAAAGCACAGTTCTGTCCCTTTCTGTTTGAATACAGCAGCCACATCCACCTTGCAGAAAGCAACTCGGGAAGCAAATTGAGCATTTATATCGGCTCGAACTTGAATGCAGCCAATGCAAAGCATCAATTTACCCTCCGAGGTGAATATGAAGTAATAGAGGGGCTCCTTGAGGAGTAAAGCATCAAGCTACACTGAGTTTTGGATGACTTGTTGGGTGAGAAACCAGAATTATTCTTTTATTTTTGCATGTGCATTTAAAAAAGTTCAAATCTTGGGTCTCTGCAGGTTTTTTACCAACGTCATGTCACCTTCAGAGTCCAGAAAACTTAGCACAGGCTTGAATGTTTACATCACAGCTGCTGAAATATATGAAGATTCTTTGGTACATGTGAATGCAACAGAGGGAAAATGGAGAAAACCAGAGATTGAAAGTCATCCATCAGACGAGGATGGACTCTTCAAGAAAGTTTTGTTTATAAGTGTTGCTTTTGCAAGTGTTCTTGAAACCTATTGTTTATTGAGATTTCTACTATTGAAACTTAAACTACTGTAAATGATGTGTAGAATGCATATATCTTTATAAAAGAAGCATAATCTTTCACTGAAAGAATAAAACACTTGAACTGCAATTATTTGCCTGCTGTAAATAATTTTTGCAAATAGGAAAGCGTTTTGCATTCTTTAAGATTTTCCAAGGTTGGAACAAACACAGAGAGGCATCTTTTAATATCTCTGGATTATTCAGGGTCACATGTCCTTAACTATTATTTCTTCTGTTGACAAAATGCGACAGTTATTATCTTATTGTAAGACCCATAATGAGTCATTTCAGTTTTCTGAGTTGCAGCACTTTGAGCATCCAGTCACAGTCAGGAGGCAGACAAGATTACATTAGCAGTGATATTAAATGAATGAAAGGTAGGAAGGATTTACAAATCCAGGGTGAGAAAACTGCTGAAATCTGACAAATGATTGAAAATTTGTGAAGTAACTGAATATATTCCAACCTATGGGACTAATGAGATTAAAAAAGAATATTTTTGTTAGGGTTAGGGTAAATATGTATCTTAAAATCTTAGATGGGGAAATTATTGTAACAATGGGTGTGTGAAATGATTTTATTTTGAACATTAAATACCAAACTAAAACAATGCAGCTCTCGTAGACCTGAATTTAACTGATCAAAATATTGATCAAAAATATTATTGCAACTGCTTTTGTGTTTGTGTGAGCTAAACCTTTTATTTTTAAGTTGAATCAAAAAATGTATTTCAACATTTTTCACTTCACTCAAAACCGAACAAATTAAGTTTAAGTTTAATTAGTAAACTTATATTTACATAAACACAATAATTTAAGAACTGATCTGTTGATATTCAGTGAACTTACAAAGTTGGACAACTAATGAATTCCCCTTCACTTGTCATGCGTTATTAGATTAGAGTTTTATTTCTTCCTATTTGAAGCCAGAGAAATAACCTTGAAAATTTGACACAATCAATCCTTCCTAGTTGAATTTTCTACAAGTTTTGTGATGAAAGCTGGTAACAATCACTTGTATTTTCCTTTCCATCCTCAATCTGCCCACACACACTTTGCTCCCCTTTTATGCCTTTCATGTTTTGAATCTCATCCTTGGCTTCTTGTTCAGTGCACAGAATTTTCTGAAATTATTTGGATTTTTTTTTGGTTCCTTCTCTTTTTTTTCCCGCTCTTTTTTGCTGATTGCAGGGAGGTAATAAGTACGTGAAGGCTGAAGGGAAATAACACATTTCACCTTCAAGGCTAGAGCGAGTAAATTTTGCAAACATACACGGGCTTAGCAGTTGGTCAGTTGTTTACTGGCTTTATTTAAGAAAATAACAATTCCTTTTTATTACAATACCCTTAAAGACTCTAACAAGAGCAAAAATCACTAAATTTGAACCCTCTGTGCCTTATTAAAAACCTCAACAGAGGCTGTTTTATGCAGCCCAAACATGTGCTTCTTTTAAAATCAGAAATTAACATAAGAAACAGATATTTTTAGATTCCTCCGTGTCTTTTACCTCGAAAGCAAATGCAACTTTTAGCGAGATTAGAGAAGCCGCTGCACAGTTCCATCTCCTGTGACTTCTATTTATACTTTTAAGCAACTTATGCTATAAAGAATCAAAGGGTCTAATCAGCATATTTTTAACATTTTTTAATTACCTCATTCACTTGTGCATTTCATTATTTTAGTTCTATCTCTTGAACGTCAAAGAAAAATATTAATAGTTTATCCATTAATTGTCATTTTGCAGGCTTTTGGGTTTATACAATTAAAAAGTTAGCGAAATATATTTTTGTTCCTTTATAATTTTTTTTAAGATATGAATTTCATAATTTATTTTAAGTTAGAATTATGCAGAACAGAATAAAAAGCACAACATGCTTACTGAAGTTTCTGGTCATCCGTAACTAAGCATTTTTAGTTATGACTTTATTTTTAGGGGGTTACAAAACAGCGCCACCTAGCAGAATATTTCATACCAACTCATACAACAGAGTGACATTTTATAGCTATTTTTACAAGCAATGATCCAAAGTATCTCTTCATCTTACTTGCAGTATATTTTAATAATGTCGGTATATGACCGCTACACATACTTCCTATTAACAGGAGTTTATTTAGCGTTATCTTGGTTGACAAGGTAATTTGTAATATCTGATTACGCTCCACTGAATTGGGGATTTAAACCAGAATAAATGGCGATAACACATCGTCCATGCATGATGCAACTTTGGATCAAATCTCCAAACATGTTTCTGGTTTTTGTGCTTATGACACGGAACGTGTACTCACTAGAAGGATAATTTGTATGCATAAACAACAAACGTGTGCATGAAGAACAAGCCAGTAGCAATATTTTTTATACTGGAAAAACCGCGAGGGAAAACTGCGGTTCCTAATCACTTTCTGGTTATTTATATTATCTATAGCTGACTGATGTCTGAGGAAAGCCCCTGAAGGAGCCGTGCGAATGCGGTCCTGCTGGGGAGGCGTCAAATCAGATTTATGTGAACCGCTTTGGGAGATAAACCAGTATGTTCCACATTTTGGGTTGTTCACATCCATTTGTGTAATTAACTGGGACTGTTTCTGTAAGGACGATGGTTAATAAGCTCCAACGGGAACACGGAGAGGCAGGTGAACCTGTGGCCCCTGAGATGTTAAACACAGATGAATAGATGCCACGGCACACGCGCAGCCTCGTAAATCAGATAAAATGTGTAGAGGAACGGGACGCAAATGGGCCTGACAGTGAAAGCTCAATATCACACAAATGGACGGGGCCCTCTCATCGATATTGGAAAACCGGTAACCTTTCCCAGTAGCTGGCTCACCTCTTCTAATGCTAACACACTTGACGTTCATTTACAGGCTTTACCCTCTTCACAGCCCTTCAAAACCTTTACATGTGAAGGCTGGCCGTAATGGGCTGTTGGCTAAATTAATGTAGATTTTTTATAGCTTGGATAAGAAGGATGTGAGATGGATGTATTATCTACTTAGTACTAGTATTCCTCGCTGTTACAAATGTGATCCTATCATCAGAAAGGACTTTTATTTCAGGGTAGAGAGGCCGGGGAATACAAGGCCGTTTGTTTAATTTCCATCTACAGTAGAGGCGGTGACCTGCTGACCGCCCTATATACTGTGTAAATCAAGGCATAAATAGATAGATAATTTCAAGAGCAGTTTTAATGGAATCCAATAGCTCTTCTTCAACTGTGACCCATTTACATTCTTTCTTTTACTGCCTCCTCTGCCTTTAAATAAAAGCCGAAGGGCTTTACTTACACAGGTAAAATAAGAGAGAAGACCTTATTATCACACAGAAGTGGTAGGATAGAGGTTTACACATACTTCTCTTTGGTGTGTGTAATTTTAGGTTGTATGATGCATTTGATTTGTTTTTCCCAATTTGAAATGAATAAATAAAACTTAAGTGAATTACAAAACAAGCACTAGATGCAGATTTTTACCCAGATTTTCTCTAATCCGCACTTTAAAATCAAAATCTGGAGATGGGTAATTATGCGTCTCAAAGGCTCACAGAAGCAGCTGACAGTTTTCATATTGGGTGTGCATAATTTCTTGCAAATATATTTTGTTTAAAATCTGTAAATAAAAGCTTTGTCACGTGAAGCTCCAACCTTATACTGACCATACTTTGTATTTGTAACACAGCTCCTTCATGTTGTGCTCCAGACTGCTCCCTTGGAAATGGCAAATGTTACCATGGAAATATAACAGATATCCACATATTTCTTTCAATTTCTTTTTCTGAAGGCTGTTATAATCTTTAGTGTCAGTATTCAGAAATCTAAATACTTTAGAAATGATATTTTTACCCCATCTTCTGTATTTAAAATAGATTTTTTTTGTTTGGTTTGTTTAATTGTTAGCTGATAAATCACCAAACATTCAGATAAAAACATTGCTGTCCTCCGTTATCAGGAGGACAGTAATTAGTAATTACTGATGGGCTAGTTGCAAAAAGTGAAGTTGTGTCAATGTTTTGACTTCCATCCATCCATTTTCTAACACGCTTGTCCCCAGTGGGGTCAGGATAGCTGCTGGTGCCTAATTCCAGTGAAGGTTTTGGGCGACACCCTGGACAGGTCGCCAATCTGTCGCAATGTTTTGACTTAACTAAGTCAATTTTAGCTTAGCCAAAATACACTAAGCCATACAAACCTGCCCAGCCTTTGCAGTTGCCACACATTTTAGGGTGATACTGGTTTCGATTAAATTAAGTCATGCATTCGTCAGTATTGGTACCACACGTCACAAATGGTTGTGAAATATCAACTTTTATAATGCAGCAGAACAGCAGACGGTTGTTTTACACAATGACCCATCAAGGCAGGAAAATCAACAAATAAATAAACAGAATAAATTACTTTTCTCAGTTTTCAGTGTTAGAAACTCACTTTATTACATGTAAATTGACATTTCATATTTCCTTTCTGCAGGGGGCATTTCCTTTGCAAATTAGCTGTAGAAAATGACCAAGTTTATTGGAGGCAAAGCTATCTGAGGTGTCTGTGATTATGGTTCAAATTATGTCTGATAGAACATTAAAACATGTCGTCAAAGTTTTCTTTGTTCACAAGACACTTCATCTCAACTCTGAAATATTACTTTACTTTACAATAGTCTTAATTGCTGAATGCAAGAGCAGATTGTGCGTGCTGCTTCTCTGTGTTTTCTTTCGGACATTTGACAGAGAGAAAATGTTCAATGTGATTTTCAAGGGAGGTTTCAAGAGGCTGATAGAAACACTGAAGAAGATGCAGAAATTAGTGACTTTTAATGTTTCTGTTCTGCATGATGTCAATCTTTGGTTTTTTTTTTTACATCTCCTTTATCAGGACTTATGAATTTAAGCTGCATGTTTAAACAGCTGCAGTGGTTTTGAATATGCGCTGGTGTTTTACATGACTGCAGGGTTTCGCGTTGAGCTGCCATGTTTCATTACACTCCAATGATGAAAAGTAAAATCAACACTAATGCACTTGAGAAAATTAGGGATCTGTTTCATGTCATAAATATTGGTTTTAATACATAAAAGGCAGCGAAGACAAAGCTGGCAGGCAAACAGAACAAACATGCAGTGACTGTGACATCCAGTATATTCCAGGTTGTATTATTTAAATTTAAAGACCATTTCCTTTGTGTCTTTTGTTTTCTGTTTTTTATTTTTTTATCATTGCAAGCACGTATGCATCACTTACCCTATAAATGTGGAGCACCAACAATGTAAAAAAGAATTAGCTATCAAAGGGTTTAAAATGACTATAATCCACCTATTTTATCTTTTTACAAACACAGTAATGAAATGGCATTCTGTACTTTGATAATAACCCCGCAATAAGGAGTTTCACAGGAAGGATGCTCTAATCAAGTTGTCTGTAATTGCATTGCTTTATGGCTAATCTGTAGAGGCTATAACACCCATGCTTGGCACTTTTATGAAGTGAGATTGTAAGACAGAAAAGTGGAAAAAGAATGCTTTTCTTGCTGCTTTTTATTTTATTAGCTTTTTTGTTGAGATTGAATCAGTAACCCCTCACCCTGGCCTTTTACTTTACTTACGCTTCTCTGCAATTTAAATAATGAAACTATCATGTTTTTCACAGAAGAGAGTGCCTTGGTCACCATCCTCTGATTCCTCCAGAGCTGAAATATAAAAAGACATTTTTTTTTTTTTTTGTCTTGTTTTGTGCGACGTGTATGAAACTCCAAACTTTGTCAGGGAATCTGCCTATAAAGCATGTCTTTTATAATCTTTAATGTGTAAGTAAGAGGTGAGACTTTTGGAGAACTCCCCAGAAAACATTACAATTCAGTTTAAATGCCAAAAAATCCAAATGAAGCGGTTGCAAGTTATGGAATTGGCTTCAAGGACTGAAAAATAGGAAAGCCTTGTATTTAGCTTTATTATCATCCCACCAACTTTGATTTGGCTTCAGTGTCCTTGCCATCCCCATAGTGTAATACCTCCACCACCATGTAGTCAGTATGTTCATAGTGAATTGTAGTTTAATCTAATTAGAGCATGTTATTCTTGCAACCTCAGCTTAAAAGCCAGATTTTAGAAGCACACAAATAAAAATATCAGTTGAGTTGACTTTTGATGGATATTGGTTGCCTTGGATTTAATTTAGAGGTAACTGAGTGAAGGGGGCTGACAAGAAAGTCAAGCCACTCCTGTCATATTTGTATTGGTAGACACCTGTTGTATACACCTAGTCTATCATATAAAATCCCTATAAAATATATTATAGTTTATAGAAACAAATGTGAAAAGGTAGAAGGTTAAGAAAATTATTTAATTCATCCATTATAAGTATGGATGGATGAATTAGGCATTTTCCAACCCAATTTCCTTCAGTTTTGATTCCGTTTCTCTCTCTAGGAAGACCTATAAGCCTACTCTCCCAATGCACATGTAATTTTCATTGCCTTTTTATAATATTCATTCATTTTCATGGGTCCTTGGTGACTTTCCCCTGAATTCACCAAAGTCCAGTTGCTTTTCCCCACTCCTATGTTCCAACATTCCCCCACCCCCACCATCCATCTCTGCTTTCCTGACTGCTCCGCTGCGACTCTGCACCAGTAATTAACACGAGTGCTACATCTGGGGAGATACTGCGAGCCACGTCGAAAAATTAGGCTGCAAAATAATGAGGGTTGAGGGACATGTTGGTCTGCGGTGCTGCACTGGAATCAAAGGACTTTTCACAGCTAATTGGAGAGGGGTTAAACTGCTTGGCTGCTTCACCCCTGTCCTGAGTCCTCCACCCAAACCCACCCCAAGGAGATTAATGCCTCCCTTTTCATTGTAATTTCATGTTTCATTACCACACCAAAGTGTTTTTCCTCTTCTTTACTCCAACAACCTGAAATGTTGGGGAAACTGGTAAGTTAGTCTGCACTCTGCATGGGGGCCAATTTAAACTCCAACCAATTACTTCTTTTTCTACTTTCTAGGGATTTGATAGGCCACCCAGCTGCGTTCCTTTCTTCATAGCTCAGTGTCCTCACAACTAGCTATAAGATTCCCACCATATAAATCAATGCAATCTTCTTTCAGTTAGGCCAAATTAGCACAGTGTGAGAAGTAGACACCCCCCTCTCCATCCGCTCCCTAGTTACAATGATGCCATCAGCAGCATGAGTCTGTATAATGAGCGCGGCCACGGTCAGCCGCTCAGAGGAATACAGTAAACACGCATCTCTCTCGGTGGCCGAGCTCATGTGGATCGTCTGCATGGTGTTGCTCAGGATGACTGCACAGCAGCTAATTACAAGTCAGCCGCTGTATTTATGTGTATATTTAAGGAAAAGTCCAACTAACACTGCGTTAAGACCAAACCACACCAAATAAACAGTTCTGTGTTTGTTCTTTGAACTCATAATGTGTTTAAAAACTGTCACTTTGGGTCACTGATCTTAAAGTACAAGTCATTTATTGTAATTTAGATTTTGGGGGGAGCAAGTGGAGAGTGCGTGGTTATCTTATTAAAATATGCTAATAAAGCATGGAGTAAGACGCCACTGTAGTATTGGCTTTCATAAATCCCAATATAAAGTTGGGATTTTTACCTTTAATTTCTCAAGATAAATGATTGTTATAAGGTTGCCAAAATAATGACAGAACATTATCTGGAGATTTTGTGTATTCAGAAGGTATTCAACATATCTTGGATGTAAAGACTGCTTATATAAAGTACTCTTACTGTTTTTCTGCAACCATTCTTTCTACTCTTTTTATTTTGTTTTCTGGAATCAACAAGGTGGTTTTGTCCACACAACCGATGATCATTTACTGTTTTCTCCCCCTTTTAGGATTTTTTGTTTACAATTCTCGACCAAACTATCAATTCATATCAATCCTTAATAAATGAAATGTTTTTGCACATTTTCTACAGAATATAAAAAGAACATGCAGTTCCCAGTTCATAATCAGAAAATGGCTTTAGGATTAGCTTAGGAACAAATTTGTATTTCCATTGTAAGGAACAGCTGTTTTTCTTTTTTTTTTTCCCATAAGGACTGAACCAAGGGTTTCTGTCATCTTTTGAAAACTCACATGAGTGTGTTTTACATCGAATTGTAGTTATTGGGTAAATCTTTTTCTAAACCAGTAAGTACATCTTCTGTTGTTGCAGAGGTACCATAACTTAGTAGTTTTAATCCGTTGAAGACAGGACAACTGTCACCGTGCCTCTCAAAATTTGAGACGGTTCTCAAACTCGCACATCTTTCAGAAGAAAGTCCTGCAGAGACTGCACTTCCGTACTCTACTCAAAAAGTCCAACTTGGCCAAGGAGCTGCTGGTCATCTTCTTCGTTGCCATTATTCCACTGTCCGGTCCTCGTCCACCACTGTGTGGTTTGGCTGAATCACAAAACACAACAGGGCCAAGCTGCAGTGAATAATTAGGTCTGCAGAGAGAATTTACAGGCCTGACTGTCCTTCCATCTGGTTGTTGTACAAGTCTAGGGAGAGGAACAGGGAAGCATCTCTGCACATCCTGGACACAGACTGTGTAAACTTTTACCTTCAGGTTGCTATTTGCAAAAGCCAGCTGTCGCAGAGACAGTTTCTCCCCCCAGGCTGTTTCTCTGATGGACGCTTAACAGTCCCAGAGAGCCCAGACCCATACCACGTATATTTACACTAATTCAACTTGTGCTGTTTTTTTTTCTGTTGTAATAACACTGTATTACAACTGTATACTTGCATAAAAAAAAAAACCTTTAGTGTTTCTTATTAGATTTTATATATTTTTAGTAAATATGCTACATTGAGAGCAATATGATGGTGAAAGTGAATGAGTCAGATTTCTTGCTTTTCTGCAGAAACTTGGCAAATTTTGATTCTTAATTTGGCAAATTAGCTGATTTTATAAATACATTCTCTGTTTTCAAACATATCAAACAGAATTTGTTATGTCCTTAGAAAGAGTTGGACCAGCCAATGTTTTCTTTGAACATTATGAAAGAAAGAAACAATGCACCTAAAAATACTCCATCTATTAAATGTCAGAACTCATTGAATGCAAGTTTGGATAAGCGTGACACTTTGATTTGGACATTTTTGACTATCAATGAAATAAAACTGAATTTCTGCTCACATGTAAAACAGTTAAAGGTTGTAAATCCATCAGCATTCATGCATCTTGCAAATAAAACATTTATCTTACCTGCACAGTTCTACACCTGCGAATGGACAAGAGGCTCTGCTGTCAGCCATTACCAGAATCCACAATTTGTGCTAACATAAAAGACAAAATAACTCAACACCAGAGATTTATTTTAAAGTTCTAAAGTGTTGAATAGAGTTGCCTCTGTTTTTCAATGGAAACATATAACCAAGCAAAACATATCAATTTATTCATACTTCCTCGAAGAACACAGAAAAAAACAAAATAGTTGTTAGCAAGTTGATGAATAATAACTGTGATGTCAAAATGCATCAAAACTAAACTGTAGTCCCTATACACAATGGCACCTTTTTTTTTTTTTTCTTTTTTAAATCAAAATGACTTTATGTGTGAATCCACTTAATTGGATTCACCAAAAGCGGAAGAGCAAGCTAAAATGACCCTTGAATGTACTAATTCATCAAGTCACTTTACTCAAAATGTCATGAGACTCCATTATAAGTGCCTATCTCCATTTAGACTTCATTCTCTGCTCTCTTTATTGTGCTTCCCAATTATGTTCCCAGTCCAGGCGATGCAGTTGATATGGGATGGAGGCCATCGCTTTGTTCGGTCCCCGGAGGGAGGCTGGAAGAGCCTGAGCTGCTTTTGCTCTTGTGACAAATTTTCATGCAGTTTTATGAGCTGGCCAGTGACGGCAATAAAGTTTTTCTCTTCTTACTATATACAGTAGGTATAAAAGGAAACTGTGTCATGTGAACTCCATTAGATGGGATTTAACGAGAGTATAAATTTGCCTGAATATTCATGTGCCTGAGGCGCTTCACAAGGACAGCGAACAACTAGAACTTCTTCAGGAAAACAGAATCTACCTTGACTATTACTTAATAAAAATAAAAAAAAGAAGTGAATGATTTCGATCTATTCCTTGCAAAATAAAAAGGAGACATTTTTTGAAAAGAGCTGTATTCAAACTTGATAAATTGACCGACTGGATTTCAGTTAAGGTTCAAATTTTTGTCTTTTATTCTCCTGTCTTCTGTTTGGATTGCTATTAAAAATACATCTGTGATGAGAAGGTTAGTTGAAACTGTTCCAGAAGTGTCATTGTCCTGTTGAGCTTTCTGCTTTTGTGGTGATCCACTTGAATATGCAAAAGTGAAGTTTTCACTCATGAAAAGTAAAAAATGAAATAAAATAAAATAAAATAAAATGTTCAGGGTCCCCTAAAATGCAGTTTCTGTGTGGCCCATGAACAGCTAAAACCTTTCCTGTAGAAAAACAACAAAAATTAAATCATTCCTATAGGACAGGGGGTCTAACCTTTATCTTAAGCAAATAATACATTTTTGTTTTTTTTTTAGTGAGTGGGATAATTTCAAATTTTGCTGTTTAGCTTTAATCACTTTCTTTCCATTAACAAATTAAAAATGGAGATTAAACCCTTATATTTGAACATCTTTAATGGAGACCTGAACGTTAAACTAGGAATTCAACATTTTTCATATTATTGTGGTTATCAAAGATATCAAATGTTGGAAAATGAAAAATCTGATCAATATAAACTAAAAATAAAAATAAAATTTATCTTGAAAACTGGAAAAGCAGTAAATAATCCATTGCTTCAAGTCTCTAATATATGATTTTAAGTGTCATAATTTTTTTTTCTGAACTCATCATGAAAATTGCTTTATGCCCCACTTTAAGTCTCATTTGACTTCACCACTTTAGTGCTATAAGTATTCCCTCCAGAAAGAAAGAAAACCGAGACTGACAAGCTGCCTTAACACACAAGAGTCAAGTAAACTCATCCCAGAAGCCATAACAAGTTCATCTGAAACACTTGTAATTTAGTGTATGACTGGTATTAGATTACTTTTCCCATAAATCCATCAAAATAAAATAAGGACTGGGGGTTTGGGGCGGGGGCGGATATAAAACCAGGCCTACATCTGCAGCTACTCAAATCTGCATTCTGTCTCAATAATGAAATCTGAAAGAAAGCCCTTGAGAGATTAGGGATTCCCCTGTGCCAACAGATGTTTATGAAATGAAAGAGTTTATAAGAGGGGAAACCAGAGGAAGGGACAAGGAATCAGCCAAAGTGTAATCTTGAAATGGAGAAAAAATGTTCGGGATCCTCTCTCTCTGCGTTTTGCGCGACATGCGTGAGAGGACAACGAAAGGGGGGCCGGATCTCGACATTGTAAATGTATTAGAGAGCAATCCCCAAGCAGAGGACGAGGGGAGAGGGTGCTGCATCAGGATCAAGACTCATACAATGTTGCCTTGTCTTTATCTCGCTGCCACAGTCTCTGACAGACCTGCTGGAGTTGACTCGCAGTCTCTTATTCCCATAAGCAGAAATCACAAACAGCTCCCCACTCATTCAAGTGCAGCTTCATTACTGCTTGAAATATGCAGCTCTGATTCAAGGATACATTGCTCTTACATTTCTGGTGTTGTCACATTTGCATCCTAATTTACTCCACATACAACAGCTGTGTTGCTTCTGTTGCTGCTGTAAGCGTTGCAAAGTTAATTATATGATAACCCTTGACAACTAACTCTGACCTTGAGCTATGATAAAAACATCAAGCCACGACGAAACCCCAAGAAAGAAATTGCCTTAAGATGGGAGATGCAATCTTCAGTTTGCCCGCCGCACCAACTCAACAAAAAGAGCACTTGTTAAAGACCTCCACTTTATCGGGCCAAAGCTGTCACATCTGATTAGGCTCACTGGAGCCGCGAGGGCGACCCGGGAACAGCAGGGACACCAGGAGATTGGTTGGTGCCAAAGTTATGTGACACACCACTACAACTTTCATCCTTTTTCCACTAGACGATCCTTTGGAAGTGCAGCGAATAATTATGAAACTACTTATGACAGAAAATGGTGTTCATTAGAGAATGCTCGACTTTACTGACACCTATAAAAACCTCAACAAGCCAGAGAGAGAGAGCTTCGGCGTGGAATCGCAAATGAACACATTGGTGTTGTGCTGACAGATGAGTCTTAATTGTTACCTCTGGCGAATGGGGGGGACTTCACACAACAGAACAAAAGCTTCCCTCCCGGCGCCCCTCGTTTGATGCAATGTGACGATGACCTTGCTGCAACGCACCCTCCTCTAGATCCTTCGGAGTTTATCTTGACAGACTCCCAAAGACTTTCTCTCTCAGGTGTCTCACTGATAGACCAATTCATTTAACTCTGTCAGGATCCGAAGCTTTAGAAGCTGCTGCCTGATGAATCTCTATTGTTTTTCTGGCTGTTTGCACTCCGCGAGGTGAGCTGCATTACTGTTTCAATAGCCTTTAGACTATTACTGCATAAAAAATGGGTCTTTTCTTTTCAATCGGCACAGGCCTTTCTGCATGTATTTACTACAACTGAAATCACAAGGTTTGCTTGAAATACTGATTATTTGTTGGGGTAAACATTCACAAGCACCAATTGGAAACAAAATGTTTTAAAAAATGCATTGTTGTGAAAGATATTGGCCATCTCATAGATCTTTCTGTTAGTTGTTTTCCCTTTTGTCAAACTACTGAATACTAGAAATTAAACATATCAGACAAGAATAACTTGAACAATGAGGTTATTTTCTACAACATTGATCCAAACCAACCTGTAAATAATTAATCAAGTAATTGCCCCCAAATGAATTGCAGCTCATGCTGCCCTCGTCCTGCCATCAAACATTTTGGACGACCGGTTTTCATCTTCTCAAGCAGAACAACAATTTTTACATCTCAGACAGATTTAAGCCTAGACTTTGACTGGGCCACTTCAGAACCTCAACTTCATTTTCTTATTTTGAGCCGTTCTAAAGTGGACTGGAGTGCTTTGGATCATGGATCACCCAAGTGTGCAGCTGCCTAAAATCGCAACCTTACATCGTTATTTTAGAAGAATGTAAATGATTGTTTAGTCAGCAGTAAGATTGTCCTTGGATCTCTTCCTTGGATGCCAGTTTTGCACAGTCTCTTTCTTATTGTTGAATTATGAACACTCACATTAACTGAGAAAAATGAAGCTTTCAAAGCTTTCCAAGTTCTGCATTTTCTCTTTTTGATGTCCAACAGGATGAATTGCTAATGTCCTTTTGGTAAAGAAAGGTTCACCGTTTCATGTTTCCTCGATTTGAGGATACTCCCTCTTCCAGGTATGTTTGTTTTCTGCTGAGGCTCCAAAGCCTAAGAAATGGCTTCAAAAGCCTTTCCAGATGGGTGATAATTATATTGTTTCTTGTCTGTTCTTTAGCAAAGGAGATGACGTGGTTTTCGTTTTGTTTTGTTTTTTGATCTTTTTGCAAACTTTGTGTTTCAGAGAAGTTCTTTAAGTTATTTCAAGGTGCAACCAAACAAATGTAGTTATTTTGTTAATTCATTGTTCAGAAACTTTGCATTACTGGTTTAGCACATTGTCATTTTAGCGTATTTGTTGTTTTAAAATATACAAGGTCGTTTTTAGTGATGCTTTTCTTACCTGACTCCTGGAGGAGTTCAGTTTTGTTATTTTTAGATTATTAAAATAACTGCTTCACAGTGACAATGCTGTGTGCTTCCCACTATGTTTTATGTAAAGCAAAACTGCCCATATGTGGTTTGGGACTTTGAGTCTGAGCTGTTAAAGTAGAATATAAAAATAATAAAATCAGTTTTAGACAAAAATGTGAAGTAGAAAAAAAAGATGTGATGCTAACTCATATCATGTTCTTCAGGGATTTATGTTAAGATTTTATTTTAAGTCCCTTGGTCTGTTTTTGTTCTTTCCTCACCTTATTTCAGTCACTAATTATCACACCTGTCTGTGTTTGTTTTGTTCTATCAACTGCTTTGAGTCACTTTTTGTCAAATCTTTAGGTCCCATTTTCATGGGACCTCCAGATGTGTGCAACAGTCAGTCTCAACACATGAAACATTTGTGTTGAGACTGACTCAACTGAAGTGTTAGGCTATCAGTGTTTAATTTATTTGCATAGAATACTGAAGACTTAACCTTTTGTATGAGGAGTTCTTGAATGAAACAACAAAATATCTGCCTTACTGACTGGCATCCAGAAAGCCATGAAATCTATCAGCATACTTAGCATGATGCTAAATGGTCAAATATGTATCCCCTGAATACTGGCCAATAATTTTGTTGATTTTCTGAAATTAATATGTGGGAAAAAAACAGGAAAAGCATGGATTTACTAAATAAGCATCCTTAAGTTGTAAGTATGATTAACTAGTAATGATTTTCAGCTGGTGATTTTTAAGAATCCATTTCATAAAACAATAAAATTATGTTAAAAGAGCTTAATTAATTAAATAATCAAACATTTTAAAGGCTTTACTACTGATTCCACAAATGGACTTCTGTCTGAAAGCAACATATACTAACTAACTCCACCTGTCCTTGATTCTGTTTTTCTGTTATTTAAGGAAGAAAATTGCATAATTTTCTCCTTTTCTGGAATCTTCTGGATTAAAAAATGGGACTAGTAACATAAATCATCTAAATTAAAACAATTCATTCTTGATTGGATCACAATGTCGGAATATACCACACCAAATTATCACACAAAGACAAGTAGGATGTTTTAAGATAGTTCAGAATGATGTCTGCCACATACCTCGTCTTTCTGTGTTTATCCATTTGTGTCTTATGTTCACAGAAAGTCTGACTAGTTTCGCAGGTAATTAATCTGATTTCCCAAAATGTCAGGTTATTCTTTAAAGCCTTGCTTTATCTGCTTTGTCCCCTTAATCTGCATAACCTTAGTTGTGATGTCGTCGAGTAAAGTACTGGGAACACATGCGCCTGACAGAGTGAAGAACAATAGCAAAAATTTCTGCTTTGATAAATGATTCCAGTAACAGAACACATTAACTGATAAGAATGATTTAACATACACACAGAAAGGTCAAACACAAGTAAAAGTTTACCAATTATACATTTTCTAACACTATGCAAACTGTAATTAAGTGATTTGCAATGAGAAAAAAATATATATACATGCTGAGTTATTTTTTGTCGAGTTTTAGGATGTTATAAAAGTGATTTCCTCCAAACCAGATAATTTGGCATTGTTTAGCAGACAAATTCAGCAAAAGCTGACTTGTCAGTCTTAATGGAAAATTATCCAGTGTTTAAATTATATGGTGACGTTTTTTTTCATTGTTGTTTTTTTTCATCCAGACAAACATTTGTTACATAGCAAGTACTAAAAATACAGTAGCAGTTAAATCAAAATGTTTATTTTTCCATTATGAAGTACAAACTGTAACAAAAGGCTATTCTTGCTGAAACTAAATATATATATTTACAAGAGCTACGGTAAGTACTACAGCACAGCTAAGTGCGACAGAAAGTTAGAAAACAGTTTAAAAAGCTGTGAAGATTTTTTTGCAATCCACAATCTGCTAACACGAAAGCTAAATAACTTTTGATCTCAGACACGTTCGCTTTTTCCATATGTTTTTCACTTGATTTGGACTAAAAGCTTAATGTTAGGCTGCAGCCAGATCCTCATTTCGTCGCAGTTTTTGCCTGCATTGCATCAACAAATCACTACAAGTAGTCGAGTCTGGCAGAGCAAACTCATCTCAGAGCAGCTGGAAAACCTCATCGCCAGGCAGAGAGTTAGAGTGGTTTTGCCTGGTTCAGCAGTGGGCATGCTGGTGTTAGATGAGTCATTGATCCTCCCCAGCAGGTTCCTCTGCGGTGCAATTCCTCCATGTTCCGCCACTCCCCTCCCCCAAGCCATTGACTATCTGCCATGACGTTCCGCCGTCACAGCAGGACTTGATATGTAATGATCCTCTGATGGAGGGATGTAACATTTATCATGTGCTGGCAGATGTGGCAGGGTGGGATCTAAGGAGAGAGCACAGGCCAAAGCCAAAAAAGAGAAACTGTGCATGTTTAGATGGGAGCTTCTTTAAGACTGACAGCGGGAGATATGCAGGATTAAGAGAAAAGTGACAGCAATGTTGTCCTCAGGCTCACTATATAGGAAGATGGACAGTTGTGCTTTGCTCAGTATTAAAAATAAAATAAAATAAAGAAATATCACTTGGTAGGGGATACTTTGAGACAAACTTTTCCCACTGAAAAGTGAGAAGGATCAAAACATGACTACGATAGCCGTATGATATCAGATCCTGCAGATCCTGGTCTCCAATCCAGACTCAGTTTGAGTTGACACTTTTGTTTATTTGAACTGCAAGTTTCCACTCAATTTAAACAGACTTGTTGTAAGAACAAATAAGAATAAAAAACTCATTTGCTGGTATGTTTTACAGTTTTTGCCTCTTTCTTTACTTCTCAACCCCCGTTGTTTTTGTCTGTTCTCTACATCTCATCTTGCAATATACCTTCACTTTAATGTGAACTCAAAACAAGACAAAGTTCGACATAAATTTGTTTTTAAAGCCATGTGAGCAATCTAAACCCTGACTGGTCGACAAATATTGCAGTATAAGAATACATGGATGTGACATGTACAGATGACCCAAAATACATTGAAAGATGAGTTAGGAAGCATTTAGAAAAAAAGTTCCCTCTATATAACAGAGGATGCTGGTTCATGTAGCGGACATTCACAGCTCATATTCAGATTTAATTATCTTAGAGTGCAGAAGCCTGCAGGAGTGAGGTCAGACGAAGGACCTGAGAAGTAATGAGAACGAAAGACTTTCAAGGAGTGAGTTATACCGTTCGACCTTCTTGGACGGAACTGACCAGTCGCCAAACACATACCAGCTGCAATTCTTGGCATGATGAGGCTCTGCAGTCCTGTCTAAATTATGAATCTCAACAAGTCCGATATTTGTAGAAGAGCGTGAAAAATAGTGTTGTTCTTTTCCTGAAGTTTTTCTGTTTCATTCATACTCGTTGCTCCATCGTCAGCTGATGCAGGAAAATTTTAAACACAAAATATCATGTAAAAGTTCTGTCTTTTGTATTTTAGAAAGTAAAAACTTAGATTCAATGCAGATAGAGTAACATTACAAGAATTTATTCCATCTAATTTTGATACAATTCAAACATAATAGAACACCGTTATATTCAAGCATATTCATGGAAGGTTGAGTGGAAGGAAAGTGGCGATTTGGGGTGTCATGTCATCCGCTGGAGTTGGTCCACTGTGTTTTCTGAAGTCCACAGTCAACTAGATCGTCTAATAGCAAATTTGAGATAATTTTACCTTTCTGCTAACAAACTTTCTTTCCTTTTCCAACACACTGTTAAAGGTACCAAAAGCTGGTCCAGTGGCTATGGTGTTTCCATGCTTGACTGGCCTTCAGACCAACACAAACACCTTCCCCTTTTGTCTACTCAGTCTAAATAATATTTCTCTACTGAATCCATTTGGCAAATTTTAAATGGGTCTAACAGAGAAAAACAAAACTTACTACAGGTCATAAAATAAATATCAGCATTAGAGAATGTAAGTATTTCAACATGTCTGAATAAACCCAATTATTTATGTAACACATTAGGTGTTTCGTCTATAATCACACCATCATGCATCATTAAAATACTAAATTAATGACATTCATGCTCATGGTTAGTGTCAGTGTATTTTTGACTTGCACTATAAAGCCTCCTGACATGTTGAATAATTTCCACTACATGACTCTGCTATGTTTTAATCGTTGGTAGTCACTTTTGCCTCTGGGCATGCTCAGCCCAACACAGTGCCATATGCTTGGGCTACAAAGTCCTAAACTTTTTTTTCTCATCTTCAAAAAATATTTTGTTACCCTTTGTTAAATTCAGAGTCCTATATTCCCAACGTTTCCACCCTGTATTTGCTGATCTATGAAGAGCATTTTTTCATTTGGTGGAAGGTCAACTGTATTAGATCTTGAGTAGTTTTTTTAAAGTACAAAAGTTTGACCTCTGTTTTGACGGTTCAAGACCAGAAAGATAAAAGCACTTCCAGGTTGGGACTCTTGCCTAACCTCTGTCTTGAATAATAAAGGAAAAACTTTCAATAATACATCATGGAAGCTTTTTGTAAGAAGAAATCTGAGTCTCTTTACTAGAGGCTGAGAAAATACACAAAGAAATGGAATTTAAGAGCAGCGTTTCCCTCTGAGACAAACTCATGTCGTTTTTGATTACAGAGATGTGCAACTGTCCAAACAGACCTCCACTCTTCTGAATCAGAAATTAGAATCTTACACCCAGAAGTGATTCACGTGCAATTTGGCGAATACTAAAACATCCCAAGTGTGCCTTTGCCTCCAGCTAATGATCTAAATTACATCTGAAGTAGAAGGAACAGGAAAAAAAAAAAACTGCTGTGTAAGTTAAAATAGTGACTCTGAGGTTGAATTATTATGTGTCCCTTCGTGTGGCACAATGCTGAATTAAATAGCTGCTTTACTCATTTTGAAGAAGAAGAAATGAAGAAGCAAATGAGAAGTGGAAAAAAGGAAAACAATGTCAAAGGACACTGAAAGAGATGTGTTAATTTACTAAAGGCGTCTGGAAGAGTTAATTAAGCCAGCTATAGGGAAGAGGAGAAAGTGCTGAGTCCTGGAGACACAAAATATTTATTCATCAGCCTATTAATGTTTAATTTCTTTTTTTGCTCTGTTTTTCAAATGCAAGTAGGAAAGCTTTGAACATTTGACCTTATATGTAAAAAGGATGAGGTGAGCCTGAATACCCGTAGGGATTGTCTTAACCATTAAGAACCAGCTGCAAAACAAAAAAAGGATATTAAATGAATGGAAAATATCTCACATCTTAAGAAAATGCTTTTGTACTCCTGCAGTTTGGTTTTCCACCACCACACATTCAAACACAGATCATCTACAACTATGTCAGAGCAAGGGATACAACACTTAAAAAAAACATTTCTACACTTTGAACTTTCATTGCATTTCGTCACTTTGCAACCACAGGCTGGAATGTGTTAAGATCGCCTTGTGTATGAATGGTGCCATATATGTAAATAATATTGCTTTGTTTTTATGGGATTCGATGTGATTAATGAAAATTAACCCGTAACTGAATTGAAAAGAAAACAATGGTTTTTATGTTCATACAGTAGTGAAGTTTTACTTCCACATGGTGAGTTTATCCTTGGATATAAAATTGTTTTCAACATACAACAGAGATGAAAGAGCAAAAGTTATGCGCCTCCTCACGACACAGCAAATTACTGACTTCACTTAATTTATTTTTGCTTAGTCCCAGGAAACATTTTGTTGCGTAAACTTACAATCAGGGATCTGGGTGTGCTTGTGTGATGTTCTCACGTACCTTGTCGTCTGTCCTTACCTCCAAAGTTCCCTCCCAGGTTACATCTCGGATCTTTTCCCTCTGAGACTGTCTATCAAGGCATCTTGTGCAATAATCCACCCAGATTACCTCATCCAGGCAACTGCAAGGCTCCCTACTTCCATAAATCCTCCAACCAACCTCTCTGCCCTCCAACGCTCCTCCGTCTACTCAAATCAACACCCTAAACTTTGTTCATTTCTCCCTGGGTACAAACTGTCGTCTGCAACCAGTAAAACAATATTCTCATTCTGCTATGTTCATTCCTTAAATGTTCTGTTCTTCTCACCAACCTCTTTTTGTTAAAGGAGTCTCTCCTGCCTTTCTCTGTGTTGGTGTATCACATAAAATCAAAATTAAATACATTGAAATTTGTGGTTATATTTGTGACAAATTGTGAAAAGGTGCATGATTACTTCTGCAAGGCCATGTGCATGAAGGATCACTTGAAGATCACAGACTTTTTGTCTCATCTCTGCATTGAGCACCAAATATCTGTTGGTGATATGTTTCAGATAACTGTACATGCCCCATCGATCCCATGAAACGGGTCAAATGAACGAACCTGGTATGGCTGAGGAAGAAACCCTTGCACGCCTGATTTGTCAGCGGCCCTAATTATATCGCGACAAACGGGTTGCCAATCACGAGAATATATTGTGTGGTTATATCTCAGGAACTCATCAAGTCAACCCAATTAAAAGCTGCAATAAGAACAGACATTGGCAGCCAACATGGCTCTCATTCACTTAATTCATGATTGCCAATTAAAACAGAATAGCGTGCAAAGTTGTAAAGCTGTCAGAAGGGCCCAGCTAAATTACCCTTTTCCACTTTGAATGATGGATGCGTTCACTGCTCTCCCTTATCTTATTTATTCTGAGTGGTATGGGATGGGTGGTGGGTGGGACGGAGGGAGCAGGAAGAGTTTAAAGAGTGTGACGCTAATAAAGAAAGTTCCTCCTTTCAGAGAATTAGAATCTCCTGGTGGAAGACTGTCAAGCTTTCAACGAAGAAATATGTAATTAAATCACACACTTTGGACTGGATCCTTGTAGATAACTCTGTCATATTTAAGATTAAAAGTATAAAGTGAGATAACACCGCAAGTTAATTGTGCTGTTCCCCTCCCACAACTGCTTTGCAACAAAATACCCACACAGTGCTCACAGTCGGCTCTTTGTCCATTTCTCTTCATTTCCTCTATTATCGTTTCGCTTTGATTCCATATCAGTGGTTTTGGAACTGAAGTTCCCAGATTTAAACTTGAATTGTCTTCAATATCTTAATGCTTTAAAAAGTATCTAATGCAAATGTGAATCATGTCCATGTAAACCCAAACCAGTGATGATGTCAGTCACCCTTTCAAGACTTTGTCGTTTTTTTCCCGTGCATGCAGCAGAACAAGAAGAGCGGACCGCTGTAATTAAATGCCCCGGATCATATTTACCACCTCCTACAGGTCTGGCATGAGCATTGCATTATTTTTCCAGAGTATTTATTTATTTTTATTCTGCTGTTGTGTAAAGTTTTGTTTTCCAGATATGGAACAGAATACGTGTTTTTTTAACATTATGCAAACAAAGTTTTAGTATTTGACTGAAAAATGCAGAGATACACGTTACTATTAGCTTGTAATTGCTAATGGTAATGAGCCAGTTGAGTGCAAAATTAGAAAATAATGGAGTGCTGGATGTTATTCCTAAATCCCGTTTTCGACTTCAACAGTAAATGCAATGCATCATAAGAAGATCGGGGCTTGTTGATTCAGTTTTCAGCTCAGGTATATACTAAATAATAATCTTTTTTGTCTTTTCTTTTTGAGCTATGTGTGTTTGAATTGAAGATTAATTCAAAGACATATATTAAAGATGTCCTGAACGACTGATCTTTCTTTGTCTGGGTTTGGTAGCTCGCTCTTATGGTTAATTGGCATTTTATTTATGTTGTAAATCATTGAAAATATTCCAAGTACAAGCAACTATGATGGTATCACATTAAATACATTTTAAGTAACCTAAAATAAAATATGGATGTAAAGAATGATTTTAGAGAGTTTTTTTTCTCCCCATCATCTCATCATTTTATGACTGAATAAATATACACTGGTTCAAGTTAGGTGCTGCAATAACAAATACACTTATTTTAGTTTTTCACATGCTTACTAAAGGTGTAAAACAAGTAGGAGGCTCTACTTTACTATAGGAATCAAACTATATTTAAACCATAACTCATGTTTCTGCTTTAGTTTAATTTCTTTTAGAGCAGCAAGAATGTTTGCTTAAATGTCTGAAAAGCAACTTATCCTGGCCGTGTCTTCTGCACCATTAGCCACTGTTGCCACACTATTGATGGCCTAATTAAGACGTGTCAAGCCGGAATATGTCACATTTTTTAAAAGGCTGAAATTGATAGCTCACATTAATTTTCACTTTCTCCAAATGACCTTTAATTTTGCTCACAAAATGCAGGCTCGTGTCTCCGCTGGCAACACCCTCCCCATTTCTGCTTCTGAAACAATATGTCAAACCCGCTTTGACAACACACGGGAGGAAGCTACCTGCTCGCAACAGGGGAGCGCCTGCAAGTCTAAATTGAAGTCACTGTCAGACTTCAACTATCCATCAGAAAATGATGGGCCATAGCCCCCTTCTAGAATAATTGTTTAGAACTTTTTTTCGTCCTTTTTTGTTTGATCAACATAATCTTTGATAATAAGCGTCCCTATGCAGCCTGGTGCTTTCAGCGATTTCTTTTTGTCCAACTTTTTCTATTGCGTTCCTCCTGGATTGTCTTTTAAAAGCAAAACAACTCCCAGATCCAGTCACGGTGCTTCAAGCATCTGGAAAAAAGTGATGGTTTCCATTTGGGCCCCCGTCGCTGAGGGTTTGTTCTCATCCTCAAGAGATGTGCTCTGTAGGCCAAGGTCTTTGCAGCAGATTAAAAGAGCGTGTCACTAATGTCACCCCGCTGACGAATCAATGGTGAAGCACAGGAAATGAAAGCAGTGACGGACACATCAGCTCCTGTCACTGCGTGTCTGCTCGGAGCCTTCTCTTCATCCTTGGCAGCCGCCGGGACCTGAGGGGGACCCTGTCAGCTGGAGCCGCCGTGGCTCCCGGCACAATCCTGAACCACGGGGGGAAAACCCACGGGAGCCTCACTTGAAAAAGGCTCACAGGTCTTCTGAGCATCAACTCAATCAACTTCTGATACTTTGTTGCAGTGCTGGGCCAAAAGTTTGGAAAATCCAGGCTCGGCTTGAGTTTTAAAGAGGCGAAAAGAAATCATCCAAGTGCGAAGAAAAACAAACAGATGGCAGTAAGTTCATAATGTGTTGTGACAGATTTAGTTTTTTATGTAACAGAGATAAGCAGCTTATCTCATGCTAGCTCTGTCTTTATTCCTTATGATTGCATCAGTTTGTGAGATAATAGATCTGATCACCATTTATCTTCCTTTTCCAGCTATTAATTCATTTTTTTAAGTATTGTAAAGTCACACAGACTTAGATTTGCATCTCTTCTCAGTTGACATATATATTCATGTCAGCTGAGTATATATTTGACTTCCATGTTCTGGGTATTGCAGTGCACTTTTATCTGTCATGTGATACATAATGTGATTTAGAACAGAGGTCCACCTACGAAGGCTGCATGTTTGACAACTTTACTTTTCAAATTATCGGCTCTTGTTTGATAATCCTTTGGACTTCAGCTTTAGTTAACTTTATGAGCGGTGAAGACTTAATTAAGAATCTGTCACAGATTTGTAATTGGCTACCAGTCTGGACTTTGACACATAGTTACAGAAGTGCTTTGTTTCAAATCTTTCCATCGTGTTTATGGTCCTTTTGGGAGTTGAGACTCCACCCTAGTTTCAAGTTCAATACATCCCTTAAGTATTTCTGACAAGTTTTCTATGTGTTTACAGCTCTGTTCGTCTTTTATTTGCTGAAACAAGCTTATTTCCGCGTCATGATTCTACCACCATCATGTTTTGCTGAGAAAAAAGATATTTAGCGTGTTAGTTTTCCACCAAATTCACCATTTCTGCAAAAGGGCATTTCAAAGTGCTTTATATGAAAACATAAGAACATTAACACATAGAAACCAGTAACAAATGTTACATTTTGTCAGATAACATTATCAAGTTTCTCAATACACATCCACAACAATGATCCATGTTCTTGTTATCTTGAATCAAGAGCAACTCTAAACAGGTGGGTTTCTACTCTGGATTTAAAGGAAGTCAATGTTTCAGCAGTTTCGCAGTTTTCTGGGAGTTTGTTCCAGATTTGTGGTGCATATAAACTGAATGCTGCTTCTCCATGTTTGGTTCTGGTTCTGGGGATGCAGAGCAGAACCAGAACCAAAAGATCTGAAATGTTGGTGCAACAATAGCAGGCCTTTAATGTATTTTGCTGCTAAATTTGTGGATCATTCAGTACAGCTAGGAAACCGACCAATTTCAGCAACGTAATAAAAAAGTTAAAGGCCAAAGTGTCGCTTATGGTAAAACCATGCATATTTGACGTGATTATAAAAAGGTGAAAAAAGGTTTTTGTGGATACGGTAAACTCTCTTGTCTCCACAGCTCTCTTCCCATGTGACTCTTTTTGGTTGATCGAGTCCTTTAGATTATCTCTGTTTTGGGGGATTTGAGGTTCACTTCCCGAAGCAGCTGGACAGCTCCGACACTGCAGGGTCACCGGCTTTGGCTTGACGGGAAGGCATTTGATTTTCAGGATCAGGACGTTTTTGCTCCAGCACAAACAACCACCTGGGCTTGTTTGTCTTCACCTGAGTCTTTCAAGAGGAATAAAACAGCGCTGCTTGTTTCCTCGTTACATGGTGGCCAGGAAGCACGGGGGCTTGTTGAAGCAAACAGAATGCAGATGCTTGTGGCGTGGGGGAAAGAAGAGGAGAAAAAAGATGAAGGGACGAGGGGGGCGATAACAAGCTTTTTTTTTTGCCAACCAGGCAGCCATGAGTCCTACTGCTCTGCTGGAGTGAATGCAACAGCTCCGGCTTTTTCAGCCTGACTGCTGGAGCAGATGAACACACATCTTCCCCACCATGGGAGAAGAGACTGTCATGACAAAGCCAGTCCCTTTGCCTTTTTTTTATAGTTTACATCCCTTCCTGCCCCTCTTTCTCTTTCTGTCTCACCCTGTCCCCATTTCTGTTTTGCTTGTGTTAGCTGTTGGTTCTTCCTTTCTCTTGGTCTTCTTACACATACGATAAAAATGAAAAGTATATAGGTGATATACTGGCTGGTAAAAGCACGACACATTTGGCACCTTTCAAAGAAATCCTTTTTAAAAGCCAGGGTTACAGCTAGCAAACACAACCTGAATACACTTTTCAATCCAAAATGCACCTTTAAAATCAGTTAATTAAAAGTCAAATGATGAAACTGAACCATGTTCAAAAGGCAATGGAGGTATATTTTATTGTAGTATTTCAGAAATGATTCACAGCAAATGTATCAAAAACACCTTGGAGACTTCAGGTGCAAATCCAGAAAGTCTGTAGCGTTCTCGGTCCTTCTGATTGTGGCAGCTGCAGTCACCTTGAATTTCAATCAATTCCGGCACATAAAAGGAATCCAGGTTGAGAAAAAAAAAAGTTATTGAAGCATCATTGGAAACTTCCTCAGCAGGAAATTTCACATTGTTGCCTTTTAGTATGAATGGCCTACAATAAAATGGAGAAAAATCTGTTTTTATATTCAATCAGAACAATCCACTGGTGTTGATTCAGGTCATATATTGTAGCTACAGCAACATATAGTTATAATTTCTCACAATTGATTTCATAATGAGGTTATAAGAATTTACACCCTCATCTCAAAAAAGTGGAACATCTTAAAGATATTTTGTTTCAGCAATTCATTTAAAAATGTGAACTGCATATATTTACTGCCCAGAGTGACATCAAGTCATTTAATTCTTATTTATGGGTCTGGCACACATATCTAATGGAAATCAATTAGTATTTTTGATGCTATGTATTATGCTAAACACAATATAAATATAGTGTGGTGTTGTGTAAACGAAGCCACAGTTGGTCATTTGTGAAGAAGATGGCTGCTCTGATTGCTAAATTGCAGAATATTAACAGGAAAATAAGTGGAAGTTCAAAGTGTTATGCATTCTGCAGCATATATATTACCTCTCCAGTACAACATCCTACTGTTAAGTTAACAGACGGCGACTGACACATGACGTATACATTAAGGTCAAGTAGCCGTAATGAACTGTGAGTGTATAGTCAGAGATTAAAACTTCAAAAATGCAAAGAAATTTACTGCAATCATACAGATTCAAATCAATTACAGATGTTCCAATGTGACTTTAGTTCCCAAAAGTTGCAGTCAAGTTCAATTGTCTTGTTCAAATAGGCATAGGCTTTAAGGAAACCCAGCAGATTTGCAGCAGTCACCTCACCTAAAACAAAAGTCTTCCTACAGCTGAAGACTGATGCCACTGAGTTGTTAACTTTGAAGCACTTCATTCTCTCGCAGCTTATGCATGGAGCGACAGCAAGCAGTCAAGAGCCTAAGCCCAAACCTGCATCACAACAGAGGTTGCTTATAATAATGTAAACACTCTAACTTTGAAGTTTTTAAAAATGGCAATCCATATAGCATTTTGGATTTTAGTTAAGCAATACTTTAGTCATATTCTGTGTATTTGTGATCTTATGTTCAGTTAAAAAAAACAGTGATTCCTGAAGTCTTCTATGTTTTTGATTTGGTGCTGAAGAACAAAAATCCTGGCCTTGTAACTTAAGTGCAGAGCAAATTAGACAAGAAATTATAGGATAAATGTTGACAAGCTGTTTTCCCTTATGTAGAGGTTTCATAGTTGCATATTTGTGTGGATTGAGAGCACAGCCGGAGCTGCCACTACTTCCCTGTTCTATGTCACACAGAGCACTGAATGCAGCGAGCTCGGCTGAGTCATTAGGATTCGGCTCAGGATGCTGCTTCGTTCGGCACAAACCGAGGTGAATGAACATGTCTGTCTGCAGCTCGACGCCTCTCTTTCACAACCTGCTGTGACGTGTCTGGAGGGAAATTACTGAGAATGACCTTTGTACCTGTCTGTTATTCAAACCTCCTCACAATCTCAACTATTTACCCCAACGTTTCTCCGTATCTTTCTGGGCTCTCTGCCCTCTGGCTCTCGTGAGGAAGACAGTGGCTTTATTTCCGGAGCCGCTCTGCAGAAGTGATGTCGCCGTCTGAAATATGCCACGTGTTCATGATAAACTTTCAGTAACATTGATTATTCACACAGATGCAGAAGATTGTCCTTGAAGAATGACTGTCTCTGCTGCATTGGCAGCCAGTGTCACAAACCACCAAGTCATAATTTTGCTTGCGTGCAAAATTGCATCTGCAAGCATGACAACATTTGCAACACATTGTATATCAAGGAGGATTAAAACAATTTATATGTGGTAGATACAACCAGTGGTAATGCTGAATCTGCTCGTGAGAAAATATGAGAAAAATAAAATGTCTACATTCGGAGCAGGGTGAATAAAAATCTGTTACAGTAAATTATTCCAAGTCTAACCTTCTGCAAGACAACTTCTGAGCTGCAACTCAGCAATATCGCCCACCCTCGCCTGTAATCTATTTAACCCTCAAGGGAAAAGCAGAGGTATAGACTAAATTGGTGTAATCTGAATAAGGGTTTCTTGAATACAGCGCTTTTAGCCAGTGAGGGAACCTCCAGCTTCTGCAAACCTGGCAGACAATAAGGATATGACCATCTGAATCAATAAAGCAAATCCCCCGTGATTAGGTCATCCATTAGTTGGGTTGATCTTTCAACCCCCTCAATTTGCGTCTGATGAAAATGTTATTGCTCAATACTTGTTGGATGATTTGTCTAAATCTTTTGCTTCTTAAAGGGACAAGGAGTAAGAATGTTTTGATCCAGCATATGCAAATTAGTCTTTTTTTTTTTTTTTTTCGGTCATGGTCCAGAAAGTGCGGGGGATTGGGAAGAGGTGTCAGAATGCCGGCCTTCTCTCTTGAACATCAAGGCCTTTCTGCTGCATCTGATCCTCTCCTGTCTGTCTCTTCAAAAGTCAAAATGTGTTGAAATGCAAGCTGGTGTTGTCTGCTGTCCAAACCTCAAACCAGCTGGGACTCGAGGCCTTGATGCGTCTTAGCTCAAAACAAACAAACAAAAAAATACATATATATATATATATCTGCGATAATATTTTAATTTGTTCTGTAAAAGCAACTGATTATATATTTTTGCTGGTGTGGAAAAGTTGTCTAATGCGATTGAGAAAGGGGAATTTCATATACGTGTCTCAAAACTGGCAGTTCCGACAACATGAGCTCTCCAAGAAAGGCTTCCAGAAAGACGGATGGTTAGTTTACTCGGCTTTTTTCATCCTTCTTCAGGAGGCACCACTGTAAGATCAAACACTGATGCTGGACAGGGAGATCTGATTTACAGTGTCTGCACTGATGCACCCTGAATGTGTTTGGTTTGATTGAGGTCACAATCCTGACTCATACATAGGTTTATTCAAGTTTTCTAGTTCTTTCAGGTGTTCTGTTCATGTGTTCTCTGTCCATAAAGTTTTTGATTTAAACACATTGAGTTTGGAGGTCTCAATGTAGGAATCAACTTTCCAGAATGTTGGCAACCATTGTGCATTACCTGCCTTGGCATCTGCTGACCACATTCTGTGATTTTTACTTCTTTCTGACTTTTTCACTTCTTTCCACTTTGCTATAACACCACCAGCAGATGACTATATCATATTTCGTAGCGGTAATGATGCTGATTGACCTAGAAAATACATGTCAAAGCCGGTGTCAAAGTTATTTGACCAATAGGATGTAATTGGTTGTAATGCCTCCCCCTCACATGTTACCAAACTGATTTAAAACACAACAAACTGAATTTATTTGAGCATAAATACTCAGAAAATAAACAGTAAATCTGTTAAAATTACCATTATGAACAACAACACTCTGTCTGACTCATTTTTGCAAACACTGCGACTGTTTTTTTTAGAGTATAAAAAGCAGAATAAAATCAATTACAACATAAATAAGACCTTTTTCTTTGTTCAGAAAAAGATATTTTACCTTTGAGCAGCAAGCTCATTTTTGACCATTTCACCATTATTCTGCTGTTCTTCTCGCGCTCGCCTTTTGTATTTGTGCAGCGATGCTCCCAAAAGTCAGCACATGTTATGACAGCTCTTTAGCTGTGAGCACATCAGCACGTTTTGTCCACCGGGAAAATCAATACCTTGTTTAGAGCTGAAATTGGACAGTCAATGGGCACAATCATCTGTTTCCAATGACAGTAAATGGCAGTTACTGGAATCAGAATGTCAACTGTTTGGACCGACCAGCAATCAACACTACGGATCAATTTTTCCACTTACTTTGCAGTTATAAACATCAACCCATCTCAACCCATACATTATGTACGGTTAGAGGAGTAAGATGTATCCAGGTATGGCCCACCGTACAAAACAGCAATGGCTTAGAAATGAATTTAAAGAAGTGATCTGACTGGAAAACATACATTTATGTACACAAACTTCAGTATTTATAACATAAATGAGTGAATTCAGTATCTGTTGGGATGATTAGGAGAAAAATAAATACAAAAACTTAACTGGGGTTTAAGTGTTAGAAACAGGAAGGACTGCAGTTTTCAAACAAACATGTCCTCATTTTTCTGCTCTCTATTTTTGTTCTATCTCTTGATTAGGTGCAAATTTATTCCTATCCTTGCTAAATTCTTGTCCTGCTTAAAAAAAGGCATGTCCAAAATTACTCAGTTTGGCCCTGTCCATTCTGTTTTTCTGACTGCAGAAAAACAGTCAGAAAAACAGTCTGCAAACTGTTTTTGCTTTTATTTTGCCTTGAGAGGAAGTTTCTTCCTTTTTCTATTCTCTCAGCTCATTGGTACAAACCTTGTTTCACTATGAATAATGATGTTCTCTCAACAGCTTTACACAGCTTCCTCACAAGGTCTTCAACTGTTTGTGAGGTTTATACACACTTTGTATTGTTTTTCTTTTTTAAAAAAAGAAATAGAAACAAAATGTTCAACTCTTTCCTCTCTTTCACAAACAAAAATTATTTTGATCATTGCAACTGACATTGCAAACATGATGCTTCACATTAGTGTGATTTAGACTTAACAATGAGACAAAATGGTTATTTTTGTTTTATACAGTCTCCAGTTTTAATTTTGTTCAATATTTAATTGTGCAACCATTATTGCCCTCAAGTTAAAACTGCTGCAGTTAAAGTGTAGGTTCTTCAGTATTTGCTATGAGAAACTGCAGATCTTCTATTAATCTGTTTTTGATTATTGCTCCAGTTAGAATCATAAATCATCTGAGTTTTGTTGAAACAGAGAGGAGTTCCTGTACTCCAAAGATATTACACTTCTTTCATTGTCCCTTATCAGATCCAAGAATATTATTATTGAGTCCAGAACTGAGATTGGATTGGCTCTGTCTAGATCAGTTCACTGAAGTTATGATTTTCACTTTTCAAAACCTCTCAGCTGAACGCACTTAAGAAAGAAAAAATCAACAATTACTGATTAAGATAGACACAAAATCTTTTTGCGTTGCCCACAAATGCATGTTGCTCTTGGCTCTTTGGGGGGTTAAGTTAAGCCACCAACACAAGAAAGTTAACTTTAAACATTAGTTTCTTTGTGAAAGGCGTAAAATCGTCAATGCTGACAGTAAAATGCAGCCTGCCACTCCACAACATATTTTCAAACCTCTTTTCTGCTGAGGTGACAACTTCAAAAACAAAAAAAAAAAAACCTTTGTGCTGGCAAAACAACTTGCCCTATGTTTTCATTTGAACAAAACAAAATGGTTCCTTTTTTCAGTACATTTTTTATGTTTTACTTTGGGACTTATAACAAACAGAAGAAAGAAATCCAACCGTGTTGTCCTTGGGGGTCATATTTCATTATTCTTTCATCAGTCGTTATGGTGTCCCTTCGCTGTTTCTCGTTAGTCTTTGAACAAAACGACCCATCTAGACATAAATGTGTGTGTGTGTGTCATTGGGGAGAAGATAACAGTGGTTCAGGTGATTGGAGGTCACTGCATCCTGGCTGGGGGTGGAGCTGGGTGGGTGGGGTGTCCTGGAGGCATGGCCGTTAAATGGCGGAGTGGGAAACAGAGGGGGTGTGTTGCGGGGACGCAGGGCCACATCACCTCAGGCTTCCCCTGACCGCCTGTGATTGATGGGGAAGAGCTGATGAGCCAAGCTCCCAATGTCACTCTACAATTAAATAACTCTCACCACTGAACTGCTGTGGACCCCTCCTCCTCCTGTACTGCGATAAACCACCCCCGTCTCCTCCCTTTCACCTCTTTCTCTACTCTCTTGCTCTACCCACTCCCCTCCTTTCACTCTTTGCCACTCTTTTTTTTAAAGACATTTAATGATCTCAATATGATCCACCCTCAAATGTCACCTTCTTTGCTTTTGTCACTTGTTTACCACAATCCAGGAAGCAGGTGTTTATCCTCAGCTGCTGGTTGTCCAGTTCAAACTTTGCCAGCTGTTCTTCCAGGTATGACAGACAGAGGCTGCTCTTTCTATTAGTTTGGGTCAGTGCTCCCTTCCCAAACGAGAAGGAGCTGCACTATTGTAATGAGCCTGTTTCCAAAAATGCAAATAACGGTGAGGAAAAACACAAAGAAGATAATCCATCCATGACTAATGACTCTAATATGAAACCTAATGTGGAAACAGGTGTTTAAACTTGGATAAAAATATGTAAACCATGTGCTCTGAAGCAAACTCCAAAGAGCAAGCTGGAAGAGACTGCGAAGATTTTACTTGAATAATGTGATGATGCATACAGAGTTTGCTGCATATTGCCACTAATTAGGCCTATGACTAATATTGGTTTGTTCACAGTGGGCTGCAGTTCATAGAAGCCAACCTTATTCTGCATACTTTTGTCACCCGATGAGCTCACTTTGCAGCTAATTGGGCAAAGTATAAAACTCTCGGCGCACAAATTTGTATCTTCTGGAGAACATTTGAGATGTCAGAGGGAGTTAAGATGTGATACATGGACTTTTGAACATAAATATTCGTCTTTTACATTTGGACATGTCTGGGTTTTATTTAGGGGTATCAAATTAAAAAAAACAGAAGACAAATGCACACCAGACTTTTCACAGTTTTCATTTGAAAAGCACATGATCAGTTTCCTTCATCTCTTGGTTTTTTGTGGTTCTTTGTCTTGGGCTGTCATAAATCCCCTGGTAGAACATGGAGGTGGCAGCTTCATGATACAGGGATGCTTTTCTTCAGGAATGACGGAAACAAAGTTCAGAGCTGATTGGAACATGGGGTCGGTTAAATGCACGAAAATGACTCAGGTAAACCTGTTGGTAGTCAGAGATTGAGGTTTGCCTCCAGGTGGGAAATGACTGCAGACATCCAGAGCCAAAATAGAAATGGTTTCATCACAGTATAATAATGACTTACAATGGCTAAATACAGATTGTGTGGCAAGACATGAAAATTAATGTTCACAGATGTTCTCTACTTAATCTAATTGAAGAATCAGATATTTTGCAAAGCAGAATGAGTAAAAAGTGTCTAGTCTTGAAACTACCCCAATTGCTTAAACAGGGGAATGTACAACTCTATTTATATTTTGCTTTATAAAACAATTAGATAAAACTGCATATGTTTGCTCCTCATTTACAATTAAAATCCCAATAAATATGTTGATGCTTCTGGTTGCAGTGTGACATAATCTAAAACCAGAAATGAGCATCACTGTTTCAATGTGTTTTTACACACATATAAGTAAAAAGACATTGTGCACATATCTCTGAACTCACCATCCTGCACATCAACCTAAACACAAAGTCCCTATTGTGAGATAAAGCGGTAGCAGCATCATGATGTGGGAATCCATAAAATGATCTGTTACGTAAAATGTTGAAGTTTGTGGTTGTAAGTAGAAAAATAGGAAAAGTTTATTGAATTTTTCAAGGAGTGTACTTGAGAAATGTGCTGTTTTTACATGCTATTGGCAGGATTTAACTGTCATCGCAGCAGGAGGTGAATGTATGATTCCTCTCATTGGTTAAAGATGTCAAGGAATTTGCATTGACTTATTTTCTCTACTACTTCTTCCTCTTACCACTACCAAGGCATTCATTTAGCAGCATACATGCCATCTGCTGCCAAAAACTTGGCAGTTATAATTTTTTGGTTCTCCGTTGCTTCTTGCCAGACGCACCGCGTGTGTCTTCTGGCTTTATCACCTCGCCAACTTATTTTTAGTTTACAAAAAAAAAAAAGAGAGCGAGGAAAAAAACTCCATCCTCTCCAATAAGGAGAGGATTTGGCTCAGATGAGAGCGTTATTTCCCGTCTCCAATCCGCTGCTGCCGCCGCCGCTGCGCGTCCCTTGTCGCCTGTACAGTACAAGAGGGATGTAGAGACTAAACCCCGAACCCTGCAGCTGGGGTTCCCTGCACACCACCGAGGCGACAGTGCGCAGGAGAGAGATAGAGAGCGAGAGAGACACGGAGGGAAGTATGGAAGGAGGGAGGGAGGGAAGAGGAGAAGGTGAGAAACAGAGACGGGGAAGAGTCAGAAGCGCCATCTCCCTGTTGTGGCTGAGCGTTTACGCGCGATCCGAGAGCACATCTCCAGCCTCTCCGGGACTAAATCCACCATGATAACTTCCAAACTCCTAATTCTCACATAATCTGGCTTTCTTTTTGGGCTGCAATAAGAGAGGGAAGGTGCAACTTTTGCCAACGGAAATCATCCATGTGAAGTTCCTTTGGTAAGTAAATGTTCATGTTTTAAATTTTTATTCATAGGATGTTCTTTTTTTTCCGAGTCATTTCCACTCTGTTGCTCACTTAATTCATGCATTTGCTTGGATTACCTGCATATTTCATCCCATCGTTTATCCTGTCATTAGTATTCCACGGACACGGGTTTCCTGCGGCGGGCGCTCACGGGAATGTTTACTGTTGGCGCTTCCCCGCTGCCTGGCTCCCCATCATGCGCTTATTTACCACCTCCTGATGTTCTTAATGTTCGCTGCTGGCCTGTTTCCCCCATCAAACTTCTAATCGGTTTGCGGAAATGATTCGCGCATGTCTCAGTTCTTGTCTCATTTCGTCGGGAAAACCGTGGATGGCTGATCGCGTCCAGACGCGCTGCGAACTTTTCCTGCACGGTGCAGCTGCGCTGACAGCTAATGCGCAGTGATTGATGTTTAACAGGAGGGTCAAAAGCAGCGAGGTCACGGGGAATTTATCTTTGAATAACTTTGGCTGCGTTGATGCAAATGCCGCGCAGTTTGACCAAGTTGTGTGTTTTGGAGTGAAGTCGATTTTCCATGATTTTTACTCAAGTCTCCGTTCAGCTTTCTAAACAAAATAGAGTGTGTGGTATTTGCGTGGCATTGACTGCATTCAATTATTGCTTGACTGCACTAGCGTTACAATTTCATTTACATTTAATAGAAACATTATTCAAAATGTCATGCTTTTTTGTTTTACACTTGGTGAAGATGATTTTTCTTGTAAATCTGATTGTTTGCATGGTTGGAGCTAATGCGCAATGACTGAGGAGGTGAGGGCTGGGATTAACTTTTTCATGACTTTTTAAAGACTTTAACATCGTTGCAAATTTGTGACACTCTCAGACTCACATAATAAATCCTTCTTCAAATTTTTTTTCTTTTCGCCAAAATGGGATTCATGAGGTGCAACGTTTTGTGTCATAAAAGGTTTAGAAACTCAGAAAATGTATAAATATTTATGCATGGTGAGGTCTAAAGTTAAAAATTGAATTCATTAAAAAATAGGAAAAAATACAGTGACACATGCCAATCTTAAAAAAAATAACATAATTTGGTGTCCAAAGAATATAAATTAGGAATACAAATTTCTTAAAATATTGGAACATCTGGCTCCTCACAGACATGCTGTCTTTGGTCACACTGTTGTGTCTGATTTCAAACTACAGCTTTTGGATATTGTATTTAAATTTCAATTCATAATTGGTTTTGGTGGCAGAAACTGGAGCTGGCAAAGGGGTTGGTGGGGGCATGTGGGAACGGCTAAACCAACAATACTGTTGACTCTCGCACAAACTTCCTGCATACAATTTATTTATATTAATGAAAAAATCAAACTTAATTGAATTATCAATTTCATAAATGATCAATTCTTTTTTGTTACAGAACTATTCATTTTTTGATTCATTCATACTTACGTCATTTTGAGAATTTTTTTTGTGAGTCACTTTCAAACCATTATTCCTGGCCAGAGCTCCTGATATGAGAGTAGCATGATGAATTTAAGGTTCTTTTCTAACCTTTTTGCTTTTATATCTCTAACAGAGTCAGTGCCCTGATCCACCCAGACTCCACCCCTTTGAAAACTTAATTGAAGAAATGTTTTTTTTTTTTTTACTAATTTCTGTGCCTGTTTAACATCCAGCTTTAAATATACAGTGTTTGTGCAGCAAATGCTTTATTTGCATGCGCCACATAACATAACAGACCCCCAATGGCGACATAAAATTTATCACCTCATTTGAATGCATGTGTGGACCCACATTTGCTGGTTGTCAGCGTATCAGAAACCATGATACTGAAAGCTGAAATGCAACTCAAGCCATGGAAGTGACCCCATTTCCAAGTTTTATTTATATCTAATGTTGAAAAACAGCTCTTAAGCCCTTTATGGTTAGAAAGATAAATCTAGGAATAGAGATGTTTTTTTCACACAAAACCACCAGGGGCAACTAGCATACTTTTTTCTATACTTTTTAATACTTATTTTTTCCGTAAAAGCAAACTAACCTTTACTTTTTCTACGACTTAACTTCCCAGCATCGTAACTATCTGTATGTAAACATATTTATATTCTGCTGTGAAGTTCAATCAGCTGCATATCTACTTGAGAAAGTTGTATTCAAGCAAATCAATGAAGGAATGGTAGGGATCAGCGAGAGGATCCTTTCAACCAGAGGGCTCAGGTTCAAGCTTCTGGCTCAGCATGAGTCTGCTCTCTCTCTTCCTCTCTCTCTCTTCCTCAGTGTGTGTTGTAAATAACCTGAAGGATAACATGGAAGCTCCTGCAGACAGTAAAAATCAATGAATCTTCTTATTACGGTTATTACAGTTATGTGGCAACTACTTGTTTTATTTCAGGAACAATGCGAAAAGCATCACTGGTGTGTGCGCTCGTTAAAAAAAAGAAAAGAAAATAAGAATAATCTTGATTTAGAAGCTTTCCTAAAACATATTTAGCTTAAACTTTGCACAACTTCTTATGGCATTTCCCGCTTCACCTTCCGAGTGATGGATGAGCGGACGGATAGGAGCGAGCGTGCGATTGCTAAAGTGAGAGCTGCGGTGCTGGTAATCCTGTTGTGAGGCTGGAAAATGGGATTAGAGCAAGACAAACAGAGCCAAAGGAAGACTGGAAGACGCTTTACATTCACAGCTCTGGCTCACATTTTCACTTAATTTAATGACACCACTTTGACACTGGTCAGCGATGAGTCTCTGGAGGTGACCGAATGCTGATCCAGACTCACCTGCTGTCCTGTCAGATCGTTGATACTCTAGTGATGTCTGAAAGTAGTGAAATTCAACATCTTTCTCAGATTAACGTTGTACGTGTGTCATCGTCCCCAGGTGTTGGCAGCATTATGCTTTGGGGTTGTTTAGAAAGTGACAAGGCAGATAGCCAGAGTTAATGAGACATTGTGGTGTTGCCTGAATATATTTAAGCTAAAGCTGAAAAGCTATGCTTTTTTTTTTTTTTTTTTTTGCAATCTTGGGAGTTAGACACATCTTTGAGAGTTTGGAAGCAAAACATTTCACATATTTTATTTGCAAGCAAGTTTACATGATTTCCATATAAAAAAAAGGATCAAATTGTCTCTTTAAAAGAAAGACTGGAAATGCTGTCCCTTCGTAAAAGTTTAATAAATCAGTTGCATGTCAATGTTCAAGAAATTTGCTCAACAAATGTATGTACTGGAGCAAAAAACTAAATATGATACTTGAAAACTAGGAAGCTCCCTTTGTACAATATGACAAGACCTTGAGATATTTTTCACTGTTTGTGCTCCCAACTCCACTATGAAACATGGAAGTGATGGCACCATGCTGTGCGACTGCTGTTTTTTTGTCAGTAAGGTAAAGGAAGTTAGGCAGAATTGATGATACAGAGTGAAAATGTCTGATTTCCCCCCCGGCAAACTTGCAAACATTTAGATGGTTTGAAAGCATAATATTGGAAAGACCTTCATAATATTATGAACATTCTTACCTTCACAGTATTATCTTCCTCATTCAACAGAAAACAAAATGTCTCTCTAAAAGAATACTTATAAGGTATTTTTTCTTTGAAAAGTGAAACAAAACTCTTGAATGTTCCTGCATGAATTAACCTCCATCGAACTTTTGTCATGAAACATTGGGACGGCAACATAACGCTGTGATATTTTTCAACGGTGGCTTTAAAGTAGCAACAAATGGTTATATGTTGTATTGATAATTTATTTCAATTAATTATAAGAGGCTCATTTATTGCAGTCTTTAAATTTGGACCTGTTGGCACTAAAACATTGCATGCAGGGTAAAACAACCTCATAAAAGAGGGAGCATTATGTCTCTTTAAAAGCATATTTCGGTTATTTTATCCTTAAAAAGTGATAAAAAAAACACTGCAGTTTGCCAGCGGTACAGACTTTTGGCTCCACAGTCACACTTTTTTTTGTTTGTTTGAAGAAACTAAGCCTTTTCCTATCAATACTCATCATTCTTGCACAAAACAAGATAGAAACCCATCTACTGTGATAATACAATTAGATGAGTCCTTTACTTCACTTTTTAAATCAAGATTGTATCTTTTTATACTAATGCTGAGAAATTTTAAGCCTACATGAAGATCTTGTCATCAAATCCACGTTCATGTTTTGCCAGTCAAATATTTCATCTAGATTTTATGCCTTATTTCTCCAAAATGATAAACTGCATCAAGAAGAAAAATAAAACATTGATTTCCTCGGTGCGTGACACGCCTAATAAATTAAAATCAACTCGATGGTAAATCAGAAGAAACTCATTACATAAAAAGCCAATATCTGCTTTAGTGAGTCCACTTCTTGTATACCAGAGCTGCATTATCTCCAATCTGTATGAGGCTCCCATCTCCTCTCTCTCACATTGGTGCTTTAGCAAAATGACATGCATTAAGTTGGCTTGATTCGACCCCGTCGAACAACACCAGCGCTGCGGCCGGCCTTCGCAAGTCGTGTTGCCCTGCAGCCACATCTGCTCCACTTTTCACCTCTGCCACTAACTCTCAATAAAGAGTGTGTTAATGTGTCCATATTTTTCGACTTTTTCAGTCGATTGGGATGAGTTCATGTATTCTTTTTCCCTTCACAGTGTGCGGGTTGAAAATACACATAAGTATCAAGTAAATCTGCAACTGATGAGGATTTCTCTTGCAAACATTCAGCTGTCTGTGCAGAGGTGTTTTTGCAGCTGTGATTTATTTCTGTATTAATTATTAGCGTTGCCTAATGACTTTCCTGTGGTGAAGTACAACAAATCACTTCCACAGGATGTGTGTGGTGTGCGCTTTTTTTTTTTCTTTCTTTCTTGCTTGAGGGGAATAGAGAGGAAGTAAAATGAGAAGTGGAAAGATCTGTGTGGGAAGAAAGAGGTCACTGTAAGCCACAGCAATTACCTTTCTCACCCAGGGCTGTGCCAATACTCTACATAGAGGAGAGACAAAGAGAGGTCAGAGAGAAAACAAACATGCGCACGAGTGGTCAAAAACACCATCCTGAAGTTCACATTCACACATAAACCTTCAGAACACAGCTCCATGCAAAGATATTCACACCCATTGACCTTTTGCACATCAGATAAGAGTTTCAACTACGTTGTTTAACATGATGCACATGCATGTTTGTGAAGTGGATGGAAAAAAGGTGCTTAAACTGTTTTAGTTATGAAAATCTTAAAGGGGTGTTGTGCTGTTGTATTCAGCTTTGTTCAGTGTAACACCCACAAAAGGAGAGCATCTTGCAGAAAAGGTCCTTTCTCCTGTTAATGAATGTATTTGTAACTTTAATACATTTTTAAAAGTTGTGTCATAGACAATCAGACAGTTTTCTGTTAATAACATCAGATTTTATTGTCTTTTATTGTCCGTATAACAAGTTCATGTTGTTGAGCAACAGCATTGCCCATTAGAGTCACACATTGCATACTTACCTTGCTGCAGGTGAAAAGCTAGACCCAAAATATATGGGAAAAAAAAAAACAAAGCATTGAAAGTTGTGACTGCTGGGATAGATGGCTTTTATGCTTGTTAATAGGTCTCCATTTTGAATTTTCCCCTTACATTGTGCTCATTACTCATCGAACGGTAAAATGATGCCCTCCACAAAGCTGTTCCATGTTACAAGAAAGGTCGGGGCCTTCAGATGTTTGGAACACATCAAACGTGTGGAAAATGCAAACTGGTAGTAAAAGTAAAAAAAAGATTTGAAACAACCTGAGACAACAAACTTAAACTGACAGCCAGAGCTAAAATGAGATGGTTCAGGCCACAAATTGTATCTACTTTTTAAAATTCATGTTCCTAGATGCTCTTCATTTGATTTGACTCTCCAGCTGTGCAAACCTTCTCCATCTATTTCAAAATGATGCACTGCTTTGTGTTGGTTTATCTCTCAATATCCCATTGAAATACATAGCAGTTTGTGGTTAAAGGATGTAAATGTGACAAGATTAATATGTTTGCGAGGCTCTGGATGTATCGCTGAAGATACCGTTGGACCTCAAGCAGACTGATAGCAGCAGCCGTCATTTGAAGTTCCCAGGATGCTTTGTGACATGAGGAACATTATCTGTCAAAGCCCGCCGCTGTCCTCGGCTCTGACAAGTCGTCATGTTCTGGCGTCATCAGGGGGGTTGGGAGTCTGTCGTAGCATGTTGATGGCAGCGAGACAGACCCATAACCCCACCCCCACGCCTTCCAAGTCCCCTCTTGCCCCTCCATACCCTCTCTTGTGCTCCAGCTGGAGAACCGTGGTGTTTCCCACTCGGAGTGGAGGTCAGGATCGCCGGGCCTCCGTGCATGCTGCTGACAGCTCAGATTTATTTTTAATCACGGTGATGAGAGCGTGCGATGCTCAGATCATGTGGCTTGTTAGAGTCGAGTGGCGAGTCCCATTCACCATCACCATCATCTTATAGAAAGAGAAAATATGACAAAATAATGACCTTGGTGAGAGAAGGCCTGGATAATTGTTAGGCGGCTGAATGGCGTTTTATTGTTATGCTGTCGTTGTCTCGCTCGGTGTGAAATCTCTTTGCTTGCATTCATTGAAAAGCCCTGTTATTTCTCCCTCCATCTTACCCCTATTAACACTTTGACCTCACCTGATTCTCTTTGCAGCATCTGTAGGTGAGAGTGTGTGCATTGCATTTACTGCCTGTCCGCTCTATTCATTTTTTCACCTATTTCCTTAGGATTGCTGGAAAAATGTCATTATCATTGCATCGGCAGGCCCATTACGTGCTATCAGAAGTGACTGCGGTCATAGAGGCAATTCTGCTGACACTCCTCTCTCTTCTCTCCTCTGTCTTTGTCTTTCCCTTCTTTTCTGTTCTGATAGGTGCCCATTACAAAGAGTCAGTGTTCAAGCCCCCCAGTGAAGTCTCCGGTGAATCTCTCGGCCAGCTCTCTGGGTCCAAAGCGACAGGAATAATCCCACTTCCCCTCTCCGATAAAGGAGAAACTCAAAGTTGTGCAGCAAAATGCAGAATTTGAGTCATTTTCAAACCGAGTGCTCTTTTCAGGATCCAATTGCTGCTGCTTTCTTGTGAAACGCAGAGTCCGGACTGTTCGGATAAAAGCCCAAGGGTTTTGACATTTCAGTTCTTTTTAATTTTTGCTCCTGTTCTTGCTTCAGTGCATTTTGGAGGGGAGCCCAGACGATGGGTTGGTGTTGTTCAGGCATATGCAGAGCCCTGGCTCTCCTGGTGCTCCTGTTTGTCTTGCGGGAGAGAGGCTGCTGCTGTTGGGGGCTGAGTCCCAGCTCTGGGGACGGGGAGAAGTCCCTGCGCTCTGATCCGGACTCCTGGGAGGCCCTGCACAGGAACAAACGCAGCTGGGTATGGAACCAGTTCTTCGTTTTGGAGGAGTACACAGGAAACGAGCCTCTTTACGTCGGCAAGGTGAGTGATCCGTAACGCGGGTTATCAAAGCTTAACAGTCTAGAGCTCCAAGGGAAAGACATAAACAGAGTGATGCCAAAATGCATTCACACCCGTCTGTTCTTTTCAAGTTTTGCTACATTTTGGATTTGTTCTAAATAGATCCAGTTTTCTAAAAGAAATGACCTTCTCAAAAAACATGTTTTCAGAGCTTTAGGTAAGTTTCCAACAAACTTAACACATAAACATAACAGCATCCAAAATGTTTATCATACCCTTTGCAATGACACTGAAAACCACTGCATCCAACTTGTACTGATCATCCTTCTTGCAGAGAACATGGGGTAAATTCAGATGCTTCTTCTGCTCACATCCAGAACTGAACAGTGTGTTTTGTTGATTAAATTGATTAAATTATACCCTAGCAGAGGAAGTTTGAGCCTGAAGACCAGGATTCAAACATGAGCAGAGGATATCTGTGAAAAAGGCAAATAATTCTAATTGCAGAAAAATATTGCTGGGAGAAGTGAGACACATGTGTAAACAAGTGAGAGTTTCAGTATCAGAGCTGAAATGGAAGAAGTTTTGAACCACCAGGATCCTCATTAGAACTGGGGAAAAAGATTAAAGAGGTCACCAAGAATGCATTGGTCACATTAGTTAAGTTTTTCAGTTGCGGAGCTAAAAGTGTCAACCAGAAGGTCAACCAGTTCTGACGCACACCACCTGTAGGACTCCTTAATAAGAGGTACATAGGAACCTGCTTAAATTAGTGCAAACTGGAACTTAGCGAATGTTAGACTAAGAGAAATTAAAAAAAAAAAAAAAAAAAAAAAAAAAAAAAAAAAAAAAAACTTTAGTCAAATGAAATCTAAATAGAACCTTTTTGACTGGACTTTCAGTGCTAGGTTTGGAGAAAAACACCACCATCATGCTGACAGGAATGACAAATATGTTACTAGTCACTATAGTAGGTAAAATGACAGCACCCAAATGTAAAAATTCTTCAAGGATACCTGGTCCAAAGGCTTGATGATTCATCTTCCAATCTGCTTGATACAGCCAAGATAACAGAGGACTAAGAGTACTCTTCAGGAGCAGGCTGTGACTGTCCTTGCATAGCTAAACTAGAGCCCAGACTTGAATCCAAATGAACATCTCTGGAAATACTAAAAACCGGCAACTAATGATGGTGCCCATTCAACCTTGACGGAGCTTGAGACGATCTGCAGGGAGAAAATATCCCAAAAGTGATGAGCCACACTTGTAGATACAGAACCAAGAAGCCTTGATGCTGAGGTAGCTGCCAATGGTTATTAAACTGTTAAGCCATGGTTATGAATACCTTTGAAAGATAATAAGCTTTTGGGGGAAGAGGATAGTTGCTTCTGCAGGAGATTATTGTGAAGAAAATACAATGAAGAGGTCTGAATACTTTCTAGTGGGAATGTGTATTAGCTGTGTCTGAATCTTTCTTTGCTTAAAAATATTTCCTTATGTCTGCAGGTTTGGTGCACCTGTATGGTAATATGTATATCAATAACCTGTTAACACACAGACCTGCAGAAAGTGGGACACAGCAGAGCTTTTACAGAGTTGTGCATATTCCCACTGTCCTATATAAAATGCAAAACAAATGAAAAGACTCCTCACAGACTGTGTGGGAAGAAAGAAACTCTGCATTTTATTTCAGAAAGCTTGGTTTAAAAAACTATGCCTCTAGTTTTGAGATCAGCATCAATGTGACAAGGTAATTTGCATTATAATAAGTCCCCAGGAAAAGTATACATTACACAAATATGCCTTTTTGCTGCCCTGCCAAGGCCCAAGCTGATAGATCAAAGATATGCCTGTTTTGGCAGGTAAATAAGTAAAAAACCCTCATAAAAAACATTTAAGACAAGGCAAAAATATGGGGACTAATCCTTCTTTTACGAGATTTGGCAGTGCAATCGGTTCTTTGCGATTCTCACTTTTTTTTGTTCAAAGACTAACAGTGAAAATAGCCTACAGGTACATTTTTTATACCCTAGAAAATAAAATACATGTTTGGAGCATCATACATATTTATATGCAAATATATATAATAAAAACTGAGTGAAATCAAAGATTCAGCTGTACTGTCTAACTGGAGGATAAAGCTCATAAATGTTACTGCATAGAAGTGCAAATGAATCTAATCACTTAGTTTTTCTTGTAGTTCTGTCTCCGTGTGCTCGGTATTTTCTTTAGGTTTAGTCACTCTGCCTTTTTTAGTAGCAAAGTAGCTGCAAGGTTAGTGCTACTTTACTGAAGAAGGTATGGTGTGAAGCAGGAATTCATTACCTTTCATCATCAGCTGTTTTTAAAGTTATTTGTAGCATTAATCTCACAAGAAAAAAAGTGGGAAATATTTAAGGTTGCAAAATTATGTATTAAGCATAATTATTAGCATATGGGCTGCAAAGTATCTTTACACCCTGCAGGAGAGACATTTTTTGAAAGCCACAGTGCCAACAGTAATAATAATAAGTTGAACTTGAATTCAACTTCTGGTTATTTTTGTTGATATTCAAACTGCATTTGCTCCAAGGCTTGCAAGAAGATAGATAGGTAAGGATTGTTTGGATGCCTATAGCCTAATTGAAAGTAATAAAATAAAAATAAAGATCAGAACACAACTGAAAACAAATCCTGTACCCGTTTATTATCAAACAAGTAAAAGTCATGACGCTAGCTGCATCAGAATTGTTTACAAAAATTTGGAAAACTATCAGTTGGAAACTCAAAAAGTTGTTTATTATATCGGGATTGCTTTAATCAGGACAAAAAATAAAAATTCTCAAATCTAATCTTGACCACCTGTTTCTTTCTGAGCATGAGTTAAAAACACATAATTCTTTTGCAGTTTTAGGGATTTTTAAAATACGTTCAGAGGAGACATTGTAAAAATATAACTCAGCCGAAGCCATATCTCTTCACTTCTTTCTTTCACATACAAATTAGCCTAAGTAGTACAGTTATCTGCAACAGAAAGTTAGAAAAGGAAAAACATTATTTTATAACTCCCATGAGCTGTTTTTGGGATTGTTTATCATTTCTTTAGTAATGATAAAGCTATTGCTTTAAAGCTTTAGAAATTATTTTGTGTTCAATGTAAATAAACAAAATGTCACAGAAATGCAACATTCTTACACTGTAAGATTCTAACAGACACTGATTAGTGTAATTACCATTATTACTTGTTTCGGGTTTGACTCTGGTTTTTCACATTCTGTTACTTGAACATAGGCGATTAACAAAACCGATAAAATGCTGCAGTCTTATGCTGCATGTGGTCACAGGGAATAGATCTTAGTGCAAAAGTATATCAATATATTTTAAATTCCATTCTGTCTGAAAATCCTGCTGGAAATACATTGTATCTTGCAAAATGATGATGCAAAAAGAGCTTGAACTTCCTGGGGATAAGCCTCCTTTCTCCACCCAGGTGTACGCCTTACAGACAAAACATTAATACCACTGCAGGTGAAGTGATAAACATTGATTTGCTTCCAAACTGTGCAATGTTCTGCAGGAAAGTATTAGTTTTTGACACTCGTGAGAATGTTACTCTGTATTGCACCGCCTACCTTTACAGAACAAATAGATCTACTGGGGAAATTTGTAGAAATCAGATCAAAGAGCCTCTCTAACCTCCAATCTCTGTGACGCAATTCCAAAAATTCCAACAACAATGAACAGATGGGAAGAAATAAATAGAAGATTATTTTATGCCTTTATAAAAGCATAAAATGGTTGATTTGCATGCTAGCAAGAGATGCACCACTCAACTTACCAGAAATTGTACTCTACCAATTTTTCTTTGATAAACTCTGATAAACTCTGATTCGCAATGTGCAGGTCTGACCCTAAAAATATTTTCTGTTATTGAATGCATCAATCTTATAAAGTCCTTCCATTTTACAAAGCAACAATCAGTATTCACTACGATTCACCTTTTTATAGGTAAGAGTTTTAAAGATATGCTTTGATCCATAAATTACAAAGATCTACCTCTAAGACAGAAACTGAAGCAGTTTTTAATTTCTCTTTTTGTGCTGAGAATAAGACATTATAAGCAAGGAGAATCACCATCGGTGTCAGAGCATTTCTATTTGTAAAATGTTGGTGTTGAGCTCATAATCCAAATATAAAACATCTAAAAGCATCTTTAAATTTTTGTATGAAGAGTGTTAAGAGAAAGAACTCCTCACTTTAAAATAGAATATTGATGTGCAAGTTCTCTTGTTGTGCAACTGCGCAGACTGTTTCTTCTGAGCTTTTAGCACCACCAGTATAAATGGGGGCCCTCCTGCTGCAGAAAATGGCACATGCAAGTGCAGTACAAGCCAGATGGTCCTTGGATTGGTCTCTAGATCCCCGTTATCTTGCAGAATTTTCTGGTCTTATTATTAAATTAGTTTTCATCTTTCCGCTCATCTGTGGGATAATCATTCTTATCCGCCGCGTATTTGCCGGGTCTGCTCTCGCAAGCCCATTTCCTCACCGTCTCTGAACTGAATTAGGATCTCCAGCTGGAATTAGGATACATTTTACTGTCCTATTGTTCTTCTTCTCTGCTTTTGTGCCAGGAGGATGCTGCGAGGGGAAAGCATCTAAATCAGACCGAGCATATTTGCGACTCGGCTGGAGTTCAGCTAAGGGTCATTTTTATGTCCAAGTGTCCGTCGTGAAATATTGTCATCTGTGATCTGTGTGTCTCCTGATATCTGTTAAGTCTGACTGCAGGGAGGGGCAGTGTGGCCCTTTATCATGTTCTGATGCTTTGTCTTTGCCTAGAGTAGCCCCGATTCAAAATAAAACAGAGATTTCGCTGAAGAAGCTGAAGTGCTTTTTTCTTCTGCACTATCTTGGGTCTGATTGCTTTTCTTGTTAGTAAATCCTGAAGCATGCAAACAGACTGATTACTTATTCATAGACATGTAGTTGAGAGCTTCTTATCCACATGGAAAACACACACATTTATTTTCAAGCTTTGTTCTGAGAGATTCTCCTTGTTTTTTTTTCTACATGCGTGGAATGATTTTTTTCAGTTAGATTTCTTTTTTAGGGTTTACAAAACAAGTGACACAGTTCTACAAATAATCCACCTGATAAATATTGATATACATGATAAAGAAAACTGTGAACTATGTATCATGTTATAAGTTAAATTAAAAGTTAATTAGAGGTACTTTTAGGTTAATTTGCTGAGGGTAATTTAACTCAAACAATTCTTGGAAAATGTTTCACGATAATCATTGCTATGTAGTGTGACACCAAAGCTAATGTCTCTTTTAACACAGAGACATTTTAAAACAGCCTTTTGTTTAATATTAATTACATAAATATTACAATGATTATGTATTTTGTTTGAATAAATGTATTGGAACTATACACGCAAAAAACAATCCATTTTCAGCACCTTTTCATAAATTTTGGTCCTTGATGCAAGTAGTGTGACGAAACACAACACTGAAGGTGTGAAAAGTTACACGATCTACATCTTTACATCTTACCCCCTACCCAGAGTCAGTCTAACCCTTGCAAAAATACTAAAAATCTGATTCCTATTCTCCCGATGGGAGGCCCAGGCTGCCCAAGAACTTGAGAGGCTGTCACATTATTTGTTCCCTCAGATCATAGCTGTCACACAGTGTGGGTTTGTTTGGTATTGCAAGGTCACAGTGCTGCTGTAAAATATCTGGGCGGGACACCCTGACCTCGAGCGACAAGGGAGGTCCTGCCATGTCAGGAAAATGACCTTAATAGAAATGAATTCTTCATGCAGCCTCTGCAATAAAAGATGTAGGGAGACAAGGAAATGGATGCAGCTGCGGCTCTTAATTTCCAGCACTTTTACTGGGAAAACCAGACCAGCAGACTAGTATGAGCAGTAATTGCTTTCATCACTTGTTTCCTCATATCTAACATGGCAAACAATGGAAATCTGTCTCCAAACAAAGGCACTGTCTGCTGCATGACTTGTGTGGCTGGAAGCAAAGGGAAAATATGATACAGTTGGTTGGAAAATGGGAAGTCATCGCTTTTGGCCCCGGCCTCTCCCTTTGCATCTGCAGTCTGCTTGGCTTTAATGCATTCTGTCAGATTCTGAATTCCACAACCAAATCTCTCATTACGCCTTGGCACTCGGCCTCGGGTAAGCGTGCTGGCCTGGAATCAGCTGCAGTCACATCAAGCTGGCGGAAACATACATTAAAGAGCCTCCGAAAAGCTAAACAGAGATTGGTGATGCTTATATTTAAACAAGCGACAACGGCGCAGCGAGTCAGCCACTTAACAAACACTTGCACTTTTGGTAAACATGATGATATTAACAGATTCTGCAGGGTGTTCATGCTTCTAAATATTTGCAAAGCATCTGCTGAGTAAGAGAGGTTCAGAGGCAGTGTTTATGCAACGTAGCAAAAAACAAAATAAATTGTTATATGCAATTTGGAGTGTATGTCTTTATGTTGCATTGAGTGTTGCTTTAAATCTTGAATTTTTGTGTTTCCACCAATTTATGAATAACTTCATGTGCACATGTAATAAATTAACTTTTTATGAATGAGACCCAGTTTTGGTACCATTTGATAAGGATATGACATTTTACTGAACTAACTGCCATAAAAGGTATTTTTCATTAAAATGAAAATGCACTCAATATGACAACTATTCCATGAGATTGAAAATCAGATGGAAAATAAATGATACATGTCAAGAAAGCGGCACAGTCCCTGATCCATGTTATAGAGCTCAATAGTTCCCAAATGGCGACTCGTCATCAGGGTGGCAGCATATCCATGCTGAGTGGAGGAGCCTGGCAGTAGGCAAGGTATCCATGATGTGTGGTCACAACGTTTTGAATGCCAAACATGCTTCATGCCAGAGCTACAACCTCATCACACACATTGAGCTGGCTGTGCTCCAACTCATTTATTTTTATCCTTTTGGTCCAATATTACTCTGTGTGGCATCTTGCTGTTGCTATGGCTGTAATTAGAATGATATCATCTCACAGCCTGACAAACACACACATACACATATAGATCATGGCGCACTATGCTGCCTATGGAATGTAGTCCCAAACTTGAGAGAAGTACACACACCTCCAAATTGCGCCAAAAAGGCCGGAAGCTGGAAGACCAATGGAAATGTTGAGTTCTTCTGCTATTTTGTAATTATGCAAACTCTTAAAGAGAAGCCCTGGGATTGTGTTTCACATTGAAGACGGATGAGTTGGAGTAAAAGGCGACCCCGGGGGTCATATACATTCATATTTGATAAATTTGAATATCATTAAACAGTTAATTATTTCACTGACTGAATCATGAATAAAACAATTTATATAGATTAATTTACAAGTTAATTATTTCAAGTTGACATTTCTGTTAATTATGAGGATTTTCCACTTACAGCTAATAAAAACACATAACTTCAGATGAAAATATTACATCAAACTAATAAAAAACTGTTTTAATACAGAAAGCAGGCTTAATGGAAAGTATATTTAATACAGGCCCACAGATTATTTTCAGAAAGTACATTTAATATGTCAAACTCATCATAATACATTTTAATGAAAAAAAAAAAAAATCAGCAATTTAAAGCACACAAAAATAAATTATTGCATTATAAATGTCAGTATTCACTACATGTTGCTAAAAAACTGATGAAAATGGGATGTTCTCTCTTAAGCAGTCAGGCTTAACTGAAGGTTGAGCTCCAGATACTTCTCATATTCTTTGGAAATTTCATAGATGGTAAGAAGGATGACCAAACAAAGCAATATGGAACATTTTGACATAAAGCAGTAGAGCCTTATTTGACTTCCCTGTAAAATAAAGCTTTCTTTATGTGTATCTTTCCAGTGAGATCTCAGTGACTGTGGGACACTTTTATTCCAGTGAGAAGGGCAAATAAAGATCAGCCATAATTTGCACTAAAATCTCTGGATGGGACCTTTATCATGCTTCCTTTTATTGCGCAGCATTAGCACATTAGCAACAACAATTGTTCATGATGAGCCTTTTTTGACCTCATGGGGAGAATTTGGGGGCCTGAAAGATAGCAATTTATTCAATATTCAGGGGGGACAGGGTAATCCCACAGATAATTACATTGAACTGAGGACAATATGATGCAGGGTGTTTCATTAGCATTCTACTTGGCGTTTACTGTCAAATGGGTTAGACTCATAGAGCACAGGGTGCTGCTTCAAAGGTCAGGCTCAATGGCATCTCCTCACACTCGCTGGTGCTGCAAACACACCAGAGCAGCAGCTGGGGAGCGAGAGCAGCTTTGTGAGCCAGAGAGGAAAGAGGCTAATTCAAACTGACAGAGGGAGGGGGACATCATACACCGTTGCCCAGGGACAGGAGCTCACATTGCGGGGAGCTTGTAAGGCATCCTCGAGGCCTGTGGGGATGGTGGGAGAAGCCTTTATCTGAGCCTGGGACTCAAAGAGGATAAAATACAGCAGCAAAAAAGCCGACAAGAGGGTGGTTATCAGCAGGGCAAGAGAGAGGAACATTGTTTACACTCAGTCGCTCTCATATGTGCGAATGGGGGGGCTGGAGTCAACACTGCATTGGTGACTTTTAGATGTGAAATTTGAAGTCCACAGGGCGGTCAAGGCACTATCACTGTCTGCAGTTCAGATGGAGGTCTAGTTAAGACCAAAACAGGCTGAAGACTCGACTCAACAATGACTTCTAATTCTGGCTCCTTTAACCAGCATTGAAATTCGGTGTATAGCTCGGACTGGCAGGGAAAATGAAGCTGCTCTTCTTCAAATACGCCAGGCAATTTCAAGATGGCAAAATCTGGACAATAACTGAAACCAAACAAACCCTTTCTGATTGCAAAGAAGAATAAATACTGTTCTGTCTTGTTTGTTTCTTTGAGACGGTACAATCGATCAATTCTGATATCCATCAGTTGATTGGAAAACTAAATCCAGGATAGACACTGGAAACAATAGGACACAGTTCTCAAGGAACAGAATCCTCCAACCAGTACCTTTAAGTCTCTCTAATGAACTACTTTCGTTGGTTGCATTCAGGTCTGTTTCTGGGCAACCAAAGGATTCTCCTGGAAGTTACTGCCTTCCGTTGACAAATCAAAGAGGATTAACCACAATGAAAATATACAAGAAGTATCACATTCAATTAGTTGTGGAAAAATTCTTGCATGGTTTTCTTAGTTGTTACTGTTGCCTTAAAGGTTTAAAACTAAGTTTGATTTTGTGCTTGAACCAGTTTGTTGTAAATCCCATCTTTGGGAAACATCTCACAAATTAATGCTGATCACTTCCTAAATATACATTATTTTAGTCAGATAAAACATGTTATGCAGCTTGTAATTGTTATTTCCGTAACAGTCTCATCTAATAGCAATAAATTTGAAGTAGAAATCCATCATTGATTGTCTTTGTGTGGTGTATACAACAAATACTCTGTTACAAATTCTATATAATCCTACATAGGATTTAGGATTTAGTGATATTGTGGGCAGTAGAAATAGTTTTGCGTAGAAGCTGCTATATTTTATCTTTTATGGGGTGTGTAGATGTTCTTTTAAGAGCATACTTTTATCTGAATATGCCTTTACTGAAGTTTCCTCAAGTGCTGATGTATCGACTTTTCAGCATCCCCAACAGGTCAGATCTTGAATAATTCAGGAGAGGTCCTCCGCCTGTGCAGAAAGTATAGATGTATTATGAATACACACAAAAGTTTAGTTTTCAAATCTCTGTATTCTTCCTCAACAAAGTGGATAACAAGTGGCCTGGAGACTATTGCATTTGGTCTGATGGAATTATCAAGCATTTCTCCCTGCTTTGAATAAAGTTAGCAAGTTTCAATAGGCAGTTCATGCAAGTTTGATAAACTTTTGCCTTTTCCGATCCCCATAGATGGGCATGATAAGTTTAAAAAAAGATGGTTTGGGAGACTGTTTACTTTTGTGAAATGCTTGAATATATTTGTGCAGATGGAAAACCATAAATGGACATGATATAATCTGAGAGGGAGAGAAATAATCTTTAGATGGGCACGGAAGCTACTTCTGCTCAAGATGCAATGAGATTTTAAGATGTACATTTTTCACGGCTAGACATTTTACAATAATATCAGTTCTTACTGATGTCATTTCCATCTCAGTAAATTTGTAGGTTGTCAATGTGCCTGAATACAGAAGTGAACTGGAAACAAAGGCAGTCACATATTACTCCTTGAAAATAAAAGCTAAGTTATTGAATTTCCCATCTTTATGATGCCTGTGTCATTCCAACATCCCTTAGGTAGATGCTCATTATGCCAAGTATGGTTTGAAATTGATTTGCTTTGTATAACCTGCTGTTGCTGGTGAGTCCCTGGGTTTAAAGTCTATCGAAACTCCCAGAGATTTGATTTTGACAAAGACTTCAAGGCTGCCTCCTAATTTGATTGCTTTCCACTTCAAGATGTATTCCAATTTCAGGAACGTATGACTGACAAAGTAAGTTTCCTCTTTTCAGGTTAAGAGAGGAAGAAATTAAGGGTTAAGCAAATGTAAAGTCAATTAGGTTTCCTTGTTCAGTGCACTATTTCTTGAATCAATGACAGATGCTGCATCAGAGAACCAACCAGAAATTCTTGTATCCCAGATGGATCATGGAAAGCAGTGTTTGTGATTACAATTTTGTAAAATAAATTGCTCAAATTAATAGCTGCCATATTGCTGAACGACCATCGTTGTTTGCTAGGATTGAGTTTTGCATGATTGCATGCAAACGACAAGTTTTTAGTTCAATGTCAAAATTGAAGTTTCAATGAATCAATTAGTTGTTCTATATAAAACATTAAAAACTTAGCATGCTAATATGACGTATCTCATAATACGTTATCATTATATCAGAAGCTAGATTTAATTTAATATTCCACATACAGAATATGTGGAATAAGAATGTAAAAGTCTAAATTTTAATCTATGAAAACATCAAACATTATTTCAGATAACTAACAGTTATATACTCCCGAGAGCCTCATGTTGAACCTGTTAAATGTTTGGTCAATATTCAGAAACATCTCATTCTGCGTTTGTTTTCATTTTAAGGTTTCAACCTGGAATGGTTTTAGGGATCAGATCTAGTGATTGTTAAATTTTAATAGACTCACAAACATTATGTGATCATACCAAAAGGTAGAGTATAAGCAAAGCTCAGAGTGTCATTAGAGACACGTGGTTCCAATCGCTTTGCATTTGGTTGGGTTAGAGCTTGTTTGGGTGCGAATGTGGATACCGAGGCACAAGTTTAAGCAGATTATAAATTTAGGAATATTTTCCATAAGTTCAATATGTTCAATTCTAGGTTATTTTGCTAAGGTTGAGGTTCCAAGGCAGTGGACAGGGGTCTCCCGCCGGATCACGGTCCAGGTTTTGGAGATTCATCATTATGTGTTATCCTGCAGCAACGTTCATTTTTCTTGGCACTGATTGGCAACAAGAATAAGGAATATTGTAGATTTTAGCCTCTGTTCTCATGCTATTACAGATTGAACTGTGTGAATTAAAGCATGCACAATTTGCATCGAAACTATTGAAATAGGCAGTTATAAGCATATTCAGACGGACTCTCACATTTTCGTTGATTCTCGCTATGTGCTCGTTTGGTCCATAACCCTCAAGAATGCTGGGACTTCAAAGTAGGATATAAGAATGTGAATTTGAAGTAATGTGAAACATTTGCCATATGTCCAGTATTAATATTTGATAATTTGATAATCTGTGTGACAAAAGCAAATGCAGAAACCTGTTGGGGTTTGTGCATGTTTTCACAAATCTGTGTATTGATAGTGGTAACTAGCACATGCTTAGGCTTTTTGTCCCCTTCAGGATCACAACAAACTCTTCACAGTTGTCATTTGTCTCTTAACCCAAGGAGACACTTTTTGGCTTCAGCAATAGGGGAGGTTTCCATCCTGAATATACAGCTGACAGATTTGCAGCAGTTTGTGTGAAATGTCCAAATAATATTGCTGTCCTCAATGAATGGCAAGTCCTGCAAAAAGAAAAAAAAGAAGCAGGACTTTCCTGTTACCAGCTAGTTGTACCTAAAAAGTGGCTGATGGGAGTAAAAAAACAAGTAAAGGGTTCAGTAAAATATTTATTTGACTTCAAAACTGGAGATTTACTTTTCTAACATCTTTCTTTTTCCTTTTGAAAAAAAAAATCAATGCAGTACATAAATGCATTATGTCACATTAACCTGATTACACTGAGCAGTCTAGCTTTTATTTATGTTTGTGCACAGGTATGCATGTTGAAGCTGAAACTCTCTGCCGCTATTCTTCTCCAGCTACACATTTAAACATGCTTGACTCATCCCCACTCCACCCTCCCTTTTCTAGACATTTACCATCCAGTGGATGAAGGGACCCTAATATTCTAAAACCAGGGATGCATTGGCCACCTCTTTCTGTAATTAAATTCAGTTGTAATGAATCATACCCCCCTCCTTATAATCCTAAAACAGACTCCATTCCCACTGGGAGGGGAAATGACCTACATGTACTAGAAAAGCTCTTAGTGAAGTCTTTCTTGCTACAGCTTTCCATCTAGGAAGTAAGACAAATGCTCACAAACCTTTTAAAGCTATGTAAAAAGTAAATGAGTGCCATACACTTATTTCCATATCAGTGTTGTTCATTATGCAGCACATAGATCACACGGGGTGTAGTTTACAAAACCTGCATGCAGCTTTGAGCGCCTCATAACACAACGCAGTGTGTGGGTTTTTCTTAATAACATGGTCAAACATCCCTTTCTTCAGACTTTTCCCGTTCAGCTAATGTTTTGTGACTTGAATAGCAATGCAATGCGCAACGCCTCATTGCTTGGTGGAGATGAATGCGTGCATATAACACAAGGTAATTAGGGTATTGTAAGAGCAAGTCGGCAGGCTAATGCATTTGATTCACAATGGTGCCGCTGTACCTTTGCTCTTTGTGCTGTATTTTATCATTTACAGACCGTGTTGGTTGCATCCCAAGATACTGTCAGCGACTCATTGTTTAAAAAAAAAAAACTGCAGCTGGCAGCAGGGAGAGCACAAATATAATATGAACCTTGTTTTTCCTCTTTTAAACATCCTCAGATAGAGAAGGAAAAGATCAACCCGGCATCTGTGAAAGAAAGCCCATTAATTACGATTTCTATCTGTTTTATGTTTGAATCACTGTGTTCAGTTCATTAGTCTTACTTATTTAATTGCCCCAAACCATTAATTGAATGAATGAATTCCAGCTTTTGTTCTATCCAAATAATAATGATGCAGTATAAAACATGAAGCATTAGAAGACTATTTTAATGTTGTCAAACTGCTGTTTATTTTGGCACATATTATGCTTTCTTTTGTATGTTAGTTTTTTAAAGAGCAGACCTGAAAGCTTCCAATACCTCATGGTAACATGTGGTGGATACATTATCATTATAATAACACCTAATCCACAAACACCTGGCAGGAATAAAGCTCATTAGCTCCTAATTCTGTTTTCATTTTGATTAGAGCTCTTGCTGGTTTAGTAGTGGTTAGCGGCATTGGCACGAGTCTCATCATTAATGTTTGGTCATTTGAGTTGAGGGAAGATTTGAAACTGCGACAATTGTCAGCACACTGATGATGCTAGTAAAAAGTGCTATCTGTTTTTGTTACTTTTAAATGTTTCAGATCATCAAGCAAAAATTAATAACCGTCTAAGATGGTCTCAGTTAATACAAAATGCAAGTTTTCAAATGATTATTCAAGGGAACAAATGTAAGAAAAAAAACAATAAATCAAACTAACCTAAGCCAAATTTGAAAAAGTTCATTTCCCCTTAGTCTAGGAACTGGTTGGGCACTTGGCAGTAACAACTACCATCAAGCTTTTGAGTCTTTTCAGAATTGTTCAAAATTAGTTTTATCTGTGTGATATTTTTAACATTTTAAGGTCATACCACAATATCTCAACCTGATTTATGTTCAGACTTTGACTAAGCTACACATTTAATTATGTTTTTCTGTTAGACTTTCAGAGTTTCTGGTTTCTGTCACAAACCACAAGTAAACTTGATCTTAAGGTCATGAGCTGATGGCGAGACATTCTCCCTCAAATTTTTCTGATGCAAAACAAAATCCATTTTTCCATTAACAGCGACAATTAATCTAGGTCTTGATGGAGCATAGCAGCCAACGATGACCTTAATACCGCCACAATTTTGTACGGTTAGATAAATAGTAATCTTTTCAGAAATCTCGTTGTGAGTTTACACCAGATCTAAAAGGACACAGAACTTCCAAGAAGTCCCACTTCATCATAGAAATTTGAGATGGAGCTTTGTATCCCTTTTCATCAGTAGGCGTTCACCTTAGATGCAATTTTCTGCCAGTATCTTTCTTATTATTAAATTATAAACATTGACCTTCACAGCGAGACATTATACTTCACTAACTCTTGTTCTGGATTTTTTGTGACCTCCCGGATGAGTCTCTCATGTCCTTTTGAAGTGATTTCTGCAGGCACTTCACTTTTGGGATGGTTCACTACTTTTCCATGGTTTCTCCATTTGTGGATAATGGTTCTCACTATGGTTCAATTGACCCCCAAAACCTAAAAGATACCTCCTAACCCTTTAGAAATGGAAAGATACGATTGACTTTAATTTTCATTTGTTCTAAAATGTCTTCAGATTGGTGCATTGGTCCATTTTAAGATTTGTTAGCTTATTTAATGTAGTCAGATATGATCTTTTGAAGTGATTTATTTATTCTACATGTCAATGAGTAATCAGGTTAGAGCGTTTCTAATGAAACCAAACCAAAAATCTAAAAGTCTGACATCAATCTTATATAAGTACTCCTTGTATGAATGGATGTAAAACTACAAATCCAGTTCTATTTTGGTTTTCAAAAAATAAAAGCAGTCATTTTTGTATTTATTTTTGAATTTTTTTATTTATTTGATTTTCTCAATGAACAGTCTTGTAGGGAATTCATTGGTAGTTTGGCAAAGATACCCAAGAAATTCATAAAAACTCAGTGCTGAATGTATGGAAACAATTTTTGCAATATAAAAAACTCAAAAGTTTTTAGTTACACTCAGCTCTTTGGCAGAAATGCATTTCCCTCCACTAGTGAGCTGCTGATGTCTTTGTCAGTCGAATGACTCACTGCTTCATTCTTTACTGAGACGGCTTCTCTCCCTATTTCTGGAAGCCACTAGCTTTTCTCCTTCAAAAACTGTGTGGCTTACATGAGGTTTAGCTTAATATGTCAACCTGTATAAACACTATTTCAGCTTGATGCTTTCAACTGTCAGACACAACAAATAAGTGTGTATTATTACCATTCACTGTACCTCCAACAGCTAGACGTCTGTCCTCGTGTCACTACTTATTTTCCCATCCACTGCTGTCCTATTTTCTCTGTGAGTTAATATTTATATGGATTGACACATAGTGACATTCTGGCTAGTGGTGCATTGGTCATTATTACTCACACAGATCCTCCTAATTTAAGTAACATCTCATCATTTAAGTGATCCCTTTTTTTCTTAGGCTATGTAATAATAAAGTATACTGATGTGGTGGGATCTGGTACATGCTGTTTTGTCACCAGGGACACAATGCTTTGTTTATCGCGTAAAGCAAGGACTGGTTTACACAATGCTTGGTTTTAACCAGAAATAAGGCTGAATTAAAACTCTAGAATACACTAAACATTAATTGTGTTTGCAATAAAATAAAATGTAATTATTCATAATGAATTAAAAACAAAAATTCTAATTACTAAACAATTTTTGATGCCACAGTACAAACTGCTTTAGAAAGGTGGACAAGTAGCCATTTAAAAAGTCAAGGAGCTGTTACTGGAATAGCATGACAATGATTTGTTGGATCGTTCCTGAACCTTTTTGAGTTTGTTTGTTTGAAGCATAGCTGGAATGAAACAGCTTGCATAATTTGCTTGATTTTTTATTATTATTATTATTATTATTTTTACAAATGTCTTAGGACATTTACAACAGGAGTTTTGAGTACATATCGCTATGTGTCATTAGTGCAGGTAAACAATCATAGGTAAAACAGTGACCATGAGTCGAAAAGTGAGACATTCAGCTGCTGTCTTTCAACATTTTTTGTATCTGTCCTGCCTGACGGTCATTTCTGTGCCACATTCTGTCATTTTTGTGTCACATACATTTCATTTTGAAGAGGCATGTCTAGAAGGGTTGCTTTTGTGTCAGAAAAATGCATTTAAAATTTATCTTCTTTGAAAAATTTGGGGTTTCTGTCTTTAATATATATTTTCCCTGTCAGATATTTCACTAAAAAGAAAAAACATTATGGTATAAAAATTTAGAAGGTCACGCCAATTTAGATTTTTACAAAGTGTGAATAACCTTGGCCATAGTTATTCACAATAAACTTTACTTTACTCCTAAAGTACTAAAAGTATGCAAATGAAAATATGTATTTAATACAAAGCCTCTGTTTCATGACCATTCGGTCAATAATCCTAATTGAGGAAGTGATCTGTCCTTGTCAGCTTTGTTTGAGTCACAGGGACGACTCTTAAAACTTAAGTGTTTGATTTAGATCCCAGATGCATCAGTGAACCAAACTAACCCTCCTTCTTCTTCACTGACTTCATGTAATTCATTTTAGAAATGTAATACATTTAGGATCAGACTTCAGGAGTTCTTGGCTCATCAAACCATAAATACAGTTACTATATTGAAAGTGCTGGTGGCTGAATCAATCCAGTTGGATTTTCATTTTCTTAGCCCGGAGCATTCATTTAATTTCAGGGACAGCAGAGATAAGTGGATGTTCTTCTGTGGGTAACATTTAGATAAAAAGTGCTTGTTTCTGTATTTTTCTGATGGTATAGAGAACAAGCGAAATTTATGATTTGTATGATTTCAACATACTATTTGTATTGTATTTTAATGGTGAGCCTTTCTTGCTGTATGTTTTCCTTTTTCTTTCATTTTATGTTATTCTTCTATTTATACAACAAAATGTAATCCCACTTTCCGTCGAGCAAGTTCTTGAGAATGGAGTAGCATAGCTAAATGTGAGTTTTATTTTATGGCTAACATTTAATAAAGTTCAGTGACTTGTTTACCCATCTTGAGATAAACACATCTCAAGATAATATAATCAAACAAAAGCTGGAATGTTATAGATATTAGATGTAACTGCAGACAGTCAATGACATCCTACACAAGACGGGTAAACCGCAACTATTGCAAAATAAGTTTGATCTTCATGGAGATCCATTTTTGGATATGATTGTAGCATTGCTACAATGCCTTTGTGTAGTCTTAAAAATCTCAGATAAAAATATATTTAGATGCACTGACTTTCAGCTTCTTCCAGTCACTAATGCACTGTTTGTGCTTTTTTCCAGCAATAGAGAGATCTGTTCTGTGGCTCCAGACATCCTGTCTTTATTTTTAAATGTTGGTTTCTTTTCATTTTAGAGTCTTTTCACATTAAATGATATTCAATTTTAGAATATATTGTATCCAACAATATCATTTGAACATATCCATCTGAGATTTTGTTGAATCTTGTGGTTGTACAGAAGTTTGAGGTATTTGCTGTGACGATACTCTGTTCTTGGAACCCAGCCCATTCATTTGCTATAGCGGAGATGAGTTCATATCCTGACAGTTCTAAATTATGCCGAGGGGATGAAGCTATGCAAAGACTACGGGGTGATTCAGAGATGTATTGGGCTGTGATCTAAAGTTGTTATTGAATTTGGCTCCTGATATCCCTCAGAATGAAGAATGGAGTCAGGAGAGTGATTTGCTCTTTTTTTTTACTGGTGCGAGACTAAATATATTCACTACTGGAGGGATTGTGTACACATCAAAAGTCTTCCTTCCCAAAGGTTCTCTCATGTTGGGGTTTAATAAGGTATTTTATTGTTTGAAGTAGTAGTGCTTGTTTGAGTTGTTTATAGTCCCTTTGGATTGAAGCAGCAGTGCAGTCAGTTGTGCGAAAGAAATGGCATTATTTTCATGTTTTTCTTTCCTCCTCAACATTGGGCTTCAGTTACAGTTTGGGTTTTTATTCTCCCCTCAAAGAAATAAAGAAAGGTTTGAGTCACAGAGTTCACAGTGTACTTCAATGCTAGAGGTGGGCACACTTGTTTGTTAAAGAGGGAGCTGCCACAAAGAGAAAGCAGGGATGAGGGGAAAAAGCTCACGTAACATGGCTTCAGTCCTTGAATATTTCATTTTTTAAAAGTGTTATTACACCACTGGGAAGAGTCACTGGTCAACGACTTTCTGCTCTGTGCAGTTTTTCGTGGAATTATATACTCAAGCAACGAAAGCGCTGTGGAGGCTTATTGTAATCTATGGATTTTTATTATTCCTTTCAAACCAAAAGTGCATATTTGGGGACCAAAACATACCAAATCATAACATTTGGAACATGTGGAACTTCTCAGTATCAATGAAGAATTCCCATGGTCTAAACCCCACATGAAGTCAACCATTTTGGATCTAAGTCACCATTTTGTTTCTTAGGATAAAAAAAAAAAGTAATCTTGAGGTTTTTAATATGCAAACTTCAAAAATACTCAGCAGAGTAGGAATTGGAGATCAAATGTTATCAAAAGCTTTTTGCTGCATCAAAGCATGTGGATGTGGGCAAACCCCAAAATCTGACGATGCACCATAAAATATAAAGATGGATTTACATCCTCACACAACCTTATTGATGTTTTTCCAAAGAGGAAAATATGCAGCACTTCATATGAGCAAGCGATTTGTATTTCTGAATAGCTGCTATAAGAGATTCAAACATTTATGAAAAAGTCACAGCTACACTTTGTGTATGCTTATGATGAGGAAACATTATAAAATGATGTATGGAGGACATGTATTACAACATGATGTCCTTTCTTTCTCCAGACTGTGAGACCTTGATTTTAAAATTAAATGCAAATTTTATTCCCTTTTGAAAATAGTAATTTTAACAACAGTCCAGTTTTTCTATCTTTTCTTTGAGTCAGGTAAGACACTTCTTATCATCTGTCTGGTTCAGGAGTGGCTTAAAAAAAAGCTATGCAACATTTGTAGTATTTATTATGGACCCATCTATGACTGTTGGCACTGACTTGTAATTTATAATTGCAATTTACAGCTTTTATCAGCTGTAAATTGTAATCCTAAATATAAACAGAAATAAACACTTAAATAAATAATTTTATTTCATGTTTATAGGAGGGAAATTAGCTTTATAATGATATTCTAATCTATTGAAGTACACCTGTGAACATAATGTACAGGAATATTTATTAATTGATTTTTTTTTGTTTTATACGCAAATTAAAAAATGGGATAAATGGAATTTGACATTTTATTTGATCAGATAGTTTCGAGTAATAGTTGATAATAGCTGGTTAATTAGTCAGGCTATCTACTCTGGTAGTTAGTACCTTCTAATAATCAATGTTGACTGTGACTTGCTAGCTGTTCTTATAAAACACTCTAACCGCAGTAAATGGTGTGAAGAGCTACTTTAGTTTCCACACTAAGAGCGTCTGTTTTGTAAAGAGGAATTGTTTTAAAAAAGCCCCCAAAATTAATATAACCAAGGAAATAGTCAAACAGTATCAGAGCACAACCCGCGAGGGGAGCGGTGAAGGGAAAAAAGCCAGAGAAAGCTTCGGTTACTCTGATATGTTCTTTTGTGTCTTAGTTTAGAACTTTAAATTAGAGGAACAGAAGAGTGGAGAATTATTGTTGGTTCAAACCTTAAGAAGAAAAAAGATGAACTAAAATCTGTTACCTGAAACCAACCCATGTCGATTGAGGGACAAACATGTTGTCTTTTGGAGACAGAGAGTTATATAATACAGAAAAAAATGCCTTATTTTCTGTCACTGACACTATGCGCTGGGAAAATGCTCTAAAATCCAATCATGAACAGAAAAGCCTTCAGCAACGAAACTAGGAGCCCTTATATTGGAAAACAAAAGTGACATTAACTATATTGACTGCTGGCTGATACACTGTAAGCTGTCTGCAACACTAAATTCTGCTCAGCTGCGAGAAACTGTGGAGAGGCTTACCTGATTTTCACAGTCCTAATGATGTTACCTGTGCAAAGAAGAAAGCTCTGCGTGAAGCGGTGCAAGAGCCAAACAGTTATTTAGGAGACAGGCGTCAATGCAAGCACTTATTATTTAGTGTCGCAGTGCAGACTCTGATATTGAATTCAAGCAGCATTGTTTCATCATAGTCATTTGTAAGTTGGGTTAATTGGAGTTTATTTATCTAAGATGATCAGATCTATGTTTATATCATATCCTGCCATGTAAAAGTATAATTTTCATCAAGGTAAACAGCTACTCCATGTAGATTGGTTACAAAAATCTTCGTGAATTTCATTGGCCCTACTCTTCAGATTCTTACATATATTAAATGTAAATGAATTTCTTTATCTTAGCAGCCCAAATTATCATGCCAGGTTAAAAGTTTGCAAATGTAATCAGAAATTGGATCAAGCTGAAAATCCATTCATATAATTAGAACGGATATTAATTTTTCAGGACTTCATGCAAATCACCACCTTTCGTGGTGTATTTAATTTACAGAAAATTAAATTCAGTTACCTAAAGGCCAAACAATGCAGAGGTCGGTCTCTGAACTCCTGATTACTTTCTGCAGAACTCTGCCCAACAACTCTGAATGTACTGCAGATGTGCTCTTAGTGCATTCTCAGAAATCACTGGGTAAATAACACAAGAAGTCAGGGTCAGTTGAAATTAAATGTTGCAGTGAGAGCTCTTACCATTAATTATGCATAAATTAAAGAACACATCAGTAGAGATAAAAAGGACAAGAATGGGTAAACAAATCTTAGCTGAATTTACTGTGTCCATGTTTAGTGTGAGCAGCATCTTAAGGATGATTGGAACAAGGTGAAGTAGTGGTCATTTACAAATTTAACATACTAAAAGACAAACACTGTAAATACGCCCACGTGGCTTCGAGTGCTTAGCAACATTCCTTTTGTTATTACCCAGTGGATTAGGTTTGACTTGTCTTGTTATGAAATATGTTTTTGAACATGATGACATACATTATGATAATCCTGGGCACAAATACATTCCAATAAAAGGTATGGCAAGGTGTGAACATTTCCAGATCTAACATAAATGGAAGATAAAAATGTGCTTATTTCAGTTTTGTTATAATCCTTGAGTGTTTGGATTTGGTTATATTTGTGACTTTAACAACTGCTTGGTATTTATTACATATGATTAGGTTTTGCCATACTCCATTCAGTTCCTGTATGTATTATTGCTAGAAAGGTCTTGCCATACATATTCTGTTATATGAGTTGAGTTTTGTATTCTCTCTTTCTGTTCTGTATGCTTCTTGGATTTTGTTTCCTTTTCTCTGCATTGTTTTTTCCACTTATTTTGTTGTCTCAGGGACTCAATTTACACCCGAGAGTTAATTATTCATCTCCCTCAGTCTACCTGTTACCTTCCCTCCCAGCTGCACCATGTTAGTTATCAACTGCCTGCCTTTTGTCTACAATCACACTCTGCATATAAGCTAACTGGTTTTCATTATCCTTTGCTGGGTTCTCCTGTTAAGTCCCCAACACTCCATATCATGCTCTGTTGTTTGCCTGTTTTGATAAATATCTCCATTTTACATCTGTCCATCTCTGCAATTGAGTCATTTCTATAATCTAAACAACAGAACAAATTTGATTTTCATAATGTTTATCAACCCTGAAGTTGTGTTTTTTTTCTGTTGTAGTTTTTCTTGGTCACAAATACATAAACCCCCCCTCCCAATATTTCTTGTCTATTTGAAAGCTGTGTCTCGCAACTTTGACTCTTTGCTCCAAATATGTGAAGTACAAGATTTCTATGTTATTTCAAAGTCAAAATTTTACATTTTATATTCCATCATAAAATATAAAATGTTATGACTGTTTCCATAGTCAACAGTCTTCTATAGCTTTATTTCAAATACACTTATATATTGGTTGGGTTTTATTACGAAACCTTCAAACGGTAAAAATAATGTGAAGATGAATACAATGAGAGTGGAAGGAGAGAATGGGAGATAACCATAAAGATGGAGCAAAGGTTAAAAAAAAACTAGATGGATGTATAATGGACATATGATTGGATGAATTCATAGAAAAATGGATATTGTTAATATGCATGCATGGGTGAATGGATCAATAGTAAGTTGGATGGATAGTTGGATTGATGAATGGACATTCATATAATGGGCAAATGGATGAGAAATGGGTAGATGAATAAATGTATGGTCATAATAATGGACAATTTAATGGATGGATAGATGTATAGATGGATGGACAGATGGATGAACAGATGGTTGGATAATAAAAAGATGAATGGATAGTTCAATAGAAAGGCAGACAGAAGAAAGGAGGGATTGTTTTGATTTATAGTTGGCAAGATGGGTGGAAGGACAGCCATTGGGCAAATAGAAGAAAGGAAGGATGGACAGATGATAGCTGGAAAGGTGAACAGAGAGGCAGTTGAACAATTAGACGACTTGGACACAACTTTTAGAGGACGGGATAGGTATATGACAAAACAAATATTTTGCCAAACGTGTGTATTACCGTTTCTGACCTCTTCTTAAATAAATTCATAGGATATATAAATAGTTTTAATGCCCTCATTAAACCAAATTGATCAATCTGTCACTGAGTTAGAAGAAAAGCAAATACTCCCAGTTCAGATGACATTTGTCATCTTGATGTCACTTCCTACCTGTATGTTGATTGCAAATCACTTAATTGTAGGTTTGTTAATTTTCTGAATGGGTTACTGATCACGCTTATTAAAATAACAATAGTTGACTGAAGACAAAGCAATCAGAGGAATAATAACTGAGAATCAGTTGAAATGTCTTAAAATTCTGCGACTTTTAGACGCTAAGGTCTAAAAGTCAACCACTATCCTCTTCTGCTCTCATGTGAGAGAAACTTGACTGAGTGACCGGCCCGCCAGGTCATGTCTGCATGTTTCCAGTTAACAGTAGTCATCCCCTGTTACCACCTCAGCGACTTTTATATATTCAGCGATACTTCAGACAAATAAAAATGGTATCAGCCAAAATCAGGATCGGAAGGTCAAGCTTTTCATAGATTGGTAATTGGTGATCTTAAGTATTTTTAAAAACGTACTCAACGTAACCATTTTATCAGAACTTTTAGGTAAAAAAATTAGTTAATGTTTAAATGTCATGATTTCATGTAGTTCTTGTTTGATGTAGCATTTCAGACCATGAGGAGGTCTGACTTCCATGTTTTACCCAAACAGCTGACTCTTCTTGTGTTGGCCTCGGGGTCCTTTCAGCAGATGGTGGCTCATGCAGTAGAGATGTCACACTCACTTTTGTACTGTCTGGGGCACTTAAGGCAACAGCATGTAGCAGCAGAGGCACACTGGCTTTCCACAAGTGGCAGATGGAATCAAAGCTTACTTGTTCTTGACAGCAGAGTTTCCAAGTGTCATGTGCACAGTGGATGGAACTCTGTTTTCCATAATATCACATTTAGGCAAACTAGAAGACATTTCCTCTTCATGGATGTCTTCTGTGGTCTTTTCTGTTCCACGTTGTTTTCATGGACATTTATCACAAGCACAGTGAGAAGACATCAGTTATTTTAAATCTCTAAATCTAGCAGTCTCATTGTAAACACAGTTTCTTTGATATTACTCAAAAAAATGAAGCAACATTTACCAAACAGTTTTTGTAAATTTGGTCAACTAATTGATATCAAAGGTTATTTTTCTTTACATTAAAACATAGTTTATTACTTATCAAAAGATAAGATATTCTAAATACTTACTTACTTACCAGGTTTACTGAAGTAATTAGAATGTGAGTTAAATACTTCATAATTTTATCTTCACTCCTTATATTAACATAGCGAAAATTTCAATTCAAGAACACCTGGTATTTTTATTAAAATGCAGCAAAGCAACATCTCAACAGGAAACATATTTAGTTTTCGGTGCCTCATCGACACTGGTCTGTGTGGTTCCCTTAATGACATACAAACATGCGGTTTAGACTGAAAACGCTGTTTAGAGATTGGAATAAACTGAAACGATAAGAAAAGACGGCAGAGCATTTCAAGTTCAACGCGAGACTCTTTTTAACATAATGCTGAAAATGACTTCTATTGAAATGCAAGAAACAAAACAGATATTATACAATCCAGGGCTTATCGTCCATCCTGGAGTTTCTACTATTTGGCTGTTTGTTGCTTCTACTTCATACAATTTCAGTTCACCTTTCAACACAACTCATCAAATAAAACTTGTGCAACAGATTCAGATAAACAAATCTACAGAATGATCACATGAGCCTCAGTGCACTCTCTCTCATAAAAGCAATGATTCTTCTCAGAGTTACATTTCTTCTCTACATGGTAGATATTTGATACAGTTTCATACAGTTATAGAATAATTCAGAAAACCTTGCAAACTGCGGTAAAATTCTGAGAAAATTTAGAAGAGTAGGTTATTCCGACAAAACTAACACAGATTAATAAAGATGTGCCAAAATAACAACAGTGTAACCTTAAATATTACAGTTATCTGCAGACTCTGAAAAAAAGCACAACTCCTTGTATTGCAGGAAATTGGCATGTTCTGGATTGTATTTCTGATTTAAGCTGTTAATGTAAGTTTTATAAATATATTTATAAGAATTTCACCGCAACATGATAGTGGTATAGTAGAGGCCCATATAATTACCAGTAAATTTTGGACAACTTTTCTGATTTAAAAAAAAGAAAAGAAAATTGAAGTTCATTTTTTAAATGCATTGGACAACCTTAACAGTTAAAACTATATTAGCAGCATTTTTGCTTATTTGCATCTCTTTGTAAATGTGCACACAAGCGTTTGGAGGCTGCGTCCTCAGAGGCTGCCTGTGTCTCGCCTGATGCGACTGATACATCTTACTGACTCAGACGAAGCAGAAACTTCACAGGCTCATCTGAAAACCTCTTCACGGTCCCGCTATGACTTTTACTAAAGGCCATTTTCAATAAATGTCAGGCTCCAAATATTGGTAAACAGTTTTAGCTCTGATCAAATTCCAGAGGGGAGTTATACACCATGAGGTTACCATGTCTGTAGGATTACAGGGGTTCCACTTCCGAAATGGCACATTAAACAAATGGAGCATTTCCCTGTGGTGATGGCAGTATTTATTCCCGCCACTGTGGAGGACTGCCCTTTCACTTCATGTCCCTGCTTTTCCAAATGTTAAAGCCCTCCCTTGCCTAACCTATTACTTATGAAAGGTTGTTTCACCACACTACAAAGAGCACTTCTGGAAGACAAAATGGTGAAATTGTTTTATTTAGTTGTACAGATCAACTTTTTATGGCACATTATAAACTCTCAGTTTACTCATTGCTCTAACAAGGAAATTTCTCCTAAGCACTCTGTAAAATGTAAAAGTTAGCACCCTGCAAATTCTTACCTTTCCACCTGTAGTTGTATTGATGTTTTTTTCCTTTATTGGCTCAGAATCTATAGAGAAAACTGTAGTTTTTTTACAAAAATAGAAGTCAACGGTTCCTGAAATTGTGTGATTTATGGTGAATGAAGTAGGTGGTTATCTTTCCTGATGCAGATCTGCACTATTTGGATTGTTCATTGTCCTTGTCGGTCATCTTCCCCCAAGGATAGGGAACGACTGGCCGCTGAGAACGGATTATTGATGTTATTGTCATCAGCGGTCACCTCAGAGTGCTGGGAGTCATCAATGCTCTTTACGGGTTCACTGGTTTTTAATCAAATTCATATGTACCAAAATAACTGTAAAACAGTGTCAGCGGACAGTGTTGAGCATTAAAACATATGTCTTTTGTGCTTAATAAAGACCTGCTATGGTAATGAATGAAGAAAGGAATTTAACTGATATTGTTAGGCCTTACGGCTCCGATTATTTCTACTGAAGCATCGGATATATCTGTAGAAGCTTTCCAACTTATTAGAATAACCCTACCACTAAAAATAGAGTAGAGCTGGTGATAAAATGATAGCAATATATCATGAAATAAGTGAATAGGTTGGTAGATCTTTGATGTACAGAAAAGTTGTATAGGTCCATGCTGGACCAATCATGTGGCTAAAATAGAGACATTTAAGTTGATGCAGACAACACATCAGCAGCCACAAAGTGCTAACGGCTAATGCCTGATGTATTTAGCTATTTAAATTTGGACAAAAAAAACAAAGAAGTGTCCAAATTAAGTACGTTCCTACAAAGTCAGAAAATATTCACATCACAGAGACAGTCCTCCATGGCTAGGTTTACTTTTTATCAGAATAAAAAGTAAACCTAGGGAAAGGGTTAGGGTTCAACAACTGTCTTTCGAAGTTGTTGAAGTTTGCACTGTGGACAAATTATAAATTTTTTCTTTCTGAAACAGTGGATATAGAGTATTTTTTACTTGAAATGCTTAAATCTGCACTGAGAATGTAACAATTGTTTTTATTTATTTGTTTTTTTTTTTGACTGCTTATTCTGTAAAAAAAAAAAAATAAATAATTTAAAGTGGGCCATAGAAAAGAGAGATTCTGAAAATTTATATATCAATCACTTATTTATTTGACATCAACCGCAAACATTTTTACATGTTTTTCCCAATTTTTACCCCAGACATTACAAGTTTGATAGTAGATATGCATCACATCAGTCAAAAGCAAACATGAAATATGAAACTTCGCTAAAAAAAATAGTTATTTTTTATGTAAAGTTGTGAATTCATTATTTTTGTATTGCATCGAGGGATTACTATCCTTAAAAAAACTAAATATACAGCTCTGATGTAGAGTGAAATTTTTAGGACTTTAATCCGTACCTGGAGGGGGAGCATAACTAAAAGAACCAAAAGAGGAGATTAAATCATTTTTGATGCTACCACATGTAATCAGTTTAAAGCCAGGTTTTCTATTTTTTTCCCTACTTCTGAATACACTTTTCCTGACATTTCACTTACAGACAGGTTATTTGTTCAGGCATACAAACACACATTTTTAGTTCTTTCACAGCTATTTCTGTAAAACCTACTGGATTTGCTTTGAATCTGTTCCATTAAATATGCAGATACAGCAGATACCGAGAAGAAAAGCACCCAGATGGAAGGCTTTGGAGAGAAGAAATGTGATAACTACCTCAGCATAGTCAGTTTGACTTCATTATATGGAAGTGGGACACATACATGTTGGGTAAATGTAAGAAAAATTAACAGGTAGGAAAATTGCTATATGAGACCTTTAGTATCTAATAATATACAATAAGGCTCTGATGTGACGCTGTTCTGCTGTGCTGCAAACTGCTGTTTATGCTTTTATCATGCTGAAGGTACAGCATGATAAAAGCATAAACAATGTGATTTAGTCATGAAAAGAAGAACTTTGTGTGCACTGATAGGTAGGAATTATGATTTTTCCAAATCATAAATAAAACATTTGAGTCTTGTTTGTCTTATACTTTTTGTATCAAGTAACAAAGAACAAAATAAAGCAGCAGGTTAGAAGTTTTGTCTGTTTGTAAGAAAACTGAGATGAATCTAGTTTATGTGCCAGTAACCTGGTTACTGGCACAGTGTTTATAAAGAACAATGTGAGAACTGATCAGCAATTTACTGTAGAATAAATGTTTCAGAGCTGGCTATCTGACTGTGGAAAACCAAAACATCTTCTTGATCAAACCAGAAAACAGCTGCCTCTGGATGTAGCCCTGTTTAAGCACTGCAACCAGTTTATAATAAAATAATAATTAAAAAAAACACATAAAATTCACTTATTGTAAATCTTACATAAGGCAGGGCATGAATGTAAAATACAAACTGTGCAAATTGAATAAGAGTAAATGAAAAGTAAAAGATATTAAGATAATTCTTTAAACCAATCGTAATTTTGATACCTTTTATCCAATCATACAGATCTAAAATGTGTTTGGATTTGGACTTTGAGCAAAAAAAAAAAAAAAGCCAAAGGTCCATTAGCACAAAAGTCTTCCTGCTTTGCATTCTCAGAAAAATTACATATTAATACGACATTAGATACTCCTTCTAAAAGGGTGAAATTTGCACAATACCCAGTTTGACTCACTTGGGTATTCATTTCCGCATATGATGTTTATAAAATTGTACGACCACTTTTTCATGGTGTCTCATTCTGCCCTAATTATACTTGTATAGGACAAATTTCGTCAAACTTGACAGGGTATGGAATTAGAAAAATATTTCTAAAGAAAATGAGGTGGTCATCAGTCTAACAAAAGGCGTATCATATTTGAAAAGGTATCGGAAGGTAAAATAATGTTTGCACTGAAGAAAACCAAAGGAGTAAATATCCTTTCCCAGCCGGTCAGCACTTCATAGTTTAATTAACAAAGACTCTGACGACTCTCCTGAGTGTCGTGTGACCTTACGAGTGATCCCAGCTACCCCAAAACACCTATAATGGATTTTATTGCTGTTAAGGTGCCGACCATTAGAAACTACAAGGCCTCTTCCTGCCAGCAGCCATGATATGCACCCACAGAAAGCAGATCTTTTAAATACAATTCTTTTTTTTTTGCAAGCTTTTTAGTCCTTTTCAGTTGAAAGAAATGGATGTCAGATGGAAATAGTCCACCTAAATATTATCTTTGTTGGTAGAGTTGAGAAGTTGAAGACCATTCCATCTGTTTAAAACAAACTTTATAAAGCAGAATTGTTTATTTTCTCCGCATCCCAAATGGAAGTCATGACCACACATGCTGGATACTTTCACCTTAGCCATCTGACACTCTGCTGAATGGTAGAAACATTTTGTTGTTGTTGTCTGCGGAAACTTTGACTTGAACATTTGATAAAACATTTGTTTGTGTAAAAGTCTACAGTGCAGTGAAGTTTATACAAGTTCCTGACATGAGAAAAGTTGTACAAAACTATCGGTATTGATTCTTTTTAACTTGGAGGGATACAGGTTTATTCAAACTTGTTTACACAAAAGTAACATTTTTTTTTTCTTTATAAATCATATGCTCTGTAAGTCGATTCACAATGACAAAAAAAGAAGATTTCTTAGCGGGGATGTCTTACGTTTGACCCTGCAGCCATTTGTGGCCCTCTGAATCCTTTCGATTTTCATTCCTACATTATATTCCCACAACTTTTCCTTCTCCTGTGCCTGAATTTAGCTATGATAGTTTATCTTTCTGCGCTGTCACATTAAAGTTCTTGTGGTTGAAAGAAAATACCAAAATCCAAATGTGATTGCCCTTCAGATGTTATGTTAAAATAGACAAAGTTTCCACTTGTTGTTAAAAGTAGCAACTAAAACATGCATGGCATAATCTATAGGCAGAGTTTTGCTTTTTATTAGAACATGTCAGCGAAGAGGATGAACAGCTCTAGAGTTTGAAAGCTGGGGGAGTTTGAGAACAGCAGGCCAGGCGATATTTATAGCCCACTTTAACCTCCCCTACTGTACTGTATATCCTGCAGATGACCTTACCTGTAGAATTTAGGTCTTTATGCCTTGATATATGTGATTCTGTCATTGTTTGACTCAGATGCCTGTAGCAATATTACCTAAACTAATTTGTCTGAATTTTACTGGATACACTTTACTCTGACAGCTCTTTAAAAGTCTAGGATTTAATTACGGATTGTGTACATGTTCCATCAGTCAGTTCAGATAAAATTCCTTTTAAATTAACAGATTGGATGAGACAGCTTCCTAGGACCATAAAATTCGCAGTGTTAGTTTTTTAGATATTTTTCAGTTGTGTAAAATTGTATAATTTGATCATGTGATTTTAGATAAATATAATCCTCGGTACCATGAACACAGATGTTGATCTTGGGAAAATTAAATTATACGATGACTGAAGATACAACATGTCGCAGTAACACAACACACTGGTACAACAGCACAAGCTTCGACCTTGTCTGTATTGTCTCTGTCATTTAGACACAGGAGGTTTTTTTTTTTTTTTTTTTTTTGCCTTTATACTTTTTGAATAATTTATTTTTCTTATTTGTGGAAAAGCCTGGTCATCTCTCTCTGTCCATCATGTATTAATGGTTTCTTTCTTCCCGTTACCACCTTATATGGAAATAAAATCCCTTTTGATTGTCAGATATGGCTTTTCTTCACTTGCACACAAAAACAAGACAATAACATCCAAGGATCTTTTTTGTGATGAGAGAGAGCTTTGATTTTCTTTCTCTTTAACGCTTTAAAAAAGATGCCTATTCCTGTCAACCACTTTTTTCCCATCATTTTGATTAAAACAGGTTAAAGCAGACAAAGAGAAAAACACTAACAGAAAATCGACACCATAAAGTGACAGTAATATCTATTTTCAAGGCATTTTACTTTTACCTCCAGTTGTTATAAAAATGTTGTATATATGTAACATTAAAGAAGTTTGACTTGGTCCCTGCTCTTTCAGGTACGCTTCCTTCTGCAGGTAATCTCAACATTTCTCAATTATGCCATTCATATCTGTTCTTAATAGTGTTGGATTGATATGTAGTCTGCATGAAAAGCTCAGCAGATGCACAGTTCCACCAGGTGTTGGCTGACTGCTGCTGCTAGTCTAGAGGAGGAGCTTTTGTTTGTTCAGAGATTTTGGTTTGATCAATAGTTTTATTGGCCCACTGTCAACTCCTGACTAAACCAATAGGCTGTAGGAGTGAGGTGGGTAACTGGTGGTGTAAGTAAAAGTATTGCTTTATACACAAAAACATTACATTTGTAATATTCATTAGTTGTAGCAATGCGTCACAGCAATAAATCTTATGTCTTGGAAAGCCTGTTTATTCCCCTTTAAATTGTTCCACATTTATAAGAAAAATGCATCTCTAGGTTCAGCAGCAGAGTTAAGTATGTTGGTGACGGCCAAGAAAAGTCTGCTGCTGCATAAAACATCTACCAGAAACTGAATTAGCTTTGCAGGGTCTTGGTGAGGATTAATGGGATGTGTTAGGGCACAGTAGTATCCCCAATTCTTCCTCATCCAGATTTGGTTTCCCAAACTATTTCAGTTTTCTCAAAACTATCACTGTGAGGTTGTGGTGATAGCTTGTTTGAGTGATTTGTGGAACATGAGGAGTGGTGTTATGATCTGGTCAGAGGGAATTTTAAACACAGCAAGACTTGTGGAAGGATCATTATGGGATGGTACTGCTCACCAATAGAGGCTGAAGGAAAAGCACAGAAAAGGATCTGATTTTCATCACCAAATTTTGAATCTTTTAAACAAAAAAAAACAAAAAACAATTAGGTGCAAAAGTTTAAGCTAAAAATGATTTTCCAGAAATGAATACAAGGTAAGAAAAAAAGATTTGCACAAATCCTGGGTTGACACCAACATAAGAAACAGCATAATGTAGAGACACTGAATGAAACGTGGAAAAGCATGGACTTTTACTTAAGTAAGAAACAATATTGAAAAATATTTGGATTTTCAGAACTTTATCCTACTGTAATTTATACAAGTTCTGTCAATCCATCCATATTCCAAATGGAAATCTTAACCATGAATTTCAATTGAAAATATGTTAAATTTAAGAATCCTATCAAAACTATTCCTTTAAAGCACTTCATGTGTGCAAACAATGAGTTCGTTTTGAAAAAGTCTTTCTAGTAGTCAGCTACTCATTTTGCATTCTTGTAAAACTTTCTTCCTGAACAGTAAGACGATGCAAATTAATTTGTATTTCACATTTTATGTGCAAGACAATTGAACAAGATAAAACAAATGAAAAACAAATTAAAAATCCTTGACCTTGAAGTTCCACCATCCTCCAGTGTACGGCAAATTGGCACATTGTTGGTTTAATGGTATGAATCTTTGGTTATGTGACTTCAGCGTCTTTTTTAAAATGTATCTGTTTTGTTCAGCCTTTTCCTTCTAAAATATATCTCTTCTGACTACAAATATTTGCAAGATTTTTCCGTGTTAATCTTTTAGCTTGGCAACACTCTGGCCATTAAACTAATTGGTACTTTTCTTATTTTCGTACACAGAAGCAATTAGTGTAACTACTAAGAAAATCATCAACCAGAACATTATTTCAGAGCTTACTTTCTAAGTAATTGAGTTACTTATCAAAGATGTGTAGAGCCAGTGTGTGTAATTTTAACCTGAAATTGATTTCACAGTCAATATATATTGAACTTGCGCAACAATTATATTTATTTTATTTCCTCGTAAAGTATCATCACTTGTAAATTACACATTTCATATTAACGTCAGTTAAAGCAACAGGCAAAATAATAATCTAGAAGGTTTTGAACATTTCAGAAACATGATTTATGTTAATGCCAGTGACAACCCCATCTTTAATAAAAAGCTGCTGCACCGAACCTAAATTTTCATCCAGATTCTGTTTTGATTTACTTATAGACTTTTGTTTATTATTATTATTCCTTGCAAATACTACAAAGAAAAACTTCCCATGAATTGCAGTTGGACAAAACAACTCTCGACAGTGTTATGGAAACCTATTTAGGGCTTTAACTGCTTGTTTCTTCGTCTTCAAGCAGGATCATATTATTTCCTGACAGATGCAAAAAAACCTTCAGCCAGCATCTAAGATGAGGACTATAATGTGTTTCGTAAAAGTGTGGTGAACGCATAAATAAACACATTTAGCACCTGTATTAGTATTTTTTATTTTTTTTCATTCACACAAAGAACCAAAAATGCCTCAATGAAGCATTGGATTTCCATGTGATTTTCTTCACATGGCGGATCTCGACTCATACCTTTTAAGGTGGGAGAAAAATCCCGATTCAATTTCCACATACGGCAACAGAGCCATTATGTCCCCGGTGTTATGACTCAGTCAGCAGGTGCAGATATGAGCTGTCGCTGTCTGTTGGAAACAAAACGAATGAATGGCAGTCACAATAGTGAAAATCATTTTTCTCGACTTTCACCAAAAGCCGATTCTCTCATGTGAACAGCTGCCGCCTCGGAGACGCAGCGGTCTCATCCCTGCTGAAAACGGCGCCTTCAGCATTTTCATATTTATCCTCTAAAAATAACCGTCTGCACTTTGCTTTGTGTCTGCTGTCAAGTCGTGACACATGTCTGTATCTGTTTGCACTAAAGCTAGTTGTAACCCTCACCCTACTGGAGCGTTTTAATCAATAATTTGCTGCAGAAAACACAATTTCTCCTAATCGTAAAGAGAATGTAGCTCCTTTGAGGACAATATAGTGACACTTCAATTATTTTAGTTAATATTTCAGCTGCTGTTTCTGCCAGTGTACAGGCACATCTACTGATCTAAGTCAAGTGACATTTCAGGTGCATTTTTTTCCTCTTTCACATCTGGCAGAACAGCTGTCGTAATCATTAAAGAAACCTTTCAGAATTGCTTGTGGGAACTTCTTTCATGTCTTGACGTGTTCAGATAGAAAACATAGCAAATATTTGCTTTTGTTTGTGGAGCTTTGTTAAAGATCAACAATTTACAGCTCTTATTTTTCACAGTTTGGAAAGGAACTAGAATTACTGTCCCTTAAAAAAGTTTAAATGCACCCTAAAACGTCACATTTTCCCAGGAAAAAAACAATCGCAAGCGTATTTTTTGTCCTATTTTGTGTTTGGGTGGCTTTCTTTCAGCAGGGACAGGAAAGTTGAAAAGAGTTGTTCTCAAGATGGGTGAGGAAAAAAAGACATAAAAAAGGACAAAAGGTTCTGGATGCAGAGATTTACAGCTTTTTTAATTGGACAGCTATTAGAATGTCTCAGCAATCCACAAATTAGGGTTTGATGTTAGACTGGCAAGAAGAAAGCAATTGATGAAGACAGATTAAGAAAAAAAAAGACAGAAAATGATGAAAGGTGGTTCATAGAAATCAAAAGCAACCGTCTGTTGAGTCAGGTATTCAGCAATCTCCTGTATTCTTCATACATTTGGCCCAGAACAATCTTGTGTGATGCTGCTAAAATAAAATTTTTGGCTCACGTTTCCAAAAGTATCAAAACTAGCCAATGGCAGCATCATGATTGGGGACTACTTTTCTTTGGGATGAATCAAGTTTTTTTCTTTTTCATACTGATTTAGAAAAATTTAACATTTCTCAAAATCTTTGGATGTCTGAAAAATAATAAAAATAGAACTTTTGTCTTTTTGAATCACAGGGAAACTGAACATCTATCCAAATTAACAATACAATAACCTCTCTAGAAGAAAGCTACAGGCTCAGAATGATTACCGCAAAGTCCAGAAACAAGTTTTTACAGCTTATCTGTGGGGTTAGCTTACCATCTTTTGGATTTGGTAAATTTGGGTGACGTATTTTGGAAAAATATTGTCGAATTGTTGGGTATGTAAAAATGAATGCGATTATTCAACCAAAATGGCCTTAACTTACTCCACTAACGGGTGTGAAACCTATGTAGGTTGGTCATTACATCTTTTTTCAGAACAGCATCTTCACTAGACTGATTGGCATCTTCTTTAAAAGAATATGAATTGTAGGAAGAGAATAATGCAAAAAATAAGAAACAAACACATATTTATATTTGAATAAAACTCTGATTCACAAGAACAGCATATCTCATTTAGAATGTCTTCAATATTGATAAAATAAACAAATGCACAAGCTCATTCATTCAGATCACGAAGAGTAATTACCGAGAGCTAAGGCCAAATTTAAAACATTTCAACTTCTCCTGTGTGGCAGCGGTCGACCTTGCATGGGATTCATCTCGCTGCATTGCAGAGCTGTTTTGCCTCTGCACAGCACAGACATGAATGGGTTTGGAAGCAGAGTGCAGCGCTCCAGTCATCTCATTTGAAAGAAGATGAACACCTTCAGTCGTTCTGTTTTTCCCCAAATGTTTCCTGGCCTGGAGTCAGGATGACCTCGGTGTACGTCCCTCCCTTGCAAAATTTTTATCTGTTTGAAATGGTTTTTACTTAAACTGAATGCTGGACTACGTTGTTTGGAACTAGCTCTCAAACTTATCTGAAATATTTTGCTTTAATACTTGATTTCTCTGATTGTTGAATGTTTTATTTCCCTTGTTTTATGTTTAAATGTCCCACAACAGAAAACTGATAAAAGTTCTGCTATTACAGTATTGTTTACAGTGATATGATCAAGTGGTACTTGCAAAAGTTTCCAGATTTATTTTATTGTTTATATTTTGCCACATTAAAACTACAGATTTCAGACCTGCTTAGGAGAGTGAGATGGATTAGATCAGAACACATTCATGAAATGGTCCAGTCCGTTTTCATTTCCCGGATTCTAAGATCTTTAAAGGACAGAATAACTAAAATATTCCCTAAAACCGAATGTAACACACAATTTCCTTCTTCACTCCATATCCAACTTCACCTTTTACCCCCTGCACAAAAAATTACTCAGAAATTCTCTTCACAGATGCTTCAGTTGTCTCTGATAATGACAAGAGACAAACAAATAAAAGAAAGCACAATTTCTTCTGGCATACCTGTCAGGAAATTACAGCATCCACATAAGTCTGCTGTCGTAAAAACTGGTGCATACACAAATGTGACTGATTCGACCTGACAGTTGAGATATTTTTTTCCTGTTTTATTGAAACTACAGGATATATAAGCTGGCAGTTTCAAAAAGTGTTAAATAAAAATTAAAATCCTAAAAAAAAAAAAAAAAGCACAAACATAAGTATGCAAGTGAAAGACATTTATTCTTTTAGGGGAAATATGCAACAATGTGTCCAAATCCCATGCAACTGTGCTCTGCTTAGTGAAAACCCAGAGTCTCCCTATAATGATTACTAATTCCCCACCTCCCTGTTGGAAATGAAAGAGCCACTGAGCCTGGCTTTCAAAGCACAGCTCCATGGCTACTCACCAGAACATGGCCGAGTGAATAGATGAAAAACCAAGCATGTCTGGAGCCGATGTCACTGACAGCTGCTCCTTCTGCAAATGTGGCTCTTTTTTGTGGTGGAGTGACCCTTTTATTCTGTCTAATGCTTGGTTTCATTTGATCTTTGTCTACGTTTTAGTTGTACTTGCTGTACAGTTGGATGCTATAATGTTAAGCACTTAAGTTAAAATAAATGGCTTTTTAAGACATTATTATTTAGTCTATAATGTACACTCAGAATGATCTAACAGTAAATCTATCTTTCCTGGTATCTTTTTTTAAGATTTAGCTATCTGCATGCTCCTTCCACATTTTTTGTTTTTCGATTGGCTGTCGAAGTTGGTGCCATCTTTTATTACCAAGCAAATTGTGACATTTGACCTAAAACCATCGTAGTGTTTCCTATTTGTTGTTAAGCTGAAAAACTTAACAAATACGTTTTTGTTGTTAAGTTAGGAGTTTGTACCTTCACACCATCTTAATTACAATTAAATATGTTGTTATTATCATGTTTTTCTTTCTTCAGATAACAATCTTGGGTAAGTGGGCAAGTCTGGGAAGGCTAACAACAGCTCTATCTCTGTTTTTTAAGAAGAAGTACAATGCATTGTGTTTTGTTTGAGCTACTTTTACGTTTACGTCTGTTTTTACGTTTACTGTTCACGTCGTCGGGGACTAATCAGGCCTGGGTTTCATTAACTCATTTATGCTCTGAGAAACAAGGAAAATGCTTTTTCAGGTATTGTCAAGGTGTTTTATGAAAGTGACACAAACTTTCAGAGCACTGAAAATGTTAAATGTGTGTGAAAGGTTATATCTGATGTTTGTATTCACTAAACACAGGGGCCAAGTTGTGTGGATGGCCCCTTGTTATTGCCCTACCATGTTTGTCGAATTCTTGATGCATGTTTCTGTTTGAACGCCTTTGTGAAAAATCTGAGAGTAGCTCTTTATTGATGGCTGTTAGGTATTGGGGGGAAGCTGTTTCTCTGCTGCAGACTGAGTAATACTCGTGCTGTTGTGTCCATTTTGAGGTGTGGAGGCTTCGCTGAGTGCCTCCTCCTGAAAAAAAATTGTTCAGCAACCTTGAAACATCTGTCTTGCTACTGGTGTATCTTTACTTATTTGAACTTCTGAAAGAAGTATGTTTTTCCTTTTGGTACTTTGCACATTGACCAAGAAAGAGTCAATTTTGCACCTTCAAATATCTGTTTTCTTCATGTACCTGATGGTGAAAATCAACAATTCAAATGTTTGATCACATCAGGTCGAAATTCCTGTTTAAAAAGTCTGAATCATTGGGTTGTTACTGGCTCTTTCATGCTTTCTGACCTGCCTTCTCCGTCGCCAAGCGGTACACAAGCAAATTCAGAAGTTAACAGGCTGGTCCCCGGAGAACTGCCAGCACACAAAGTGATGATAAGTGTCAGGACTGATTTCAGAAGACTCTGTGTTTAGATCCCACCCCTCCTCGCAATTCCCCGGGGTGCCTTTGAGCTACACCGCCGAGCAGCGCCATGCTACGTGCTGTGTTATGGCTCGCCCTCGGGGAAGCAAAGAGGGAAGAATCACTAAGCTACTATTTAGATTTTTTTTTTTTTTTTATTATTATTTTTTGCAAGTGAAGCAGCTTTATGAAAGTAGTAAGAAGTGACTCTCCAAATAGCACCTTAAAGTGAGAAGCTGGCATTTTGAAATGAGGCAGAGAGATAAAATCATTTATTCGGGTCTTATTCTTAATAAGAACCCCCTGCCTGTACATACTTCATGCAGCGTTTAGTAGCGACAAAATGTGGCGAGGTGAAGCCAGTAGCCTTTCTTTTTGTGAGGCTTTTACCACCAAGGGGAAACTTGGAGACACAGCAAGCCAAACAGTTCACTGAAGAGACCACATGGTGTGCTTGACCTGCTGACCTGGCCCGCTTTGTCCTTCTTGTCTGTGGCATTCACTGGAAACAAACTGCCACGGATGGCTTCCTCCAGATTAAATGTTGACTCTCTCCAAGACTGACAATTTACCTCGGCTTTGCTCCCGACAGCAGGAGATGGTGAATAAACATGGCGGGCTCCATATAAGAGAGGCCACGTATATATGTGTACGTGCGAAAGCTTGAGGACACAGCCAATGCAATCATCGTGGCCCCTCAGTGCGGCATCTATCAGGGATCTGATGGATTCCATTAATAAAAGACCTTTGGTGTTGTATCCTCTGTACAGCATGTAGTCTGTCAGTGCCACCAAAATAATATTGACCTAATCATTCTCCTCCCCTGGAGCACTGACTTGCAACCTGAAATAACTCTCTTTTTTTTTCCCATAATGAGATGTTGACATTTACAGATAAATTGAAAGACTTTCACCAGTATCATTGCACGAGTACATGGTAATATAAATAAAATGTTGTCCAATAGGCATTTTCTGATGTTACTCTACTATGCAGAAAACAACGACCGAAGCAAGTGACTAATTGAAAACTGCAGCAGACATTTTGTGCATGCTATGCTTCTAGAAGAGGAGCTGTATTGAATGCCTTCAATAGATTTTTAAGAACAATTTTTTGCTGAATGGTGTAAAACAATAGCTTTTTCGTCCTCCTTAGCTCCAGCTCAATTACAGCGAGAAAAAGTAAGCCTTGCCAAACCACAAGGCAACTGAAGAGGAAGGCGGACAGGCTTTGTCCTGTCTTCTTTCATTAAAAGATCCTGACCAAGTTAGAGATTGAAAAAGTGAAGAGTTCTTGCACTTGGATCGAACTTTGTTTAAGAGTTCGATGAGGTGGCAGGCTGACTCAGAGCCACGGCTTTCTGGTATTTATTGGAAGCTTTGGAGCTCTGTGACGAAAAGGAGAATTTCCTCATGATCACATAAACTGTTGTTCCATCAATCACCATGTTATGATGCTCTGTGTCAAATCTGGAATTGACATTTAGTCAAAACAATTCAGATCACATATTTATTCTTTGTATTTATGATAAATTTGCTATCAGAAAGTCTTTCTCACTCACTGCTTGACCTTGTTTGCTGAGGGATTTCATTTTTACAATATTGTCCACTCATTCAGCTCTGCACACTTTAGTTTAGGCCGGCAAGTCAATTATTACCTTCTTTTTTCTCTTTGTTTATTTAAGACCTATATGGCAAGAACAGAGTTTTTTTTTTCCCCCAGACCTGCAAAAAACAAAAAAAGCTGAGAGGTTCCTTGTTCTTGACACATTTTTGGCAGAATGTTTTCAAATCTCCAGATGCAATGGAAACAAAATATAATGTAGACAGAGAATAAAAGTGTCCAGAGAAAGCAGTCTTGCACGTGTTATTTGATTACTTAGATTTATAAAGGCCAAATGGCAAAAAAAACTTTTCTAAATAATACAATTTGAAACAATTCAGCCTAGTTCTCTAAAGTTTCACCCACTTTTTATTTTTTATTTTACAACCCTATGCCATGGATTTATTTTAAGCATCACTCTTCAGTCTTTTCATAGAAACAGTATTGTCTCTTTTGTCAAGCTTAGATGTTGAATTAGATAACCTTTTTCCAATATGTCTTGCTCCTTTTCAACATTTGCTAAGGGGGTCCATTTTCTTGCGATTGATCATAAGATAAAGTTTTGTTGGATTTTAGAACTGCATGAATGTATCTGAGCCAAGGTAAGAACTTTGGACAAAATAAGGCAATTTATTTGCAAGGGCAGGGAATTATTACCTATTCTGTTCTTTTCAGTCACTAAATCTCAAGGTACAGCTGAAGAGAAGTGTTTGAGAATCTTAACAATAGAGCCTCAACAGGGACATTAATATGTTCAGTGTGGGCTGGACTGGAAATCTGCAGCTTTTGTTGCAGTCAACTTTACTTGAATGAAAAACATTATAAATAGGAGACTTGTGAAACACAGGTCATTTGGTAAATTTTAATTATGTTGTAATGCTCTCAATTGTGACATGAATCAGTGGATAGTTATTGCCCAGTTTCAGTGACATTGTTCTACATTGCCATTTACTGATTCCTGGAAACTTTTATTTGCAGCCTGTTTGTGTGTAGCAATTTAGCAGGAGAGCTGTAGCCTTGGGACTTAGACTGACGAAATATGTTTAGGAAGCCTAAGTGGAAACTTCATTTGATCAAAGTTTAAAACAAAATGTCAAAAGAATCAGGAAAAACATGTCCCTGAAATGTGTGCTCTGGATTGTCTGGATGGTCATTCTTCAGTTTGTGGTGATAGAAAGAGACATTGACACTCCGCAGTGAGCTGCCTCATCTTTGAACTCCAAACGCTGCCTTCACTTCATGTGTATGAGAAAAATAATAATAAAAGTTCCATCTTTCTGACTTCAACTATGATTATTCAAGGTTTGTTTGCGTCATCATGATTTCAATTTCTTTCTTCAGAGTATTTGAAGAAAGGATTATTTTGTCATTGTCATGATTTGAAAAAGGCAGACCATGTCAACTTTAAAGACCTGACATGCTCTAGGATTTCATCTGTCGGAAGAACAATTATTTTCTTAACTTCACAGCATTCAGAATAAACATGGTGCAGAAAAATGACAATTACTTTCACAAGTAACGTTGTGCATGAATTCCAATATAGTTATTAAATTTGATACACACAGAACTGTGTAAAAAATATGTCCTAGTTTTCTGTATTTGCTTTTGTTGCTGTGTGGCAACGTGGCCGGTAAATTGTTTGTCGATTCAAGTCCTTGATTATGGGAGGTGCCTCTGATTACACCTGGATTGTACTTCTGAAGCGCTTCTCCACTCATGAGAATATTCAGGTGCAGAAGACAAGAACCAGGCCCAGAGAAAACCCAGCCCAGGGCCCAGCTGAGATGCAGGCCCAGTCGAATCTATTTTTGTTGCGTAACATCACACTTTGGAGTCTCAAATCATCAAACTGATTTTGAGACTGGAGAAACGTGGCTAGAATAAATACAAAATGCAGACTGGAAATGAGAATGTGATTTAGAAAAAGTTAATTATGGTCCTAACTAACCTGGCCTTATATGACACCTGGATATTGCAGAATTGCAGAATTAATGGTAGTAGTAATGAAGCAACAGCCCATCACACTGCCACTTCCATGTTTGATTGTTGGTACGGAAGCTGAGGGTCTCTTTCTGACATGCTGTCACCATTTTAGGATGCACATCTTCTAAAACAGTTATTTTGTCTCATCAGCTGCATAGAACATTTTCCCAAACAGTTTGGTTATCCTCAGTTTTTTTTTTTTTTCTTTTTTGGAAAATGTGAGAAAAGCCTCTATGTTCTTTTCTCAGCAGTGATCTTTGTCTTGGGACTCTCCAGTTGATGCAATTTTTTCACTGTCTCTTTCTTATCGTAGGATCATGAACACTGACCTTACCTGAGGCAAAGTGAACCTTGCATTGTGAAATATGTTGATCACATGGAATATTTTGCTGGACACCAACAAATTATTCCAAAGTTTGTTTTATACATATTAAGAAATGTTAATGATATGTCTTCAAATTTTAAGTGTGGTTTCTAATATAGTCTGTTTTAATACAAACTTATACATTAAGAATATTCCTTATTAATTATATTTTGGGCTCTTAAGGTCCTTCACCATCTTTCAATGTAAGTTAGTGTATTAAAAAACACATTACGCAGTTCCAGAAGTATCTAGAAGTTTGCAAGTCAAGAGGATTTTGTGGAAAATTGAGCTCTGACAAGCTTTTAAAGAATGTGAGTTGTTTTTTGATGAGCTCTCATTTTGAATAGCACATGTGCTTTGGGATCAAGGGTGTGGAGTGCAGCTATAGAAAAGGATATGGAGCTTTCGCACTTGTGACATCATTATAAAACTGTTGCAATTGATTATTTTTTTAACAGAAAACCTGTGCCAGTCTTTTAATGGATGGTGTAACAAGGTAGTCCTTCTGCACCCACATACATTTTTAAATATGTGCTGAGGCACAAGAGTTCTGATTCATTTTTTTTTCAGCAAGAATCAAATATTTGTGATCTCCATAACTTGTTCTTTTTTGTTTCACACTTACAGCCACTCCGCTGCTGCAGCTGTAAATGAAGGACTTAAAAAATAATCCATATGAGCCTTTTTTTTCTTAGAATATATATATAAAAAAATATATATTTTCAAGGTTTTTATATAGGGAAGTATTGATCTCTTGTTATCCTCTTGATTTAAAAAAAGAAGGAAAAAAAATAGATTCCTAAAACAAACCTAAAGACAAACAAATCAGACCGGTGCTTATTTCCAGGGGATTATGTTTTGTGGGCAGTTGCCAGTTTTCCAGACTGGTTGAAAAAAAACAAAAAACAAACAAACAAAAAGAAAACATTATCACAGAATAGAATACACAAGACTGCACTGCCAAAGACCTCGAAATGTGGTCTCTGAAAAGTTTGAAACGTTATCCAGAAGTTCCACAATCATGAAACTTTGAAAAGATTTCATGGAAGCCGTTCGAAAAGGAAGAGCGACAGAAGAAAATCCGTGAAGGTTAGAATGTGAAGAGCTTCAGGGTGATCCAGTTCAACCTGGAGTAGCTGTCTGAGCCTTTGCTGTACAACACAACCTGGAACAAGAGGATATCCAAAGGCAAGACAAAAATAAAATACTGAAGGAAGTAGAGAAACATCTGGATGTAACATGTCAAGCATAAAATGTCACTTTATGGAAATAAACAAAATGGTGAGCCTGTAAGGATATTAGGACAGAAATCCTTCATCAGGGTTTAGGATATCAGAACAGCACTTTTACAGATTTGCAAAAAAAAATGTCATTTGTATCTCTTTATCTTATTTCCTGGAAATAAATTTAATAGCTCATTAATAAAAATGGTGACAGATACATGCACAAATTGTACTTTTTCTCTATGTTTATTTCCTCTAAAGTTTATATTTTGATATGTTTTGTCTGAATGCTGTTAATACTTGGAAACCAAGGCTAAATTCCTTATTTGTGAATAAGGAATCCTGGCTAGTAAAGCTGATTCTAATTCTGATTGTTTGTGTTAATCTATCGTATAACGTCCCCATAAGGTACTTTGAACATGATGGTATGCAGACTTCTTCAAAGTATGTCACGGCAAATCTCTCCAGATCTCCAACTCTCTAACTTCATCTTAGCTTATTAGGATTTATGGAGAAACTATTGATGTGTTGAATGTCTATGTGGAGCACTGATAATCTTTGATATGCATTGAAACAATGTTCATTACTTCAGTTTAATTAGTTACAATAGGTTTTGATGTCTATCATGTGATTTTGTTTGACTTTATGAAGATTTTTGTCTTTAGTAATGACCATTGCATATATTACATTTATATTACATTGAGTGTAAGCATTTCGTTGTTGAGAACAAATGTGTTTTTTTTATCAAATGATTAATGCACAATTATTCCCCTGATCTGATTTTAATGTGTTCTACAAACACCAGGTATTTTATTATCTGTACACATTTACAAATGAGCAAATTACATTGTTTGAATTTTAAATACTTCATTAGGCTTGACTTCATAATTGCATTTGATACACAAATGTGCTAATGTGTGAGAAAATCATAAAATGTGCCAAAACAGTACATACCTTAAACTGTAATGCATTGAAATCAATGAACTTGGCTTGTTATCTCTGAACAGGTAATACAAGGTATTGCTCTCACTGGTGTAATCATAATTTAAATATTGCCTCAGTGAGAATCATGTGGGACAGAAGCCTGGAAGTCATCCTTTATTAAGCCAAGCACTTTGACTACAATATTAAAGAAATTTTGCTCCAATAGATCATTAAGTATTTTATGTGACAGTTCCTCGTTCTTATCTTTTAACAGCTGCACTCTGATGTGGATAAAGGAGACGGCAAGGTGAAGTATGTGTTGACTGGCGAGGGGGCCACCTCTATCTTCACTATCGATGAGAACACCGGAGACATCCATGCCACGAAACGCCTCGATCGGGAGGCCCAGGCTTACTACACCCTGCAAGCTCAAGCCATTGACCGGATAACCAACTTACCTGTCGAGCCAAGGTCTGAGTTTGTGGTCAAGGTGCAGGACATCAATGACAATGAACCAAAGTTCCTGGATGGGCCGTACCTGGCAGGGGTGCCAGAGATGTCACCTTTAGGTAAGCCTCCCTTTTTTATTGTAAACATGATCGGATGAGTTTCTCTTTCAACTCTCAGATCACTTTCTCTTTGACTTGCCCTCACTCTAACGTCTCCGTTTGATAATTTTCCACCTCGCTGGATCCGTCTTCCTAGTTCTGCCTGTAGGTCATCAGGTGGGTTGGGACGTGTCCTGTGTTAATATGACTCCAACGCTTTGCAAGGCTCAAAATTGTGCTCATCAAATTTGACTTACAGGAAATGTTGCTTGTTCATGAGCTCTGTGTAAATCAAGGTTAAGGTTAAACTTTTACTCATTTGTGTTTCTCACGGTCAGACATTAAACCTGCAAATATGTTAACAAATAGGAAATGAGGCATTCTTCTGTTCAGGGTTTACTGGGATTTGATAAAAATGAAACTTATGTGAAAAACGGTAAGAGTGACGCCTGAAGGTAAGCATAATGAAAAGGCCACCAAATGGACTATTGAAGGACTCCAGAAAAGTTCATTCTGGATTTGATCTGCGTCTGTGAAAGGTTACATCTCGCTCAGTTTTTAATATAAGACAACATCATATCTTATGAAAATGGTGTCGCAACGCTGCTTAAGAAAATCTTCTCACTTCAACATATTGACCTACTTTATTGTGTTTTTTTTTTTCTTTTTTTTTCTGAAACAGCTACCTTTTTTAATCTATTACCATGAGAAAATAATCAGATAGCTGTCAACATAGCGTAGCTACAAGGGATTATTGCCAAACATGCTTAAAACATCTTTTTTGTTTGGCAGCTGATGTGAACCATGTTATTTTTGAGAGTTATGACAGGTTGTTCTGAAAGTAAATTGAATTTTGAAAACACAAGCAGTGACAAATGTATTTTGCACAATAATACTACATTTTATATTTTATTTGAGTTTTTGATGTGTCACATAAGTTATTTTGCCATGTAGCTGAATTTCTTCTGTGATAAAATCCACTGGAGAATTTTTGAGAAACTAAAGCTAAACTACATCTTAATCTTATTATGCTAGCTTGATAGACTTCTTATTATCTGGGGTTGCCATTATATTTTTCCTTAAAAGAATGGATAGCAGCCTATTTTTCCCAGTGAAAGCTTCATGCAGTATTCTGTTCATTTTTTAGGAAAGGCAGGTAAAATGCCTGTGGTGGCTTGACTAGCTGTATGGTAGACAGCTGCATTATTGTACAATGAAGTGTAGCAGAATGGTAACATCTTTGCAGAGTTGCACAACCCCAGACAATATGTCATGTTAAAGCTTATTCAATAAGAATGTAGGTGTTTTTGGAGATGGTTGGCCAAAAATCTCCCAAATATTGGCTGCCTGACTGCAAGAAATGCACACAAATGTGATCAAGGACATGTAAGGTGTTTCATTGTTGTTTTTGTTTTCTTGTCAGAAGTTTGTTTTTTATAATCAAAATTGCAAAGGTTAAAATCTTTGAATATTAAGTGCATTTTTCTCATTTTTGCATCTCCTAATGCCTTATGTTTACCACAATACCCATTTGTACAACAAAATCTGCCTTGTGTACTTGAAGGTTTGTTAAACAGACCAAAACAAATGGTAAAAACATTATTTATATAAAGGGAAATCTCTCTTGGCATTATGCGAGTCTCCTCCAGGCGTATTGAGTTATTTGCAGATTCAGAGTGATGTACACCCTAAACCATATCACCACCTCAGGACGACATCACTAAGCATAAAAGAGCTTAAATTTATGAATGCCTTCCAACTCCTAGCCTATCCCATGTCATCACACTATGCTCATTACAGCATTTAGTATTTCTCTGAAACCAGTCCTGAAGGAGCTCCTACCAAATTAATTCATGGTCAAAATTTCTACCTCAGATCTGAATTAGTCCCTACTAACTTGTTGAAATTGTGAAAACATGTAAATGAGTAAGAAAAACATCCCAAGGCCTTTTAGTTGAACAGGTGGTTGAAGAACAGAACATAGTCGGTTTTCTTTTTAATCGGAACATATTGTAACCAGTTTGGCAAAGCTAATTTAAATTTTTAAGTTCATTTTTAAGGGAAGCGTGTCCCAAGGGATAGAGAATCACTTGCTAAACTGCCTTTGTGTTTCTTTACTTCTAACCTAAATAACTAACCACAAAAATCAATGCAGTAAAGAGCTATGCAAAGTAATGATTGAAATATATTTAGAAAGCTTTAAACATTAAGACACGGAAGCAAACAAATTTTTGATTCCACTGTATAGTGATGTGAAGCCTGATGAGTAGCAATTTACATATTTATTGCTTTAAATATGCCAGCACACACCTCTGGGCTTTGAAATGTTGATGAGTGACATGTGTTTGAAAACTAACTTAAGGTCTAAATCCGTCCCAACGCCCATGGGCATTATTTTTCCTCTACAAATTGGTGTTCATATTAGCTGAAGCTTTCGAGTCCCTGGCTGCTGAAAATGTCAAATTCTAATGAAAACATTTCTATCCATCCATTCACTTCCCTCTTCACCATGACAACAAGGTAGGCAAAAGCATTTCGACATCCTCAACTTCCGCCAGATTCTCGTGGGGGATTCCTGAGGTGATCCAAGGGACCTGTGGTCTAATCACAAGTGAGATATAGGCAAAAATCTAGGGATTAGAGCTGTGAAAAAAAAAGAGCTCTTTATTTGCAACTATTAGCTGCAAATTTAAAATAAGTATTTAATTAAAATTACAAATCAGCAAACAAAGTCAGATTCCTGAAACTTCAAAAAAGGGAATCAGGATATATATATTTTTTTAAACAAAAGTCTATATTAATGTTGTTCTTAGTTGGAAAGTATAAAAGGGTTTTTGAAATCTTTGTACTCTAAAAATGTGAACACTATAAATTCCATTGCCTAAACTTGTGATTCAACACAAAATAAATTGCATTTAGGCAGAAAAAAAAATACTACAGTAAATACTGTACAGCAGTGAGTGGAGCCAGTGAATTGACACAAGGAGCAGGCTGGGGCACAGAGAGCTGCTGGGACTTTTTCATCCTGGATGACCCACTTTTCACACAAAGCTTTTGTTGACAAGATCAAGTCTTTGGGAGGATGCTTTTTTTTTTTTTTTTTTTTTTTTAAGGATGAGTTGTATCATTTGTATTCTGATTGGAAGTTGGAAATCATCCAGTTTTCTCAGAAGTACGATAAACTCAAAGATTTACACGTCTTAACCTTGATAGAAAGGTGGGCAGTGTGAATGCTGTGAATAAAATCAACTTAACCAGTGCAAAGAGGTAAAGCAGCATAGAGTGCAAACATGCTTTTTTGTATTTCATTGCACTCTTTATTGTTTTTTTCTCCAAATTCTCTGAAACCATAGCATAATAATTCACAGCCTACAAACTGCAAAAAAAAAAAAAGTTCTTATATTTTCTAAGAAAATACTAAAAGGCACATTTTGGTTGATGACATTGGTGAAACTCCATCAGAGGTGTAAGTGCTTGTGGTTAAGTGGTTACTGGGAGGAATGTGGGTGAGTGAGCTCTGCCCACGGAGCGAAGCGAGAGGAAGAGATGACAGCTTGAGATTTTGGTAAAAAGTAAAAGGTGAGAGGGCAACTTTTTCAGTTTGCTTACAAACTGACATCTCACTCTTTAAAAATGTTGCTCTAAAGAAGAAGAAGAAGAAAAAAAAACAAACATTTTACCTGTCGAAAACTGTGGGTCGCATCCAGTTGGTGAGTGTACAATTTAAGTCAAGTGTAAACAAATTCACAGATGGACGAATGTGTTGATCGATCCTCTTAACATGAGCAGGAAACATTTCGGAAAATAACTGTGAACTTACAATCTAAAATAAAACCAACACTTGGACAAGCATCAAATTGAACTTGGATGGAGATGGAGGATTTCAGTTTGAGTTTGTTTATTTATATTTTTGAGGAATTCTGCAAATGTTTTCAAACTGTTAAATGCAGCCAATAACTGTAAGAAGCACAGGCTTGTGAACAGCGGAAATTGTAAGAGATTTCAGTTCATGCATTGAGATTTTCTGCTACTATAATTAATGTCTGAGTTTTTAGAAGATCTGTTTGTTTTACTTCACATCCAAAAGTAATGAGACTTGAATTATTTCCACTCTTTATGGTATTTCTGTCTTTGACATGCTCATATTGGTAAATAAATGATCTGCATTAAAGAATAAGGAAGAACTCATGACTTCTGATGAATTATTAATATCTTATTCCATCCTATGCTATAGAATGAATTAGTCGATGTTAACCGACTTTTTTCCCATTGCAATTAACAGAGCACATCATGTAGAAAATTAACAAAAAGATAATTTTTTATTAATAATGGCTAAGCTGAATGGAGTTGTGTTGATAGCTGTGACTGAATCGCTTTACCACGTGAAGTGCATGAACGGAGTTAAAGCCATCTTTGCCTCAGCGCCTCACACAGACAGCAGCATCCAGGTATAAGTCAGTTATAACAAAGGAGCTGAGGCATTTTTAGAACCTTCAAAGTCAAAATGAGTATTTAACCAGGCATACAGTGACACCAGGAAGCCTTCCAAAGGAAGCAGCGCTTTGCTTACAGCACAGGCGCGGAGATCTCTAAAGGATTACACAGCTGACTGTCAACGGGAGGTACAGAGCTCAGGCTTAAAGAACCAGAGGATTAGAGTACAAGGGCTCCAAGTCTCGTGTCCAACCCGAGATAAGACGGAAAGTCGGTGTGCGAACTACAGAGGAGGGCACGTTTACACCCTCGAGTGCTGAAAAACGGGGTGACCTGAGTCACTTTATTTACTCTGCCACCTCCTGTGAAAGTCTTCAGTGCAAGTTGTGCAGCCAACAGGAGAATAATGCATCACCTCTCTTTGTAAATATCTGCCCAGAGCAATCACCAATGCGATAAAGAAGAGGGAAGGGCCAAGCACCTCCTGTCCTCAATAATTCCTTTATAGATGCCTTTAAATCATTAATGGTCACAGCTTTGCCCCACTGATGAATGAGTTCAATTTAGAGAAAATCATGAATTTAATTAAAGTAATTAGAGACAGAACCCATCCAGAAACACTGAGACCTTTCGGCCCAAGGATCTCTGAAGGCTTTTGTCTTAATCACTGGAGAGGTGTCAAATAAAAGACAAGAGAGCTCGAGGACAGTTGGAGGTGTGACAGTCATGAGGCCAGGCCCTCTCCTGCTGCACCGCAAAGGGCCAAAAGAGCAGTTAGAGGGCTCATTACAAGCATGGGGAATGTAATGTCAACCCAAGGCCACAGCTCTTGAATTTACTACTCCAACTTTATCCAGCTGTCATACTTCCTGTCTAATTCATAAAAGCGCCAGTGAAGGATGATGTCTTCTTCATTATTTAAAGTTGGAATTGGAAGAGAATGTTGATTGTTGTAAATATCCAAAGTTTTTGTCACTAATCATTATTAACGAGCTTTTCAGGTGGACATTTAAGGCTTAATCCAATCCAGTGGAAGAGCTCTGCAAAATTTATTTCTGCAAAGGTTTTAGTCTGCAAATTGAATTGTTCAATAAGAAGTGCGGTACCGATGTACAGTTGTCATGCATGTTGTGAAACCGAAAGGACTAGGAAGTGTAAACTCAGGAGCTGTGGTGCCGGTGCAGGGCAGCCTTGCTCCTGTCAGACTCCGTCAGGGGAGCTGTGGCTACTATCCAGTAGCTTGCCACTGTCATAGTGTGTGTGCGTGAACGAGTGACTGACTATAGCATGAAGCGCTTTCTGGTCGTCTGAACTTGATAAGGCGCGACACAAGTACAAAGCCACAGCCAGCGTAAAAATACATTGACTGTATAGAAGTGTCAAACTTAAGGCCCGTGGGCCAAATTCGGCCCGCCGTAGCTATTTTTGCGACCCTCTAGACTCTTGGGGGTCACATAAATTAAACTTTAAGATAACAAATATTATTTTTCAGTCAAATCAAACCTGTTTTCATTTGTATAACACCACATTACAGCAATGCAAAGAGGCGTTAAGAATATTTTAAGTAAACTTGAAATGTAATACGTAGTTTTATTATTACTGCCACCACCAGACCTTTGAGGACATTCATGATCTTCATGCTGCCTGAAATGCTGACTGATAACTTAACAGATGTTTTGCATCATCAAACTTATATCAACATGTTATTTTTTAAAGGGGAAAAAAATCTAAAAAAATATCAAACCAACCTTATGTGAGAAAGTAATTTTCCTAACATGTGATATTCCTCTGGTAGGGTACATGTTGGGATGGTTTTGGGCCGGAGCTTTTGATGCATCGTTGGGCCCTGGGGCCTCTTAATCTCACTGAGAGGTTTAGGAGGAAAGGTGGTGTTGCTGTTTCTGTAGTATTGGCCCAAGAGAGCTGTTACTAGGTTGGACTTTGTCTTGTTGCTCGGCTATATAGTGAAGAATGCAGTTTCAAACTGCAAGTGTCGTACTTTCTGTTTATCTAAGGGCCTGAAGAATTCCTGCCTCTGCTTCATGATAGGCACGGCACATTTATTTTAGTTACTGACACATGACAGTTGTCCACCAGAGAAAAGGAAATTATTAGAAAGTGTTTTTTCTGTACAACTGTGGAGAATGGATGAAAAATGTGAAGCTCTGTGCCATCACATCAATGAAGATGGACAAACATTAAAGGGGGCATTGACAGGCTGACAGCTTTGTGAAGCAGAAAGAATCAGTTCAGATATCTGGATGCTCATCTGTGATTTTTCAGGTTTTTTCCTGTCCTTTTCATCCATTTTACCCTGCTGGCATCATAACAATATTTATTTCTGTTACAGAGGACACCAAAACAGCTAAAAAGTTCCAAGTCAAAGCTGTGCTGTGTGCAGTTCTTTATGGAATTCTAATTTAAATCTCCTTACATGAAGTGATGAACCTGCAATAAAAATTTCTGACGTTCCCTTAGTTCTCTTCCATACAGTCATACAATTTGACCTTGGTGTGTTAAACTACCAGTAATATAACCTGTCAAAACTAAGAGGTGATGATATAATCTAGGTGTCCTTCCCCAGCTGGCCTGGTGATAACTTCCCCAAGGTTTTTTTTTTTGACTTTATATTGTTCACATCTAGGGCCAAAGCCTGTTAATTCTGCTTTATGACCAAAATGGAGAACTCTAATTTTCAATTTTCATGATCACTTCATTCTGTAAAAGCCTGTAAAACACATCTCATGTAAGAAGTGAGACTTTCATTGGAAACTTTTCTCTTGAGTAAAAACATTACTTGTAAAAACAGCACTTTCTGTCGTATATTTCCATTGTGCCAGATGATGTGGAATACTGAACATCCCAGGCTGTCACGGTGCTCTAATAAAGGTATTTTCTAACAGATTTCTGCTGTTCTTGCTGTTTTGTCGCACTAAAATGCTTCAATTCATTATACAGTACAACAGTCATCAAATTATTTAGATTTACAAGGAAAAGAAACCAAACTATCCCCTTGTGAATAAGTGACTGCCCCCAAATTTAATGAAGAGTTGTGCCAACCCAGTTTGTTGAGTCTTTTACATCTACTGTGGAGGAATTTTGACATTCTCTTTTTTCTTTTGTTTTTTACTGTATTGTTTATAAAGCCTAAATCCTGTTCCAACCATCCCACAGTATGTCAAATGAATTTCAGTTAGAACTTTGACTAGGCTCTAGGGCTCGACATTTTCCTTTGTACTTCTATACGGGTTCTTTTTGACCTATAATCCAAAATAAGTCAGTATTCACGATAATGTCATGATTTGATAAGGGAGTGGTTTGATGATATGAAACATTAAGGTGTGCGACAGTCAGAGTCCATAAGGGCCAATTAATTTTCCAGAGGACTGTATTCCCATGCTAGGCTGAAAAAAGCCTTGCTATGTTAGAATGTCTGTTTTTTTTTTTTTCAATGTTATTTTAACAATGCCTTGTGTTGATGATTTCACTGCTGCCAAGTTAGAGACTGCCTGTAGGCGTCAGCTTTAGGACCCGCACTGACGTCTAGTCTAACACAGCAAAAAATACCCTGAGCCATCACGGTTGTTTGTGATAATGTAAGAGTTTATTAAATAGCTTTTCCTCCACATTATCAGATGGATATCAATTCTTTGACCTAAAATTGCTTTCTTCATGCACATTAAACGAGCCCAGTTGGAACAGAAAGGCTCATTTATACCATAATGAATGTCTTGCTGAAATTGAATGGCACTGATTTTTGCTGATTATGCTTTTGCCTGGAAAATGTTTCTCTGCTTCGCTTTCTGAGCCAATAGCTGTCAGTATAACTCACATGAGTCAGGTGAATTAGGAGCAAAAAAAAAAAGAAAAAAAAAGAGGGCTTATGTTCTCTATTTTGTACTAAAAGAAGTGTGGGAGAGGACAATGCTGTGCTGCATGCAGACACGATTTATCAGTTGTCAGTGGGTGTGTGAACAGTTGGGTTTAAGAACAGATTTCAGGGTTGGACGCTTGGTGGAAGTTTGGAGATTTACAAGAAACAGCAGGATACTATAACAGGACCAGGCCACGTATTTGGACTTTTATAGCAGTGCACAGTGTCAGTTTTGACCTGGAGGCAGTAATCTCAATCAACATTACTGTTACCTTTTCCAGTACTGTCTGCAGGTTATGATTCTTTCCTTTCCTCCATGTTTCTTCGCAGAACTACCATTATTTGGCTTTTTTTTTTTTTTCCCCAACAACTTTTTACTGTTCTGTCTCAATAAATGAAATCTGAACTTAATAATAAAAACGATTATGATATAATTGCTCATCAATAAGACCAATAAAACGGATATTAATGTCAAAACTTTGCATTATGGTGAAGTTATGACCTGCACATTATTCAGAGTGATGTATCCAGGCACAATAAAGGAAAGTTTGTTTGAAGGAGAATGTACCATAGAAAAAGGAGCATGAATACCTGGGGAAAAAAGCATAGAGTATGTTAAACAGTTTGATATTCCTGTGGTGTTCTAGTACCATATTCAGGTTTTTGGAAGAAACTGAATTTTATTTTTTTGTTTTTCTTTTTATTAGCTGCATGTCAATCTACAAAAAACAATAGAAACAAATGCTTCCTACCACTTTAAGGGTAATAATCTATTTAATATTTGAGTTTCACTTATTGAACATAATTGAAATAGCTTCACTTTCTGATTATATTGTAATATGGTCATATCGAGTTGATAACCGGCCAATTGTCTGAGTAGAAACTGTTCTCATTATTCTTCGCATCAATATGCGAAGAATAATGAATAATTAATGTCACAATACATTAATTTTAAAGTGTATGGTTATGACGCTGGCTAATCTTTCCAAAGTGTCAGCTTTAGGTTACTCTAATTTAAAAAAAATATCTGTCTAGCACACCTGTACATTTGGTTGTAGTAAATATTTCTGCTGCTTGAAATAATTTGCTCAATGCATATTCAATGAACTTTTAATCTATATTTTTAATTAATTATGTCATAACTGGTAAAGTTAACTGATCTGTGACAAGTTTGAATAGAAACATAGTCTGACCATCAAAGTATAAGGGAGCTGGACAGCTGGCACATATATTACACTGAGTTATTGACTTTGCAGCAATCTCATATTTATCAGCACAGGAATGGAATAACTCCTTAATTTTGGAGCATTTACTGACTATAACATTTATGCTGCCTTGCCTGATTTTGTTTTTGTTTGTTATAATTTGTTTTCTCTCTTCCAGTATGTTCCATCCAGATGTCTGAATGATACATTTTTTTCTGAACATGAACTACACTTTCAGTCCAATTTTGTGTTTTGTTTTTTAAACCACAACCAAACACGTTGAGTTAGATTATAGTGTTCAAAAACACATTTCCTTTACAAACAGCAGCACAACTTATTCATTTAAATACCAAAAGCACAAAACAATTCCTTCTGTGCTCTGTAAAAAGTTGATGACATTTTGAAAGAACAGACTAAACAAGCAGAGGAAAACACCTCAGATGTTTGCACCCTATGGCTGCAATCTTTCACTTGCTTTAAGATATAATTTGAACTTCACAGCTACACTTTTCTCTCTGCAGAACAATAAAATCTCCAGGAACAATTTTTCCATCCTTACTCTGTTGGATGTGACACTGCCTGTGCAAGTCTTGTATTACAGTAAATACAGGTTTATTTATTTCTCATTTGTTTCTGGAACTGTTAATAGATTCTTATTTAGCTAGAGTCAAATAAGATAAAAAAAAAAAAAAAAAAAAACATCCTACTAACATTGCCAGGGGCATATTTGACTTTTCTGAAGCCCTGGAAAGTTGCACTTTTTTGAATATACTTTGTTGTTGTTGACTGAGACTTAATAAAACTTCAAGAAAGAGGACTGTTCAGTGATCTGTGCAAAGCAAATGGCTAAAAGTCTCAAGTGGACTCTAAAGGCTTGAAGTAATGGTTTAATTCTGTTTCGGTTTCTCTGTGAATTTGTGGCAATAACAGGATTTTATTTGTTCATTCTTGCTGGGAAAAAACGTGTTTGAAACTCAGTCAAGCAACTTGCATGAAACAATATACAAATTCAGAGTAATCACCAGTCTCAATGAAAGAAGACAGTGTGAAGACAATGACTAATGAGATTATTTAGTGGCTCAGAAGTTACATTTTCATCCCTCTCCTCCCTTGCTTTTCAAGTCGCATTTGTCACACACTGAGCTGATATGACTATTTCCACATTTAGCCCAGCATGACTTGGCCCTTGAATGTTGTCTTGGAAACTAATGAGTGGTCGTCTGCCCACAGGAACCATGGTGGTGCAAGTGGCAGCCACAGATGCAGATGACCCGACTTACGGGAACAGTGCCCGGGTGGTCTACAGCATCATCCACGGGCAGCCGTACTTCTCAGTGGAGCCCAAGACAGGTAGGTGTAATTTCATCCCACCTTCTTACAGTCAGCACACACAATTACTGCAAATGTCAGACTGCGTGGATATCTCTGTGTTTGTGAAGTAAGCTCGGTGCAGAAAGTGCTGTAATGATAAAGAACACAAGTCTACTGTTGGATTCCTTTACGGTCACTTATCCACTTTTCACAACCTGGTCCTTTAGTAAGGCCAAATAAAGTACATTTCTACAAATAGAAAATGCTGCATAAGCTACACTTTGTTCTGTTGTTTCCATTTTGATTTTTAGAGAAACTAACCTCTAGACTGTTGAGCATTATTACCAATCTGGATCAGACGGCATATGGCTATTGATTTTGTTTAATTACCTTTGAAAACTAAAGATATTAGCTTCAGTTTCCACTGTGCATATGTTTATGAATAAAGGTTTTAGCTGCTGTTTATCTATTAAAACTATTAATAACTACTAACTATTCGTGGACAGTTGTGGAAACTTGGGGTTCACTGTATATCTCTTTTGTTGTTACAAATATATGTACATTATAAAATTAAATAAATATAAAAAAGCAGTTTTTACATGTTATTTCTGTAAATAAAGGGGAAAAAGATGTGAAGATACATTTACTGTCATTGTTAAATCATAAATTACACATAAATTAAATAATACGTTCTATAAAGCTGGGTTCAATTTAAATAACAGTGACTCATTTCTGATTACTGCCAGGTATAAAAAAGTAGAACCTGTCTGACAACATAAAATTATTAAAATATATATATATATTTTTAGGGGCCCTTTTGAAGTTATTTATGTCATTTGTGTATTTAATAAGGGGGAGGGACACACCCTGAGGTGACCCTTTGATTGATTACTATTATGTTTCTGTATAAGCCCTCACTGCTTGTGTCCCACACTTTAAAGCCCAACTTCAAAGTTTTCCATTTCTGCTTGACATTCACACATGGATTAATGGACAGCGATGTGTCCACTTATTGATCTTGCCATCTTAAGTTGAATACTGATATGTGTTATGGATGTTATGTATCCTGGAATTGTTTTTGTGATTATTGTCTTTATATGAAATACATTACTACCAAAACAAAAACAAAGTATGAGCATCATCAGGTTTTGCTTTTTCCCCTTTTTGTTTCAGTAGTTTTCATAACATCAGTGTCCCCATAAACCGATTGCTTTTGTTTCTTAATTTATCTTCAGACGTTATAATGCAGTATAAACAATTATTTAAATGCCAACTGTGGAAGCGTAAGCCTTACCCTGCAGTCAGATACTGAACATCTGTAGATGTAGCTGGTTTAAGTAACACATTGTTGTACTTGCGATAACAGCTGTGAGAGGGCGGGAAATTATACACTTGCACAGCTTTAAATTAGCTATTTAATGTAAAATCAAGCTTTTGTCTGATGTATTTTGACTGAAAAATTAAGATGTTATTTAAATAATTTAAGTACAGCAGAGACCTTGAGAAAATTTTTATTCTCTCATCATTGTTTATAAAAGAAAATCTCATTGATCAACATCTTGTTTTGCAATGTCTTGTCTGCTTAAATAAAATAAACTTCAATCAGTTACTTTCAGAGGCCAAATACTTTCATTAATTGAGTCTATTTCATTGTAATTTAATCTCAGTATGAATGCAACCTCAATTGTTAGAGAACATTAATGAATAAACAGCATCATGAAGACAAAAGAAAAGAGCAGACAGGAGAAAGTCGTCGAGAAATTTAAGGCTAGCTTTAAACCTCATACGCAGAGATATGAAATTGATAATTTGAAAATTTTAAGAGCGTGTTGAAATTCCAGACCTACCGAGACACAGGCTTCCATCCAAACTGACAGGCTAGGCAATGAAAGCATTAATCAGGGCACCAGCCAAGGGGCCCATTTAAACTCTGGAGGACTCAGGTTTGAGGATCTATGGGCAAGAAAACCATTAGCTGTGCACTCTAATATTCGGTCCTCTGTGCCAGAGTGGCAAGAAGAAAGCCATAGTAGAAAGGAAGGCCTAAAGAAGCATGTTTGTAGTTTGCCACAATCCATTTAGACGACACAGCAAACACTTGAAAGTAGATGGCCAGGTCTGATGAAGCCAAAATTGAACCTCTTTTGATTAAATGCCAAGCAGTATGTCTGTTCAAGACGTATAAAGCACAATATTGCATAATGGTGATGGAATCATGCGTCAGAACGGCCCAATTCTGATAGTTTCACCTGAAAAACATATGTGTATGTGGTCCTAAGTTGGATATGTATCCAATATTTTTCAAATGTCTGCAGTCTAAACGGTCGTATCTCATTTTATCCGACTCACATCATTAACATGAGAGATTAATTTTAATTCTGCACTGAAGAAGCCAAATGCATTACATTCAGACAATGGCTGAAGCCAGCAGTGCTAACACTCTGCTTTCTTCTTTCTTAGTTTCCTTCATTTACATATGTTTCTGTGACGATACTGTCACCTCTCATTGCTCGACTTCTTTATGATCAGTTCATAGACAGCTGAATCTATTATTACATCCGTGAACAGTACTCTGCTCTGACGTCTATGTTCTTATTCTGTGCATGTGGGTAGTTTTGGGGTCGTAAAATGTTCACACAAAAGTCTGATTGCAGCCGCATTTAATTAGCAGTATGAAGAACAACTACACATAAACAGACACACACACACACTCAACAAAAACATGCACAAAAAACAGATTCAGCAAAACTCAGAACTGAGCATCAAAACCTGTTGTGAACGCAGTCTTATCAGCAAAAGTTACATGTTGTAACATGTTGCATGTTGTAACTGAAAATTAGTTGTTTGTAGAATGACCCAGTCAAAGTCTATAAATTGCTGTTCATAGATGCTTGTTATTCAATCATATTGAGCTTTTTTTAAAATGTACTTTTAATCCATTCCTACTTTATTAAATTTAAAATGATTCATTAAATTTTAAAACCTAAATGAATGGGGTCAAAACATAACTCTATCAAGCAATGTCAAATAGGATAGAAAAGATATTTGTTTGAAAACAAGAAAAGTCTGTAAAATGGGTTTTGAAAAGAGTGCAACATAATTTGTGAGGTGGTTTGTTGACTTGTAGGGCGTATTAGTCTGAGAAAGTGCAGCTGCAGTCCTTGCTGCATCTTCATATTCGGCTCATTAGCCACTGCCCTACCGAGGCTTTGCAAAACTCATGCAAAGCAGTCTTGCAAGGAAACAGAAAAATAGAGGCCATTCCATAATATTAGGCTTCATCCTCTGCCTAGAAGCAACATGTCCACATGTGCTTTTGCGTCTTTATAAATGTAGTTCCAAATAATGGAGTTGGAAAAAGCACTGCAATGCAGGGACACTTTTATCTCTCAGACACAGAAATCAGAGGGATGCTTCACAAAACGAACTCTTCCATAACCAATCATTTTCACCGTAAACATTCATTAAGCCATAACACTGGAAAGAAATGGAGCAATTCTGAAATAAAAATAATGTGAATCACAATAAAGAAAATAGCTTTGTGGCGTGTTGGCATAATGACTTTTGGAGCCAGAGAAAGAAAAGATGGGACAAACATCAAAGTTTAACATGAGCTGTAAAAAGCCTGTATACGATCACAGGGACTGTTGTTTTTTTTTTTCTCTTTCAAGAGAACTTCATCTAATGAAGCTTCTTGCTGAACCTTCATTTGCCAAGATATCCAAATTAACATATTTTGGTTTGAACGATCAAGTTTTGATACCCTAAATAAATATTGCTTTTGTTGGTAGTCTCTGCAGTTCCTCTGAAAATTTTCCATAAATCTAAGAATATAAATCAACATCTAAGAAGCTGAGAAGTTCATGCCTCTGAGCTAATGAAAGAGTTAATATGTGGTGATGTCTTTCTCTTCAGGGAAGTGAGATTAACTCTTTCTTTTTACATGGGTAATATGAAAGAACAACTGAAATCCAGTGGGTGATTATTTCTACAGAACACTGTATGTGTTAAAGGGAAATCATGGACTTTATAGTGTTTATAGTCAATTTATTTTTCAATTAAAAAAGTTCACACCACTGAGAGATGGATCACAAAACAGATTCAACTCTGAAAACTTGAAAGTTCCCATGTTGCTTTGCTAAAATATATTTTCAATACACTCTCTTCAGGGTTGTGATTTTGTAGGATTACCTCTAGAGCTTTTAAATAGTTTTTCATCCTTACTAATAAAGTTGCAGAACACAATTGTCATCTTCCAAAAAAGCTAATTTAGTTTATATGCATTAAAGGCCTAGAGTTTCTTTTATTATTAGACGCTCAAATTACTTTGTCTCTTCAGACCCACCTGACGATTTGACAGGATACTTCCGTCTTTGTCAGCGGTGTCAAAGCTGTTGTTCTCCGGGTTTCACCGCCCCGGTGTAAACCCATCAACAATGACGAGCCGACACCGCCTCCTGCTGCTGGCTTACTGATGGAGGACAATTATCATCCTTCCACTGCAATCACATGGAACAAAGTGATCCAAGCAAAAAATGACTAAATAGGTCCTTGTTGAGGATTTGCTACAGTACCAGCACTCCATCTTTAAAGGTTCTCTTTGACGCACTCCAACCTGAATGCAAACTAGGGTGACCAGATCTGAGCACGTTGTTCTAGCAGACTGAAAGCTGGTGTTTTATGCTCTATCCAGCAATTGCACAATTTTTCAAATACATAAATAAAACATTATTTTTCACTTTTTTAATTTGGAGTGGAGCCCCACCTCTTCACCAACCCTATCTTTGCAGGGCAGCTTGTACATACCTCCAACAGCCAATGGGAAGAGGTGTGCTGCACACTTATTGCAAAGAGGTTTTATTACAAGTAACTCAAAGTGAAAGACATTTTCAATAAATGATTATAATGAATAATAACTGTTTCTAAAGCTGCTTCTGTCGTTTGCTTGTACCACGTTGTTCGACAGCTAATTAGTATATTGTTTGTCGTTTAACCTGCAGTAGTTTGGACCCTAACTGTCTTGTCTGTAACATTGTGGGCTGTTAAATGAAAAATTTGGAGATAACTGCCTTAAGTGATTAAATCCATTAAAAGAAATGTGATTCAGAAAAAAATTTTCCTAAACCGGAGGAGGTCTGATACAAATTTGATCACTTGCCTCTAGCTGTTCGATGCTCTCTAACAAAGTTGGTGAGAACACTTGCACCCATTGATGACTCTTGAATGAGATTTCATTAGATCAATATCAATTAGAGTGAGAGCAGACATTTACATAAATGATGTTCAAACGGTGTGTCTGCCCCATAAACCTCCTATTATTCTCATATCATGTTTTCTAGACTCTCGGCTCAATGACCAGAACTCGTACTTTCACAGCCTCAGCTGAGGAGTTTCATTAAGCTAAGTGGATTCTTTGAATCCCCAAGGTTGATATTTGGAAAGCTTTAATGGGATATAATTACTTGCTTTGAGTGGTCTGTGTTCTTTCACAGTCAAGTGCAATGCTCACCAGGGTTCAGTGTGTATTAAGTACATTTTCAGCGGAGCACACCCGGCATGAAATGCAAAGGCACAAGAACATGTTCACCTTTCTGTATGGATGAACCGAACTGAGAGCGTGCTAAATTGTTGTTTATTACCCTTCCTTCGTAAAGGGACACTAAGTAAAACAACATCATGGGCTAATTTGTTTTAAAAAATACAAAGTTGTGTATCTAAAGAGTGTCATAAATTACTCATACCCATTAAGCCTACCTAGTAACAACAATTTCAATGGATTTTACTGGGAATTTTATAGAGCACACAAAGCAAGCACATGACTGCATTGTACAGTGTTGTATGCAGACATTATTCATGGTTTAAATATTCAAAATTACACTAATGGGACTCCTCTGCCTTATGAATAGGTTTAGTTATGTATTACATGCGGAGTGAGAAGGAAGTGAAATAAGCCAAATGGATGATTTGTGATGCTACAGAGCTCTGTGTATCATTTCTGACAAATGACATTTAAATGGTGACTTTTAAACTTTCATCAGTTAATAGAGAAAAGGAAAGGAAAGCATTTAAAATCAGAGACTGATTCTGGTACTGCATGTAATAGATTAACAACCCCTCATCTTTTTCTGATGATTCACATCCTACAATTTTAAAAAACTTGTTATTGCAGGATTGCAGGAGGCTGGTGTTTCCGGGTGTCATTGGGCAAAAGGCGGGATACACCCTGGACAGGCCATTAGTCCATCGCAAGAAAACTTAGAAACAGGACTAACAAACACGCACACACAATGACAATTAATAAATATCTTTTAAATATCAATTAACACAACAGTAGTGTTTTTGAACTGTGGGAAAAGACAGGCGCACTCAGAGAGAAAATCATGTAAAAAGATCCAAGGATTCAGTTGCTTTCAGTGTTGCTTGAAGCTGCTTTATGTATTTTAACAATATAAAAATGTTTTTTTTTTTTGTTTTTTTTTTACATTAAAGCTATCATTAGATCGTGACGATATAATATGTGGCTGATAACCTGTGAAAACAACCAACCTCCCTGGTTCTCTCTGCTACGCTACAGCAGGTTTACTACAGCCTACCATGAATCCTCAGTCCAGTTAGCACATTTAGCATCGTGTACCTGAGGATGAGTAGCAGCAATAAGACCTTCCTCCTGGTGCTGATTTGTTGTCTTTGATTGAGAGCGATGCATTTTTGCAAATAGGGAGAAACTGGGATGAGGTGGAGAACCTCAATCTTTTAACAGATTATCAGTCTCATATTACAACATGGTGAGAGTTTAAACAAATTTGTAAAAGTTACATACTGCAGCTTAATGGATGGATGGAGGGAGGGATGAATGGATGGATAACATTTAAATTGTGTGACAAGGAAAAAGTCTTTACATTCAAATGTTTTTCCGTGCTCAGTTAGACTTTCCACTTTCCACACCTCATAGAAACTCTGCTTTAAAGTAACTTCATCCCTTTGTGCCTCCTGCAGGCATTCATACCTCTTTAACATCCTTTAACATTCAAATGATGTATAATAGTCAAAAAAGTTTATTTACTTATTTTATCAGGTTTTTGTGCTCATGCTGCAGATACACATCCACGTAAGCTTCCAGCATCTTTATGCCTATTAGCACTTGTTGCAGCAGAGTATGAGGCTCACATCATCTGTGGGTATTAAAGGCAGTCAGCCAAGAAATTGATAGTGTAATTATTCTTAGTGTTAGGGGCAAAATACCATGAGCTGATTACAGTTCACTACAACAGAACTGCAAACTGTGGCATTAAGAGCAACAAATGAACCGTTTCTAACATTAGTTTAATTTTTTTTTCTTTGAAAAAGAAATTAGGTCTTCAAGGTACTTTTGAAATCATAAATGCAAAATTAAATTTCACCTTTATTTGTTAAAACAAAAAAAAAAACAGAGTTGCAAAGTCTCCTGAATGGGTGAGTCAGTATTCAGTTTTTCTAAAGAATCTTTAGAGATATTATTGCCGTTATTTGCAGTTTACTGTAAACTCTGTCTTTTTCCAGAGGTATTCAATACCTCTGCTCATACCGGCAGTTAAATGGCCTGTTTTTCTGTGTGTGCTTGCTCTTAAGCCTGTAACATCCCGTTGATTCATATATCTTTCAGAATACACCCCGGGGATGAGACACTAGCTGTTAGTCAGCAGCCCAGGATTGAGTGTATTGCAATCAGTGCTGTGTCTCCATCTTTGTAAGTTTCTAATTAGTCTCATTTGCAGTGCAAGCCTAGACCATGGCCCCTGCTGACTTTGACAAAGTGCCGGAGCCGGAATACATTCTAAGCTTTACGCTGCAGTTCTGTGCTGGCGATTTACTGGCTGAGGGCTGATGGCTTTAGGAGGAATTCATGTGACCCCGTGTTCAGTGGGTAGCATCCTGTCTCTTACAAGTTACCCAAGTTCCTAATCCCAAATTGAATCCACAAGGTGCCCTTGGGAAAAGACTCTAATCCTGAATAGCTTCAACAACTTCCAAGCGGTGTATAATGGAAAATACAGTTTTAAGGTGCTTGCTTAGGACTATATTTGGTAATATATATTGGCTGATTACCTGCAGTTCAGTCTGAAGGTGAAGCTGAAATGGTAATACTGTCAAGGACTATGCTTTAATTGATGACAGACCTCAAGGAGTTTTTGAACAGCTGCCTTGAACGCCATGCACCTCAGCAATATGGTAAAGTCCTTTGGAGACAATTATCCATGCACATTAGCACTGCTAAGCATGCACACACGCATAAACCTCCAGTAAGCTGCAATAACAAGAGCGGAGTTCAGGTTATGGGAAATGCCAGGTGCCTGAATGAGAGGATTAATTACATCCTGAGGGTAGTATTTAAAGATGTGACAAGGCGACGTGAGTATGACATCTGAATATGACAGGCACTCAGGTAGAAGAGGAGCCTTGCCGGACTGAGCCGTATCTGCCCTCAGACCAAGAATCTAATTAAAACCGAAACAGGTCACACAAAGGAAAAAGCCATGTCCAATCCTTATGTAGCATTTTTGACACTGAGGTCAGAAGACGATGAGATTGCTTTAGTTATGGATATTAACGTGTTTCTTTTTTTTCTTTTCCTAAAACATAAATCTCACTATCTACCCATTTATTTTTACATTTTTGCCTTTTTTTTAATAGTAAATGTTGTTTTACACTGCCTGGTTGCTGTGGCTACTGAGCTAAATCAAGAACATTACAGCTGAAGGCTAGATATAAATCTGGCTATCTCCTGCACTTCAGGCAGGTAATATAGAGCATCGTTTCCCAACGGTGGGGTCTGGACCCCACTCTGGTACACGGAAAACAAGCCAGGGGATGTGAAATGATCCTCAGAAGTCAACTTCTGCCTCAATTGTCCCAAATAGATTTAAAAAGCAGGCAATGATAATGGGTAAAAATAGTTTGGTATTCCTTGTTGCTGCTTATTTCGTTTTTTATGGTTTTGTTTTATGTGTCTGCTTCCTTCGGATATTTTAATATTAAAGGAGGGACGGCTTTTCGAAGCAGGATGTACTGTCGATAGCACTACACTGACAGTTCATGTGTTTGCACAAAATCACTAAACGTGCTGTTGCTGCTAAAGTATCAGACATCACCAAACTAATGCAATTAAACCTAGTAATAAAAGCAAACAGATTGACATTAAGGTTTCTGCATTGGCATCATTAAGCAGAAGGCAGTGAGTTTTTAGTATATGGAAACTCAAATGGTTATTAAATAAGTGTCTGTTTATGGTAAGCTGTTTCTGTATTTATTTAAACATTTGAGATCAAGGATTGTCTTAATTATATTGATGGAGCTGTACTTTTCTCCCACTCCAAGTAATTGGAAGAAAAAAGAAATATTTAAAGATGTTTTATCTTATTTAAACACTACACCTACATTTTCTGCAAACAGGTCTGTTTTAAAAATATATATGGTTTTCATCATATTTTGGGTTTGTTACAGTTGACCCTTTTGTCCCCGTCTGTCCATCCATCCATCCATCCATCCATCCATCCATCCATCCATCCATCCATCCATCCATCCATCCATCCATCCATCCATCCATCCATCCACCCATCCATCCATCCATCCATCTATCCACCCTGGTACTATTTGTCCGTGAATCATAATTCCATCCAGTTGGTTTGATATCAGCATCTTCATAAATGATCTAATTGCTAAGAGTGAATCTAACTACTTTTAATTGTAATCACAGGCATTGCACACAGAGAGTTATATTTTCCCTCATTCTTATGTTACACTGACTGGAGATTGTTTTCTTTCACACACTGGTCTTCATGATGCATGAGTCCACCACCCCGGCCTTTTCAGCCCTGGTATCATGCGGCTCTTTCAGTCTTGTGGATCCCTGGGTGGCTATAGTAACTCGTGATTAAAGCACGAGGCTTGAATGTCACTCAGTAATAAAGTACCAGAGCTGCAGGTTTTATTCCCTGTTTGTCTGACTGTTTTTTGTGTCTGTTGAAAGAATCTATTCCTTGTAAGTGGACCGCCTGAGGGCTCTGCAAATCACATACTGCACCCTTCATGTTTAAGTGTACATCACCTTCATCAGGAGATCTCATAGCTGCACGCTTAGCCAGAGGGCTCCTTTAAAGCCAGTGCTTTTATTTTCCTCCCGTCACAAGACAAATGTCAAGTATCCAGGCTTTAGGAGGGAGCGCGGCCCACCCGTCTGCCGCCAGTGGTTTGGAGACAGCTAGATGAATGTGAGGCTACAATGCGTCTGGCTCGCACCGGAGGCAAGGAGTCACGGTGCAATGAGGAGGCCGTGCTGTGATAACGACAGAAGGGTTTTAATCATCACCGCTCCCCGGGAATGACACCAGCGCCGCACGGGGTAACAGAGACAGAGAGCAAGGTGGGGTGGGGTGGAGGAGGGTGGCTGGCACCCAGCAGACAAACAAGCAGCTTGTAACATCCTTGTGTGGATTAGCACTGTTGCTTGGTGTGAAGCTCGTGTTCTTCTGGAAAGCCTGCAGGAAAAACATTTTACTCTTTTATTGTGTTTTGCTTTAGATTTTTTTGGCATTACAGATTGTCTAGCACCAGTAAACATCATGTCTGTTCTTCAAATTTATTAAGTTGAAATTAAAACTGTAGAGTACCTCATAAAATTGATTTACAACCCTTGAACATTTGTACATCTTGTCAGGTTACAGACAGAAACGGAAGTGCATCAACAATTTATGTGATGGAACAACGCAACATAGGAACTTTGAAGTAGACAATTCTTTTCGGACGAAGAGACAGAATCTTTTACCCACTTTTCAGAAAAAAAAAAAGCTCAAACTCAGATTGGATAGAGAGTGAGACATTTTCAATTTGACTTAAGTCTGAACTTTGACTCGACCACTGCAACACTTAAACACAGTATGTGTCAATCTAAGTCATTCCATTGTATTTTTGGGTGATGTATTTAGTTTTCTTTCTGTAAGTTAAATATTTTTTTGTGTTGAGCTCCATCTCAGTACACAACCTGGATTTGATTTGCTGTCCTGGCTGAACTATAGTAACCATTAGTTACTATAGAACTAATGGTTACTATAGTAACCATTATCGTTACTATAGTAACGATAATGGTGATGTCATTGCACCATCACCTTGTTAGACGGGGGTAATGTGTTAATGGTGATGTCATTTTTTTTTGTAATTTAAGTGTTATGGCTTTTGTCATTTTTCTATGCTCATAGTATTTCACATTTTGGCAAGAAAGCCCAATTTTCATCTTATCTGAGAAGATGATCTTCTTCTCTTTCCCTACTAACTTCTTTACATAACTTGTGGCAAACAGCATCTCTACTATAGTAACGATATATTGTTTTCCCACAACAGCAGCTTTCTTCTTTACATTTTTCTTAGGGAGGCCAAGTTTGTTAAGTAAAACATTCACCAGTTTGAGCTGTGAATCTCTCCAACTCCTTCAAAGTTACCATGGGTCTACTGGTTGTTTCTTTAACTTATTGTCTCCCTGACTGGGCTATCAGATCAGAAGGACCTCATGTTGTGGTGGATTTACAGTTCTGCAGTATTTTTTCCATTTTCAGAGGTTCTTAAAGCTTTGCAGTTTGTTTGAGAGATTGGACTTGATGGAGTTTATTTATTTTAGCACATCTTCCACTTTATAATTCAGCACTACCTTGTATTGGTGTATCAAATAAAATTCAAATGTTATGCACTCTAGTTGTAATGTGACAAAATATAAAAATATTAAAGGGACAATATTACTTTTATACTTTGGTTGCAAAATGTATTTCTCCCATTTCCAGCTCTGGAGACTGAACATATTTTTATTTTCTTAGCTTTTATGATAATCAAAACATTACCCAGCTTCCTCTACATATTCAGCTGTCCTGGATATTTAAAGATGCCAGGGTTTTTTCCAAGTCTAAACATGCACGCCTGATGTTTATGGAGCACAGAACCAGAAGAAAGAAAAAAAAAAAAAAAAAAAACACTTGTGTTTGCATCTTGCTGATATTTACGAAGCTTTGTGGGATTGAAGTCAGCTATCTGATGGAATTTAGTCACCAGGGGGATCAGTCGATGATGTGGGTTGTGCTCTTTAATTGGCTCACTCTGCATACATATTTTAAGTATGCATGTACGGATGCAACAGATAAATACAGCAAATGGTTGAATATTAAAGCGTTTGCTTAGGATAAAAAAACAACAAAAAAACATGTTGTTTAGAGGAGAAAGGCATTTATTTTCTTCACAACCGAATGTTGCACTGTTCATTAAATGCCATGATTCATAAAAAGAAGTGGGAATTATTGTTTTATTGACCGGCGTCATCCCAGTGTGAGCTCACAAGCTGTGGCTTTACAGAAAAAGAAGTGAGCAGCTCACTATAATTTAACTAACTGAGCCATTTACTTTGAAAGCCAATTCCATAGTCAGGTGGTGGGTCTGTAATGACATTATTAAGGAATAGCAGAGAAAATAAATTAAATACCAACTGGAATTCTTTTTATTTTTTCACCATGACCAATGGTCAGAAGGAGGCTTCATTTTCTGGAACGTCTTCCCACTGCGCAAAAACTAAATGTGTGAGACCTTTCTCATAAGACAGCATAGTGGGAGAAATATGGACAGAAACGCCCTAAAAGGAATAAAATCCACAATAAAAGACACTCTTTCAGAATTTTCTGTTCTTGTTTTTGTTGGTCACACTGAAACAAATATAGCTACTTTATAGTTAGAAGAGTGAGCTCAAATGCCTCCACAGAGATGTAAAAGACTAATTGTTTATTAAAAAGTTTATGTAAAAGTTTAATTGTTTATTATGGCAAATTCCTCCAACAGTGGCACAACCAGAGCTTCTTCTTTTCCTTCTGGCATTTTCCTTTAGGGGTCGCCACAGCAAGTCATCTGTTTCTATCTAAACCAATGTTTCACATGTTCTTCTTTCACACCAACTACCTTCTGTAGTGGCCCACCTAGAATTTATATATATATATATATATATATATATATTGAACGTCATCTGGAAAAAGAGAGACACAGTAAGGAGTTAATGCTATCTGCAGAAATCAATACATGGTTTTTATACTGACACATGAGACATAAAACATTGACTCAATGAAAAACAAAAGCACTTACCAGACATAATATAAGCTCACAACACCCACGGTGACCTCGGTGGTCTGCTTGTTGACTCTCATCTTGAGTGATCATTTGAAGCAACTGAACCGTGTTTTGTACTCAACCCTCAGATTTGATTGTTTCCTTAATTTTGTGATTTGACCTGTTCAGTAATCATGAGGAAGAATTTGCTTTCCAACAGAGAGTTTTGTGGATGAGAAAAATCATACACTGACATTCCTTGTAGATAGTGCTTACTTTATTCCATTTCTGTGTTGCAAGAAACGTCAACACATCCATTTGACATATTTTTATTGAAAATATATTATCAAGGAAACAGTCTGTTAACTGATAGATTGTTGATTCAGTTTTAAGAATGTCTTAACCTCTCAACTGTATTAGAAAAGTGCATTTCAAAATTAGATCCTTTGATTTTCAGAAATGTTGCATACTTTTCTTTTTATTTATTTCTAAAATATGGTATTTAAATCCATAAACTTTCAAGTAAAACTGACACCTATTTTTCTTTTCAGTTTCCAGTCACTGAAAAAAACTACAATGAAGAAATTAGCAGTAATTACTCTGAAAAAAGGAAGCAAACTTATGAGTAATATTGAAGAGGCAAAGCTGCTAAATAAAGCTCACATACCACAGAGAAAAAGACAGTTAAAAGAAAATATTTTTGCATCCTTTTAAAATGTCAAGGTAGCATGTGTTAAAGAAAGTAAAAAAATACTTCATTCAAAGGCATCGTTACAATGCCCCATCAATTAAAGATGGCATTTCTTCTGTCCGTTGCATTATTAGCTGCTTTCAAATCTAATGATTGCAAGAAAATTTTCTTAAAAGGTATGCCAACTATTCCCTGATTGTGTCATTTTCCTTTATGTCTTGAGTTTCAAAAACACTATCTGAAAAGTAGCACATGTATTTCCGTTATTTCAGAAATTGTCCCACTTTTTGATCCTTTGTCACCAGGATGCATTTCAGGAGTCTAAGCATCTTTAAACATTTCTGTGTCACATGTAGATATATTTCTTCTGTCTTTATTTTTTGTGTCATGCTTAATCAGATCATAAAATAAATTGTTGTTGTATGTCAGATAAATATAGCCTGGGTAAATACAATAAAGTCTGTTTCATACTGTGATTTTATACATTAACTTTGCAAAACAATCTAGTCTTTTAACTTGTGATGGAATTTTGGCTAAGTATTCTCTGCAGATTTATTCAGTTCAGTCACGATGGAGAAATAAAGTCATCCTTTAGCAGCTCAATTACATTTAAATGTGGATAGTGACTAATATCTCTCCAAAATGTCTCTTTTTTTCTTTGTTCTTAATTGCCACTGATAGGTTCATCAAATATCATCAAAATTACAAGAAGCAAAGGATAGGAAGACATCATTCTATGTGGTTATTCCATATAATATTATAATTTTATTCTCTGAGATGACTGGCAAAAAATATTGCACTTAAGTCCAATATTCCAATTTTTTTAGACATACAGCAGGCCTGACTGCCTGAAGGGAAATGAATGAGCAGATATTAGAGTTTGAGTCAGGTGGCCTCACAAGTGTGAATGGGCAAGTGGGAAAGAATTACAAGGAAGAAGAAGAAAAACATGGCGCTTTAAAGTCAGATCAGTGTTTGTGAAAACAAAAATTTCAAAATGAAGAGTGTATATATCAGTCCACCGATAAGCACAACAGCTCAGGAGGCGTAAGCCGAAAATAATGGTATCTAGGGAAATCCCACTTTGCTGTTGTAAACCCACCGGTGTGTGGAAGAAGATGGAGGCGTGTTGTGGTATATCTGTTTCAGGAAAGTTGTGATCCGAGTCGTTGTGCTGCTGACTGATCGGATGGGTCTGTACTCATCAGATCGGTGTTGTCTCACTGTGTGGATGCTGCCCGTTTTTCTTTTTTTATCCAGTGCCATCCATCAGAGAGATTATTTTATTATGCTATCCCTGCATGGGTCACAGTCTGCTCACTCTTTTCAGATTCAAATAACTATAATGCCAGAAATAAATATCGGCGTCTCATTTTACATGAAGATGCATACTTGTGACTCAGTCTGCACATTTATTTTATGAAGTATTTCAGAGAAATCTGCATTGCTTTAGTTTAAAAACATCCTAATTTATGATAATAATATATAATAATATATTTTATTTGAAAGGGCTTTTTCTAAGGAAACTGATATCCTTATGCCAATGATATCCTTATTTACAGTTCTAGGGCTTTTGGACTCCAGAAAACCACAGTAAAGCCATTATCCACAAATGGAGAAAACATGGAACAGTAATGAACCTTCCTAGGAGTGGTCAGTCCACCCAAATTGCTCTCATTTATCTGTGACTCATCCAGGGTTCTCAAAAGAACCCAAAACAACTTCTAAAGCACTACAGGCCTCATTTACACCAAATAAGTTCAGTGTTCATGGTTAAATAAGAAGAGAAAAATTGGGAAAAATGTCTTTTATGAGAGAGTTCCAAGGTGAAACCATATCAAGTTATGCCTCTTGTGAAACCTGGTGAAAAATAATCAATTTGTTTAGAACACAGAACATCATACTAATAGTCAGCATGGCGCTGGTACTGTATGGGTCTGAGGTGTCTTTTCTCTTCAGGACATAGGAAATTTACCAAAAATAGAAAATTGTTCTGAGGAAAACCTAAAGAAAATATCTAGCCATCAGTTTGTTACAGTAAAGTCAAGCGCACCTTGTTTAAGCAGCAGGAAAATGATCCAAAACACACAACTTAGTGTACCTCAACATGGCTAAAAGTAACAAAAAAACAAGACACAAGTTTTTGTTTGGCATAGTCAAAATCCTTAAGTTAAGTCAAGCTGTTGCATGAGCTTAACCCTCCTGCGGTCTTAGTGCTACGCTCTAGAAGAGTATCACAGTAGGACAGCATGGGGTTGTCCTGTCAGTTTCCCAAACCACACACATAGAAAAATATTGTAAAAGTGAGTGACAGCCCACACACAGAGTAAAAATGTTGTGGGGTCTAAATGAGCCCATCTTTTAAGACTCTGTGGGTGGGTTAAACCTGAAGGTTCATGGCAAAAACCCTTGGACCGAAACTTTCTTGCAAAGATTTCAAAGAGTCACTGTCAGTCGGCATGACCAATTAAGAAGTTAAGATTTAACAGCTTTTTCCCCCCTTTAAATACTCTGCTGATAAACCATATTTTTTAATTAATAAACTACAGAAACATCAAAAATGCATCACACAGGGCAATAGCAGGACAAATTTGATGATATCATTGATTAATTTCACTGTATGCCATGCAGACTCTCTCTCTGCACAGATAAATATATGCCTACCTCAGTTTAAAGAACAAACTGTGATTTGTGGCTTTATTTAAAACATACATGAAATCACTTAGGTGGTCATTTTCTGTGGTTGATGTAAACTTCTGTTAGGATTGTTTTGCACTTTAAAACTCCATAATTGTGGCAAGACCCAGTGTAAAATGAAGGTTCCTAATTTTTTCATTGGGTGATTAGCAGATGTAACTCGAGTCCAACACTGATCAAGCTGTTCTGAGAGGGCCAGTCTATATTAAAATGCAGTGGCTGCATGCTTCTGCAGCAGGGGGAATTTGAATGTTCTTGTGGAAGACATCATAAGAGTTACCTCCTCTGTCAGTATCCACACCGTTACACATGAAGCTTTGAGTGATAAATACATGTTACTTCTAATATATGGGAACCTGAGAATATCTGCTTTAGCATTCACATACTCTTTTATTAAATTGGATCCCAGGCAATGTTTTATGTAATTTCAAGGATTAGACTTAGAAATTCATTAGGTTCCAGCTCTGAGAACGAGGCCCTATTTTCATCTCCTATATCAGACTGTGAATTTGGTAAAATATGAAAATATGATTCATTTATTCAAGAACTGTGCGCCGCGGCTTTATGTGGTTCTTAATGAGTAATCTTCCATACTCTGTGGGAATCTTTAATAAGTGCCATTTAATGAATGAAACACGTTGTGTGGCAAATCATTAACTTTGAAAGCACCCCTGATTGCTTTTGAAGGATTACAACACTTTGATTTAAATCGGTTGCGTTAATTTTTTCTGGAATTATCTTTGTATTTAAGGGATAAACTCTAGATTAGAAAAGTGCCATAAATAAAAATGTTTTCCTCTTTAGTCATTTGAAATGTTTACCTCTATGCTTTTGTAGCTGGTATTTAGAGGAGTTTAGGTGAAACCAGACAAATGGCAGTTATTTGATGCCAGCGTTGTCACATCTTTTATCTTTTTTCGATAGAGATCAATCATGACAGCGGGAACAGACAGATGATTCCTCCCCTGGCGGCCAAATTGTCCCCTTGCATGTGCTCACTTTTGTGACAGTGTCTGAACATTTGCCTCATCATACATCAAACTACTAAACCGTTTGGATTGACAGCACTTTTCAAGCAGAGAACACACACCAATCGCAGCAACAGAGGCAACAGCCAACGTAGACTTTCACTTTGACTTGGAGAATCCTCACAATTGCCTGCTGGATTGATGTAAACCGTCTTTAACAGTGTGAAATGATATCTTCAGATCAGCCAGACATTCAAGGACTTGAGTGGAGCAGTTGCCAAAAGGCTTAACAGGTGAAAAAATGTCAGTACGTCTTACATTTAATAACAGTTTAGTAATTTAACATACTTTAAATCATCTGCTTTTGATCGTCAGAGTTAAAATAAAAACTTACTTTTTCACTGTGTTGTGTTGTGAAAAAGTAATTGTCTTTCACTGATTCTTTGTGTTTTGCTTAAATATTTCAAACCAATTCTGATGCTGTCCTGGTGATTCAGGCCAATATCAGACAAAGCTATGCAAACTAATTAGCCCATATGTAAAAAAAAAAAATATGTATACATGCTGACAGTCCTTTCATCTGTAATGAAGGTTGAACCCTTTTAGTTGCACACCTTTTTACGCCACACTTTTCATCCTATCACCTTTCTATTATGCTAGGATGCAGCACTTAGTGATTACTTTTTGTGGCTGATCTTTATTGTGGAAGGTGTAAATGGCTGACACATGAAAGAATATACTGACCACTGTTTCTGAAACAAAACAAACAAAAAATATTGATCTTGAATAACATTCTATTTTTCAAGATGAATAGAAATGAAAAGTTGAAGTAATGCCACTTTATAATATATGTGCAAGTTTCACTTTCTTATTTTAATGAATGGAATATTTTGATGGTAGTCAAATTGATTATAACTCACTTTAAATGTTCCATAATGGTTGGATCCCAAACTAATCATTGAAGAATACTGTGATGAGATCTGAGAAAATGTTTGCCTCTCTTATCATCTTCTCTCTCTTACTTTCCAGGTGTCATAAGAACAGCTTTGCCCAACATGGACCGGGAGACGAAAGACCAGTATGTGCTGGTCATTCAGGCCAAAGACATGGTGGGCCAAATGGGCGGCCTCTCCGGCACCACCTCTGTCACGGTCACTCTCACTGATGTCAACGACAACCCACCTCGGTTCGCTCACAGTAAGAGACCTTTTTCTGACTGCCTCCACAGTGCTGATTGAGTTTGTACATGTTCAGCAGCTACTTAGCAATCAGAATAAAACCTCCACATCTTTTTTTTGTTCACCGTTTTTGTTCTCTAGGTTGAATACAGCTCTTAAAATGTACTATCACTGGAAGACCACTTGAACTAAGAGAGGGGAATAATGGCACTCGATCATCATAGTAAAAATGCTTGGATTTTTTTTCCACACAGATTTAAGAAACCGCTTTAAAAATTACTTTTTCTATATTACTTTTTAATAAAGAAAAGCAGCAAGTATTTTTCTTGATTCATTTTCTGTGAATGAAGTTTCACAGAAAATGAAAGTTCATTTTTCAGAATTAATATCTCTTATCACACTTTGCCATGTTACAGTAAATCTTCAGTCTGAGAACAAAGTGCTCTATTAGGTACATGTGGAATAATCAAATCGCTGATGTATAACTTCTTATAAATAAAAATAATGATGGAGCTGATTATTACAAGAAGGAGAATCTTAAATTCTATTTCAGATTTAACAAGGAGTCAATGAAAATGAGCTAAAGTAGGAGAATATCATCTGCCTTTTGAATTTTAATTTTGTAGAATTTAATTTAATAGAAATTAGAGCTACATTTTTTTTTCAAACTTTTCTTCAAGATTTAGAAATGTACACTGAAATTTTTGCCAGTTGATTGCGAAAAGAGTAATTAATAGTGAAATTGAAAATAGATGCATCTATGGATATCAATCAACAGATTTTCAGTTAGCTGTCTGGACTTTGACTAGGTTATTCTAGCTCATTTATATGTCTTGGTTTTGGCAGATGGCCATCTGGTGGTGTAGTTGGAGTGGTACTATCCTTGTACCGATTTGAACTGAATTCTGCTCTGTAAGATCTCCAAAGATTGGGATGTTGTTTTAAGCCATTTGCTGGTCCAACTGGAGCGCAGTAATGGACTGTATACAAAAAGATTTATATTACTCTGTTAACTCTAATTTAAAATGGTTCCTATGGAATTTATTTAACAGTTTAACATTGCAAAAGCTGAGAAAATTAAACAGTAATGAATATCTAATTTATGAATCAGCTGAAAACATGAAAATCACTCACTAAACTGAAAAAACTTTGTACAACTACCTTGCATTTATATTGTCAGGAAGAACTTGAACTTTTCCTAAAAAAAATAGTAAAAAACTGTCTCTATAAACTGTGCACCTCCCAGATTCATTCTTCGTCAAAGACAGCCATTCCTTTTGCATTGGACACCAAGATCAATCGGGTTTCTTTTTTCTTTTTTTTTTTTCCTTTTTCTTTCATTTTGTCAGCCCTTTGCACAGGCTGCTAATGGCTTCCAGGAAAAGCTTTACGATTCAAAGGCATGCAGTGCTTCTCATGATAATCCCGAAGCACCGGCAATCGGTTTACTGCTGATAGCCCGACCGCTGGTCCGGCTGGAGCGCAGTCACCACTGGACTGCCGTGAAGCTGAGTCAATTTGCCGGTCCCCGGGGTGAAAGAGAGATTCAAGTTTGCGCGACACGTCATCAGTGTCGTTTTAACCCAGCGCTGTCACACTGAGAAGAAAGAGACTTTAGAAGAATTCTGGGGGGTTTTTCTCCTGCTGTTGTGCTCACAGGGTCATGGGTCAGAATCGATATGCCATTACAGTGCTTCAGAGCAGATTGAATCCAGGAGCACTGCTTAGTTGATGATATGTGGGGAAAAGGCTCAGGACAGGCAAGAGTAGGAGGTGGGTGCAAGGGTAATAGGATGGGAGAAAAGTATTTTTGGGGGGCTTTTAAAGAGCTGCTATTCCATGGCAAATTAAAAAGCCATTATAAAGATTACATGGTGGCAAACAATGTCAAGCAGATTAGCATTTAGACTGTGGCTGAGGGAGACACTGAGGAACACAGAAAGGTCTGGTAATGAGCTCTGGCTTGGTGATTGGGGAGATTATGATTATGAATATGATTCCCTCCTTTATTCTTGTAGGAGTACTTTAAATTCAGGGGGTCAAACAATAACGTGGAGAACACAATGGAGAGTTTTTGGAGTAATAGAATCCTTGAGTGGACATTTCATCCAGTGAATTGTAACAAAGGGATTGAAACATGACTCCTGTTGTTCTTTTCTTCTGGCCTGGACAGCCTCAAAGTAAAGAATTTTTTTTTCATCTGGCTTCATCTATTCTAAAAGTAAAACTTCTGGAATGCTATGAAGTGAAATTAGTCTCACTGTTCAAAAAGGATAATTTTTCTTGCCTTCTTTGCTTCCTCTTTCTACAAAATTCTACCGTTCAGTTCAAGGCTTTCTCTTTACCCTCTTTATTATAAAAAAATGCATTCACTTCAGGTAGATTGTATTTTTATTTCTCTCCTCTTCTAAGTGTTCCCAAAAACAGTAAACATATAAACAAATCATCAAGTTATTCAGCTCTTAAGGTCATGAAAAGGTCATGAACGTTTGGCTTCTTTCTAATTTCCTGTGGTTACAAGCTGTGCTGCATTGCTATTACTAGTCTTTTAGAAAAATGTGGAGATTCAAATCCAGCTGTGTACATTTTTTTGTCCAGTGATTCAGTTTTAGGATCTACCATGGCCTCTTGGATCTGCTACTGTTGTGCAATGCCAACACTTATGAGTACTAAAACAATTAACTAATCAAGTGGAGGCTTAAGTTCTTTTGTATTGTTTATTCATGTAGTTTTTTTTTCAACAATCTATCATATACATGTAATCTATAATTGCCTTACTTTTGGATCAGTTGTTTTGCTTTTTCTAACTTTTCTCTAACTTTTTTTTAATTGACATTTGTCAGATTATTATTATTATTATTGCTTAAAACTCATTTGTAGATAAGAATCAACTGCCCCAAATAATAATTAGTAACAAAAATAATTGTCAATAGAGGATAATTCAAAGTTTCTAAAATAATATCCATCATTCCTTACAAAGCTGAAATGCAATTAGAAAGGACAACATAGTGTTGCAGAAGAGGCTCAGTTTCCCGTTTCTCTGAGCAATAAACAGACCATAAACAATTTTCTAAAACTTATCAAAGGATCTAAATTCGACTCCTTTTCTCATAGAGGAAATTTCTTCCTCTATGAGAAGAAATGTTTAATTTTGCCACATTCATTCTTTTAAATGCGAAACTTCTTGAACACTGTGAACTAAAGTTGGTCTTGCGATTTTAATAGCATAATTTCCCTTTTTCTCTTCCTTGCTGACTTCACCACAAATTGGAGTGAAAACTGAGATTTCTGTGTCACTGCCCCTGCTTGTTAGTTTAACGCAAATGTGCTGGTTGCAAAAAATAAGCACATCCATTACAAACAACCACTCCTGTCCTTCCCTTTGCAGAAAGCTATCAGTACACAGTGCTGGAGTCGCTACCAGTGCAATCTGTGGTGGCCAGAATAAAAGCAGCAGATGCTGATATCGGCTCCAACGCGGAAATGGACTACAGGATCATGGACGGTGACGGGCCCGGCATGTTCAATATAACAACAGACGAGGACACACAAGAGGGGGTTATTATCCTGCAAAAGGTAGAATTTGGAAATAGACATATTTTCACAAAAGAAAAAACTGTCAGTTTTGCTCATCACGGCCATAGCAGATACATAGCTTTTACAAGGTTCTTTTTTTTTTTTTTGACAAGTCTTTGTTTTGTAGAAAAAGAATATATAAATTTTAGTGGATTTGACTTGTCAGTATGTGATTCCCAAAGTATAATATTACATAAAAATACCAAATTTTTGTGAGATGGGGGTTACACAAAAGTTGTAAAACAATGTTTCAAGCATGAATGGTACACGTTTAAAATATGCAACCAACATTTTTATTAAAAATAACAAAACAAAAAAAGAAAGAAAAATTATGACAAATGCCAATACTTTTTGGAAAATATTTTGTGAACTAGAAAGACAGTGGTGAATTTTTGTTAAGGTTTGTGTGTGCGCCTTATTAATTAAAATAAACAGCAGTTTAGAAAAAAAAAAAGTACAATAGTTAAACATGGTGGTTATTAAATTGTCCAGGGTCTTTCTGCCTGTCTGACAAGAAGCTGTGAAAAAAACATATACAAGCTCTATCTTGACATAAATTATATCAAATAAGTAATGCATTATTAATTGAAGGTTAGTTCTTGCATTTGAGCTTAATTGTAATTTAAAAAAAAATGACATTTTGGTATGCTAAGAGGTGATAATTATTGGGCTTCTTTAATTGAAATGATCTAAAAAAAAAAAAAGAAAACCTACATTGAAAACATTTGGAGTGACCATGATGTTTTTTTATATCATCCAGGAAAAAATTAATTTATTTTTTGTTTGTTTGCGTGTTTGTGTTTTCCAATTTTCCAACTACTTAATGATGCCACGTTTTGTGAGGTCATTCAAGTGTATTGTGAGTAAACACAAACCAACCAGTGTTATCCTGGAAATAAATATTAAATAATAAAGAGACCAAACAACAGTTTGAAACAGAGCAGGAAAAGTCACTGCTGTGTTCTTAATTGCCTTCACTAATTCAGGTCAGTTCGGTTCACTTTACTTTGGTAAACTGTCAACACTAAATATAGGAAACAAAAAATAACAATAAATAAACCCACAATTTGCCAAAAAAGAAATAGGCTGAGGACAAAGCTTATGCTGGCCTCACCTGTTCATGTGGTGTCCACATAGATACACAAACAAAGATGCATCCCTGTACATGTGTATACATCTATATTTTTACAAACATGATTACACAATACATGTATAAATCTACATAGCAGTATAATATTTTATCATTTTACATTTTAGGGCTCTAAATGAATCACTCTGTTATCCAGTAAATGTTTCTACATACATTTTATTTGTTCTTATTTTGATAAATAAAGATGGACAACAATCATGCTTAGTCTATTATTGTTAGATTTCCAGTCATGGATCACTGTAGTAGGATTATTTATTTATAATTAATGTTTTTTTCCTGCATCAGTTCATTAATATATATACAGTACATCATAACTTCTGGGCGATGGATCAGATTTTCAGGTTTCAGTCTTGACATTGTCTCTTCAGGCCTCTTGAATGTGACAGCTCATTGCTGCCTCTCCTTGGTCAGAGTGGTAGAACCATTGTTGCCCACAAGCAGTTCTTGTCAGACTGGCCAATTTGATCCTTTGTTTGTTTCATTCCAAAACTCAGACAAATACAAGGCAGAAGTGAGTCTCTCACAATGAAACTGTCAAATCAGTGTGCTCAGTATATTACATTTTGCACAGAGAGTTTAATAAGCCAGACAAAATGTTTCAAAAGCATTTATCTTTGTACAATTTCATCCACCCTGTGTGCCTTTCTTTATAATCACCGTTGGTTCATGTATGGGACAAAGTCACTACAATTTATCATCAAATCACTTTGTCTGACAGTGTGTTAAATTTTAGGAGTGCTGGAGACCAACAACCTTAATTGTGATCAATATCACCAGATTGGATAAATGAATATAAACTTATCTGCACACACGCTGTTCATCTATCCTTGACAGAAAATGGTGATATTTCATGTTTGTGCAGCTGAGGACAGAGTTAAAAAACATTTTGAGGCACGTTTCTTGTTTGACAAATAACCAAATTAAAGCTGCCACAGGTCACTTTGGAAAAAAGGTTTTTACATATTTGCTAAAACTGTCACTATGTCATGCTAGTAAAATATGTGACAAACAAAAAAGCAGGAAAAGAAAGCTTCTCTGGCTTCTATTGGTCCTACTGCCATCTGCAGAAATGCATTGCTCCCACTTTTAGCAAGAAGGAATGTCTTAGCAATGTCAATTATTCTCATGTACCTAAAGCTCACACTCTTATCTGCTTATGTCAGGACATAGTGACAGTTTCAACAAGTATAAAACACATTTTTTATAAGGCTACTGCAGTCTTAATTCATTCAAGAACATTTGTGATCTTCATTTTGATACCTTCCAGGACTCAATGAAAAGAAAACAGTATGAAAAAATATTTAAAAAATCCAGAATTTAATCCTTAAAAAAATAGGTCCTGTTACCCATCCTTCCAGGAGTCATTTTCTTTTTTTATTACATATTTCATCCAGTTAGTGAATGCTGCAGATTTAATGTTAACACCTTAACATTTTTTTCCCATAAATTTAACATCTCTTGTACAGTTATTTATGCAAAACTTGCCAAAAAAAAAGGAAAGACATGGAATTTTTACAAAAAAGCTGTGCAGAAACTTTATTGTAATACATTTTCTGTTATTTTTTATTCCTTTTTTTCCGCAGCCTCTAGATTTTGAGACAAGAAGTGGCTTCGCTCTAAGAATCGAGGCCACAAACAGGAACATTGACTCCAATTTCTTGAGCCTCGGCCCATTTAGCGACATAACTTCAGTGAAGGTTGCCGTGGCAGATGTGGACGAGCCGCCCGTCTTTTCTAAACCGCTTTCCAATCTGAATGTTTCCGAGGACGCCAAAGTGGGCACCTCAATCGGTAGAGTCTCTGCCCACGATCCAGATAACTCCAACAGTGGCATCAGGTACAAACAATGTGCTTCTCCGCTGCGACACACAATAATAGGCTAGAAATCTGATTGGAAACAAAAACCTCCAGACACTTCTCTTCCTTTCAACTTTAAGTTATGCAATTAGTTTACAGAGTTTTGCGTAGAGGAAAAAAAAACAAAAAAGTAAACAGTACCCCGAATATGCAAACAAATTGCTTCTCAACATTATCTACAAACACAGACTCCACAGAGCCTTGAAAGTCCCCAATCTGGCTGTCACAAAGACAGCAGCAGATGGTGGGCGGGCCAAGGAGTGCTGCATTTGCAAATATAAAATGCCATCTTGAACAAGAGAAGGGCATTCCTGCAGGAGGGTCAAGGCCCGACACTTGCGCAGTGGCATTTACGACTCAAAACAAGCACTCACATTGTCAATCTTTGCAGTGTCACTCTCGAGATGCCCCTAACCCCACCACCCCCTTCTGCTCTAATTGAATGAATATTGTATGGTATTCATGCTTGGTCTGTTAGGATTGTTAGTAATCTTAATCAGAAAATCTAATTACTGCTCCATTGTAGCTGTAAATTGCCTTTTTTTTTGCCCCCGTGACTGTTATCAGAATCAGCAATATATTTCTCTACATCTGTTGAAATTAAAATTACTGTGGAACTAATGCTGCCACAAGAGTCAAATTACACTGCAATAATATCCCTTGGATGTATGCTAATTGAAGCTGTAATTTTCTTTTGAAAAATACGCTCACAAGTATTGAAAGGACTCGATAAGTGTTGTGTGTTGAGGGACCGTCTTCACTTTTATCAAAATTTAATAGGTCTTTGTGTCATCCTATAAGTTCTAAAAAAAGGTGACATTATTTGTGACATTTACAGAGCAATTTGGAAAAAAAAAAAAGTATTTCATGAAGTTTAAAATCAATACAAGGAGGTAAGTATGGAGCTTATTATTTTAATTTCGCACAAACTGATGAAAAAGGACAGAACAATGTTTTCCTTCAGGTAAAAGAAACTACTATACTATAATGTCAAATCAATACAAGTTAATCTTGTTTTTAGCAATATGTCATGTGTAATATAGATGAGTTTCTGTGCCTAGGTACTCCATTGACAGGAACACAGACTTGGAGCGTTTTTTCAACATTGACGCTTTGAGTGGCATCATCAGCACAGCCAAGTCTCTGGACCGAGAAGCAAACTCCATCCACAATCTCACCATTTTAGCCATCGAGAGCTGTGAGTCAATGACAACAAGATACTGACAAATACAGTATATTTGTTCAAATTTCCCATTGTTAGTCAAATCATTAAGTAACTGTTATAAGTAATAGTAGTTTTCAAGTAATTGTGCTTGAAGATATTGCTGAATTTGTGGGAGGGCCTTTTCAGAAAGAGACTGGAAAAAAAAAAAAATCAGAAAACTCAGTTCCACTGAGTTACCGAAGCAGAATTACATTCAACTTTTACTTATAGTAAAGATTGGTTATTACTATGGTTGAAGTATAGGTTTATAATTCACAAATAAAAATCACAGAACAAATGAATGAACATGCACGTTTTAGAAATAGCTCAATGTATTTTAAAACAGTATGAAAAATCTACCTGTATATATGACTTTTTTAGCATAAAAAATAAATGTAAGACTTTTTAAGACATTGAAAAACCATTTAAGACAGCTTTGATTGTAGTTATAAAACAATACAGAGACAGTCAGTCTATTGTTTCAATGGTAAAAAAGTTTTCTATCCAAGGACAATGTGTCTCATTGTGGGTGACATGGGATTTGAGAAGATAGAGCAGATACACAAAAAAAACAAAGAAGCACTGTAGTTTGTGTAGTTTCCATGTAAAGAAACAATAAAGTCAGTTGAAGCAGTATCTCCTCCAGGACAGGAGGAGAAGCACAGCTAACCAGAGAAGCTCTGAACTTGTAGTAAACTCAATGATATGAAGAACAGAGTGCACACAGTCGCAGCATTTGCTTCTTCTGTTGGTTTGTGTAGTAGACAGAGAACATCATTGCTCTCTCTGGCAGACTTCAGTCTGACCTTTAAGAGCGAGAGCAAAGTTTCCTTAACACACGCCTCATATCAAAGTTAAAATTGTGCAGTGTCTTTCTCATGGTGGAGGGATTCACCTTCATGGCAACAGCGAGCCAAGTAGGTCATGTGATTTGAAGACTTATTTTCGTGCCATACAGTCTGCTTTCAGGTTAAATTCACCTAGAAAGTCATGTTTGAATGTCTTACTGAATGTTTTTTTTTTTTTATAGACCATTTTCCATACAATGAAATAGCTGATTTCAAGATCTTTGGAGAACTCCATCAGACTGACAAGCTGTAACAAGTTTTCTTTTTTTCCTCAACCCCTCAAACAGCTGTTTCATTCTCACCACAGTTCAACAGTCAAGATCACAGCAAGCTGAATGTGTGGGATTTGAAAAGGCCAAACAAAATGCTGAGTAACCACGCTCTCATTGTGTGCAGCACATACATATGAGATACACCTGCGTGTGGTTGAAGCCATTTTAAGTGGATATATATGGAGATATCCAAATTCATTCTACTTCAGAAAAAAAATACCCTTTTTTAAATTTTAAACATCATATTGGAAAGTACTGTCTAGACTTTTTTCTTGACAATTTATAATTGTCAAGAAGTGTGTAAGAAAAACACATAGATTGCTGTTGAGTGTCCTATTCTTCTCACACAACTGTATTTTTTAAAATATCAGCTTTAGGGTATCTTTAATGCTAAAAGAAAAATGGCAGCAGTGTCTTGCCCTATCTTTTTTTTTTTTTTCCATATTTTTGTAGCTCTCTTGAAGAGAGTCTCTTCAAACGTGACTGTCAATTTATTACACCATGTACTTACTTAAGATTCTGTCCATTTTCTCTTTCTACAAAAATGCCCCCCAGGGTTTAGAGAAGTGTCATTTAGCCTGTCAGTAAAAAAAATTGTCGCTCCTCTCAGACTTCCTAATACCCATTAGTCTGCAGTACAGAGGAAATTACAGCACATAGTCACGGGCTTGACGCACGGCTGTCAGGGAATGTTAATTTACACGCAGGACGGTCACTCTGACCTCCATGTCTCCCTGAGCCGTGGGGACGAGATGCTGACTAAGGGCAGACCGTCTCACCCACGGGTGAACAATGTTAATGTGATGTGAAGAAGTGCCGCATGCCTTTTTTTTGTTCATCTGTCAATGCTACAAGGACGTGAACACCTTTTTTTTTCCCTCTTTGCTTTGCAGTCCCATCATTTTACTGACATTACGCTAACACAGTGGCCAACTATCATCAGCACACAACGCACTGAGCACTTCAGACAGCTGTGTCACACCAGTATAAGTTAAGGAAGACTAGCAGCCTGTCAGCATTGCACTTTTTCTGTTTTCCTATCTTAAAAGTGACTGTTGTATAGACTGTTCAGGTTATTTTATTTATTTATTTTTATTTTCCAAATCCTTTATGCTTCTCCACTTCAAAGCTGTTTTTATTTACGTCTCATGGCACACAGATGTACTTCTTGGTTGATTTCGGAAGTGTCGCCTGATATAGCACAAGAGAGAAGGCAGGATATAATAATAGCCACATGAAATGTCACAACAGTCCCTCATGCGTGAGGTACTGACTTCTGACACACAGTGATACTCATGCACTGTTTTCAGCTAAAAAAACATCTTTGATTTGAAGGATTGCGGCTGATATTCCCTGCCCTCTGCTGCCTTCTGACATTATTAATAGTAAATGTGTTCTATGTAGCTAAAATAAGAGAGCAAGTATGCTTCAGTGGAGGTTTGCTGGGCATTTGAGCCGGAGTCACTCACATTTCATCCGCCCTCCGCTCCGTCCAGTCCACGCCAATGACAACAAGTCTGTGGCCCGAGGCTCTGCGCGCCCTTTTTATCACCATCAAATAAGTCGCCCCGAATGTCAGACCATCATCTGTGGCCGGCATCATGGCGACGCCACACTAAATCATCGTCTCGCACTCAGACACAGCCATTTAGCCATCAGTGTGTGTCAAGCAGACAGAGCCGTGAAGCCCACTGTGGAAGATGGTTCACGCACAGAGCTTTCCCCTACAACAAGCCTTTGCTGAGGCTAATCGCTCACGCTGATCGACAGCAAACAGGTTAACAATGGCGTCTCTTTGAAGTAGCTTGAAACTTACCGTGAAAATTTGTGCGTTCACAGATTTCTTCAGATTGATCTCTTTTTAAGTGTTCACAAGATTTGTAGAAGTACAAAAGAGGCAGACTTTGGAAGAAATCAACTCTTCTTTGCAGGATAATTTCAAATCACCCACAAAGAAGTAGTGTTTTTGAGATTAAGGTAATTCTCAATCTCAATTCTAAATCTCATTTATATGTAGAAGCTAAGACCCTTTCAAAAATTTGAATTTGTTTAAATTGCATTACAATTATTGCCACTGTATGGCAGTTTTTCATACTTCTGCTGCACTACTGCCTCAGCCTTACCTGATGTTCTATAGTTCATGAATAGCAATATGACAGGAAACAAATCAAAACAAAAAGGAAAATACTGTTTCATTTAGTGAATTTTTATTGCGATTAAGCATCGAGCATCAGAAAGTAACAAAAAATACTCAGTAATACAACAAGAGTGTCGGTAAAAGCAGAATTAAAAACAAATTTTACAGAAATATGTGAACCTGGACTCTTTCTTTTTCTTTGTATTTTTTCCCCAGTGGATCCAAACCAGATTGGGAAAGGCATCACTCTGATCACGGTGTTGGACGTAAATGATAACGCCCCAGTCTTTGCAATAGACTACGAAACGCTCCTGTGTGAAAACTCAATGCCAGGGCAGGTAAGACCCAGAGACATCTCTGTTGTCGGTCTGGCATCCTTTCTTCTTTTCTTTCCCTCTCTCTCTGTAAACTCCATTGAAGTTTGACACACAAAGACAGCCTGCTGAGCCTCACAGCCATTAAAACTCTCCCCTCCCTCTAAACAACTGCATTGTGCTCAAACTGTATCTGTTTTGCAGCTCAGGGTTACGCCAGGTGGACAGCATCATTAGTAGGAGACACAACCTCAACATTTAATAGGAATTGTAGGAGTTGCTGTCCATTGGAGAACTTTCTCTCATTCACTTTCTTGCCACTGTTCTAGAGTTACCCTGTGGTCTTTTTGCACACGTGAATGCAATTTTATGGAAGGCTGGAGTTGTGTTTTATAATAGTTTGATAATAAGCCTGTCATGAACAAGAGCAGAAAGTTCATCTTAGTATTATGCTCTGATATTCAATGCAATTTTTGCTTCTAAAAAAGACAAAGCGGGAAGTAAACTGTGTCCATGCATTGCATTTCCCCCCTCCACATTTGGCCCGATTGTTGCTGAATGACTTGTGTATTTGTGGCGGTCATTTTTCAGCTCTTGGCATTTGGAAAATACAATAGAGGCAAAGGCTAAAGAAAGCGTGTATGCCTGAATACGTACAATTGATCAGAATGATGCATTTTTATTAGAAATGGCTATTAGGCCCTTTTAAATGTGCTATTTGCATTCATATGTTGTAGTTCTTTTATCATTGGGCTCATGGTGGCTGTGCAAAAAAAGGTAAATGAGTTTATTTGGAAAAATGAAAGACAATATTTCATTCTGAATGTGTCTTTTCTTGTTGTTCTCTGGGCATAACTTCTGACCATTGTATTGTTTTACTTTAAAGCCGTCACACAGCCTTGCAGGCTCCAAGTGTTCATGAATTTTGTGTTTATATAATTTGTTTCAATAAAAATGAAAGGTGAATCTTAAAATAGAAAATAATTAAAGCTCGGATTGGAGGACATTTTGTCCGGTTACGATTACAATATTGTTGGGATTTTGTGCAAAATACAAACAGATAATTGTGAAGTGGAAAGGAAATTATTGTTGTTTTTCTTTTCTTTTACAAATAATATTCTGGAATACTTGGTGGCCAATAAAGTTCCCTTTATTCAGATACCCTTAAATGAATCCATACAAACAATTTATCTTAAAAAAATCACCTAATTCATTAATATATAGATTTATATCAGAGTTTAGTCATAATATGTGCAGAACACTGACTTTTCTAAAAAAAAAAACAATTAAATGTCTACATTACATCAGAATCTCAACTTTTGAAATTTAGTGGATACTTGGTGCAATTCTTTCACGTTCACCACAAAAATTACAGCAGAGAAACTTAACCAAAGTGATATGTCAACATTTGTATCAGTCTCCGGGACATAGGGACTGCCATTGCAGATGATAGCATCATCAGGAGGAAAACGGTATAGCAGATCTATAATTGCTCAGCACAAGCCGACAGATTGCTTACCTAACCCCTATGATAGCTGAGCTGCCATCTCCCCTTGGTGTAGCCACCGGCTCCTCTGTAAAGCGAGAAGCTTCGGCCTCTGTGTTTGTCCACCCTGTGAATTGATGTGGTTCATTCAAATTCAGCCAAGATATGTCCAAAATTATTCTGCACAAAGAACTGCTATAGTTTGGAGCTGAAATATATTTTAGTAAACATATATCCAACAAATAAAATAGTGTTTGCGTGAAACCGCAAATGATTTTTGATGCTGTATCTAAAAAATGCATAAATCTGAATAGATAATTCTGCTGCACTACTGCCATTACTTTTGCTTATACAAAAGTAATGGTTCTGTCAGCAATTTCTAATTTCTAATTGGATTTTATTATGTTCCAAAACTTGAAAAAAAAAGACTGAAAGAAAGACAAAAAAAAAGACTAATGGAAAGTGTAGAACTGACTGGAGAATTGGTAAGATTTTCTTTTTGTCAATAAATAAATTAGTATAAGCAGGCATAGCCAATCCCTGGATAGATAGAATACACAATATAACTCTTTTTTTATTTAATGACTGCGCTCATGTTTGAAAACAACTTCACGACTTCACTTTAACAACCATGTAGAGTAACACAACCTTTTCAAATCAGTTGTAACAAGGTCAGAATACTAATCTACATCACACCATTAAATAACTTAGGACAATGTTGCAACCACTGAAATTGGGTCTGAATTGTCTGATGCATGCCACAAAAGTTATTTCAAGATTATTTAATAAACATGGTGAAATCACGTCAAAGAAAATCAACTGTAAAATATACAATAATGTTTAACTGTGCAAATAGGAGCCTCTCCTAACAAAATTATTTCATAGAGAGCTCGTTGTATTGGGACTTAACAGCTGTGTAGCCTGAAGAAAACCATTTATCAGTGGAGTAGAAGAAGAAAAGGTGGCTTCAAAATGGCTATGGAGCGTAAAGATTGAACTTTGGAGCAGTGGAAAAAGGTCATGTGGTCTGATGAATCCAGATTTGTTCTGTTCCAGAGCAATGCCTTCTTATGGTAGGAAGGGCAGTGGATGAGCTGATATATCCGTCTTGCCTGGCGTCTGCTATGCAAGTCTCTGGGGCAGTTTTATGATTTTGAGTTGCTTTTAGTGTACCGGGTCAGAAGACGATGTGAATTTATCAAATCGGCACATCCTAGGTGATGCATTTTCTTCTTTTCTGAAAAAAAAGTCCCAAAATAAAGTATTTAGAAAAGTAAGTCTACAAATTAATTTGAATAATTGGGATGTGCTCATAGAAGATACCTGAGTTTCCCTCCGACAGTCGATCTGAATTAAATAACCAATATCAGTTTAAAGTAAATGTGTGGTGTAATTAAATTAAATTAATTCATCCTGTAAATTAAGTCAAGTGGCTATTTTAGTTCTAATATTGAAAATTGAACAATTTAGAAAAAAATCTAATTTTTTTTATATTTTGTATACATTTACTATTTTTTCACAAGTTTTTAAACAAAAATTCAGGTTAAAAGTTCCCATTTTACACAATATATTGGATTACTATTGCAAAATTAATTTATTTCAGCAACTCAGTTAACCAAATAAGAGATGTGATGCAAATTAATTAACCAAGCTTTTTTTTGGCTAATTATAATGATTTTCCACCCACAGTTAATGAAAACATGACATTCTGATTGTGAGGATAAATATATTACATTAGACCAATAAAAAAACAATTGCAAAATAGAAATGCAAGCGTAATTACAAGTATGATATAAACATGCTAAAAGGTTGTCATTTTTCAGTCTGAAAAATGGGCCTAATAACACAAATTCTAAGTTACTGATTATGATACTCATAAAGCAGTTCAGATCAATTTCTTATTAGAATAAACAGTACATCATTCAATCACATGGGATGAGATTTAAAGGACCTTTTAACACAGTATGGTTTTTGCTGCAGACTGGCTGGTTACTTCAGACCTGCTGAGATCCACTGGAGTCTCCACATATCGGTATATTTCCCGTTTACGGTGAGAATAAGTGAAAATATACAGTGACCATGATAAACATTTGACAGTAGAACAAAAATGTTTGTTTAAAAGTACTGGACCTTGTGTGCGCTTTGGTTGGATGAGATTAAACTTGATATTTTTAATTAAAAACAAATCAGGGGGGAGTGGCTTAAAGCACAGACTGAAATTATATAAACATGTACATCATAGCCGTTGACAGGCATGATGGAGGATCTGTAATACTATGGGCTTATTTCAATAACAAAGGTTCCACTGAATAAATGTAGTGAAATTAATGTTCAGTTTTTTCTTTTTAATTCAGCGTAAGATTTTCTTCATAGCAGCTTTTCACACATCCTTACCGAGTTGCCTATAAGTGTGGAGGGTGGTGCTGTTTAAGTTGTAAAGCAACTTTTTTAACCAGTTTCATCCTTTTGTTGTTAAGACGAATCACAACCTTAGACAAGAAGTGCTTGTTTTGGTTTTCATTTCTCACTTTTAACAATTTCTATTCAGTCCCATTCAAACACAATGTTCTGGTGGGCAGCACCGCAGGGCACCGGTGGGATCCCACCTTCTGACTGCATAATGAAGGCAGGGAGGATGGAAATTTCATGATGAAATTTACACCCAAAAACACATACAGAGCAAAGGGAAGTAGAAGGGTTGACATTTGAATGTGAAAACACAGTTTGAATTACAACGAGGTGTCTGCTGCCTGTTACCAAACAGACTGGGTGGACTCATTACCTGTCTGATATGCGCTCCACCAGCTCCGTGATTCCTAATTAATGAAAATGCTCCTGTTGTGTACTGTATGTGTGGATGTCGATGTGAACATGTTGGATGGACTAAATGGGCTTGCGAACCTGTAAAAGCTTTGTTAAGAAAAAAAAACAACAACTAATAAATAAATATCGCAAGCTGCCCACGGGTTGTCACGCCCATTGGGTGATTTAGAGCCACAGCAAAAATGAAATAATAACATTTGCCAGTTAGGGCCAGAGTTGACTCTGCGGCTCTGTAGCTGAGATTAACAGGCAGTTCTGCTGTGGAATAACCTGCCATTTTTCAGGCCTAATTAAGGTAGTCTCATGGCACTGGTTCTCTCCAGAGATGCCACTTGTTACAGTTCATTGGTGCGTCTGTCTTCTGCCATAATATAAATTGATATCATGATGGGGGTGGAAGGGGCCGAGGCACTGTGGATTGCGATGGGGACAATGGGGAGGAGGGGTGGATTCACATTGTACAATCACTTCATTGTAATCATTACACACATGAGTGGATCTGGGATTCTGCTGTCCCCAGTCTGCTTGCAGCTTCCCAAAGGGAGGTTAGTCAAAAATTATGTGAAGAGAGTTCTATATATAGGCATGTGTTTAGTGTTGTGCCTTAGCAAGACTGCACAAAGTTACTATTTGACATTTGATTTACCTTGGTGCACAGGGTTAAGCTGGACTTATTCAGTTTTCCTTTTAACAGCACAACTCTTTGTGGAGTTTATCAGAGGATTTGTGAGAGAGATGCATGAAAACAGTTTTTCTTTTAGTTATAACTCGCTTTTAATTTGGCATGAAATTGTCCTTTATCTACAGGTTTACTGTGAAAGTGGAAAACATTTCTCTATTAGTAATGTAGCTTTATTAAAACATTAAAACAAGCTAAATAACCATATAAAATCAAAAAGGTAAACTCGATTGTCCTTGCCTGTAGGGAAAGGTTTAAAAATGTAAGAAAGCAAATCAGATTTTTATTTTCACCTTTTGGTATATTTTTTGTCTGTGTTAACTGAAGGGAATATATCACTTATGAACTAAAAATTGCATGCATGTACAACACTCCAATTGACTTGCATGTCACATTCTATATTAATTTAATATTTAAATTAATCTTTTAATTGTATTAACATGTTTATATTTCTGTCTGGAGGCAGTATAGATGTCATTGGAGTAGCTCAGCCAGATTACCACCTAGAATCATGATTTGGCATGTATCTTTTTTTTTTCCTCATTATGAAATGATAAACGCTCTGGTTGGAAATTAATTTCACATCAGGGATACTAATAATTTTAGCCCATCTCAGAACATAGGCTGGTTACTGGTATGAAAGTGTAACCAGCGAAACTTTGAATCCACTAAAATTGAACTCATATCGTTTCTAAAGTTTCAATTCCTTCTAATGACTTTCCCAGAGTTATTGGAGTTTTCTTTGCCAACATCAATCATGGAACAACAAAGTGGTCACTGCCACTCAGTTGGTTTCAAAAACCCTGTGACTTTTTCTGTCAGTAATGACACATGAGAAAATCTGTAAGGATGTTTTATGTAGTGCAATTGGTTCCTAGATAAGTCCTCCTAAGACCCTTCATTTCAGACTGTAAACACTATGGTCAAAAACCTTTTTCCACCTCCTTCCTATGATTAAATCCATCTTTTCTGCTCATTCCTTAATTACAGAAAGCCTTGATTGTCAGTACAGAAAAACGTCTTCACACCTCTGGTCACCAATTCAGATGATCAGTTTATCAGAGATGTTGCATCACACTGTAGGCTGAAAACAGATATACCACGGCACAAGGAGCAAGGAAAACATTAGCAAACAGAAGCGTGGCGTCTGTTCTATAAAAAGAAGAAGCAAAATTTAATATCAGATCTCACCAGAAGATGACTTATCCCCGACAGCTTTGGCTTGTCGGGATCATGTCAACAAACGTGCGCTTGTAACAAGCAGAGTCTGAGGAAATGACTGAGTTGGTGTGAAATGAGAGAAGCTCATGGAGGGAAAAATAATTGAAGATATTGACATGTGTCATTTACAGAACTCCATATATTGACTCCAAGGGTAATTTATTTTTTTCCTCTCAGAGTGTGTCCTGCATCAGGGTGCAAAAAGTGAGTGAGTGCTGCTAACTGGTGGGTCCGAGGAGTTACGGGCGTCATGTGTGGGTGATGTTTGGTGCGTTGATGTCGTGGGAAGCAGCGCGTCGAGGGAGTGAGCGAGGTGGTGCGAAAAATGCATGCCCACCTCCTCCTTCGTCAAAACAACCCCTGGTGACAGCTGTCACGTCACCATGGCAACGAGTGCCACCTATTTCTTGTGATGCTTATTTATACTCTTAGTTCAACTTTGAAGTGGCTGGTTTGATCTTATTGTGTGACTCATCTGCAAACGGGGTTTTAAGGTAGCTTAAAGGGAAAGGCTCTTAGCCGGCAGAGCCAGTCACACCCTGCTCAGAATCGGATAATTACACTTTAACAGACAGTCTGATGCTCATAACAGCACTGCAGACTTTAGAGAGGGAGAGACGAGGGAAATCAAAAAATGTAGTGTTTATTTGTCGTGTGTGGAGAATGGAAAAATACAATGTGCGATAAGAGCTTGTTATCACTGAGATTGCAATTTGTCACTCCAGCCATGCTAAATTAGTTGGCATTACTTCCGTCATTAAACAGGCCACATTTTCAAAACGCCAGACTCAAAGAAACACAGATGCTTTGTGTCAGAGTTGCAGGGGATTGTTGTCTTTGTGGTTCACTTACACACTTGGGGGCATTTGTAAGTAAACTGGGTAGGCGGGTGGGTGGTTAGGGGTGGGGGAGTTAAAGCGGAGCTGTTTGAACTGCATGCTGGTGAGAAAATAAAAAAGAGAGACGTTTTACTAGGCAGGATGCTCTTTGTGGAATTACTGCAAGTAAACGCTGAGAGAACAGTGAGGATTTCACCTATGAAGGCTTGGCTTCATCACTGGATAGAAGGACGCATGAGGAATTGAAAAACTGCTCCAGAGAGGGAAGTTTTAAAAAGGCCAGACCGAAAATTTAACTTTAGAATAAAGATAAACATTTAAGGCTTCAAAGATCATCAAAGCCACAGAAATATAACTAAATAGATAAGTAAATAGAAAAAACCTAGTAGTATCAACAGTTACTGCCCTTTTAGTAAAAAATAGCAGCTTTTATCCACTTTTCAGGTTTATTTTCTGAGCACAACCTGATATTTTGTGGAGTTCCTTAGTCACAAATCAACATGACCAATAAGAGCTCCACAACATTGCAAGTATAACAATGTTATAAAGTAGTCAGTGTCACGGTAATGATTAAGATTTTAATTATTATCCATTTGTCTTTGAGTTTCAAGGTATAATCCGCTGCATAGATGGCAGTCACATTCACTGCTCCTTTACAAAGATTGTTTGGTTAAGTTTTGTATTATAGTGCATACTTTTTCAACTTTTCAAAAAATGTTTATATAACATTAGTCCTGATGTTAATGTAGTTTGGCTGTGCTGCGCCACTAATTTAATTAATCTAAGTATGTCAACATGTCCTTAAATAAATGTTATTTCTTTTGATTCACTCTGTGTTTTAATCTTTGGTATATAGCCTATGTAGATGTTTGGCTGTTGCTTCTTATAGCTTGCTAAGATTTTAGATTAGATTCCATCATATTTCATATTAAATACAGTTAGTTAACCCACATGTAGTTGATATAGTAGCTAGTTGTTCAGGACTTATATATTCACACTCACACTTCACTCAGAACTCATATGACTCTGGATTGACTATACTGTCTTTCCATTCAGAGTTTGTTAATCCCGCTTTCTGGAACAGGATTATTCATCTTCTCTCAGTTTACCTTTTGCCTTTTCACCCAGTTGCACCTTGTGAATAATCAACCAGCCACCTCTCGTCTGCAATCACACCCCCCTGTATTTAAGCTCATGGATTTCCATAGCTCTTTGCTGGATTCTCCCTTTTCTTCTGCTGCCTCCCAGGTTCCTTCGTGGATCCCAGAGTTCTGAAAGTTTGACTATTATTTCATTATTAAAGTTCTTATTTTTGAACTGATCAAAAAATAAAGATCCTTGGTTCCACACATTTGGGTCCTCGTCAGGACTCACTAAACTCAACAATTTCACTCTAAAGGTAAAAAGAAAAGTTCTTATAGTTTCTATATGTTTTTAAAAGCTACATGATTGTTTCAATGCAACTGCTTAACAGACAGTGATTTCTCAGGTCTGTGGAGAATGGTTAGAAAAAGAGATAATAAACAATAAGTAGCTAGGATCAGAAACTGGGGCTATATTTTAAACATACTCCCCAAAGTTGGCAATGATTGGAGAAACATTGCCTCATCCAATGATTCTCCATTTCAGCTTTCACATTAAAATGGTTGGCTCAGATTTGGATGTAATCAATGTGAATACATAGATCCATCTTGCCTTGTGTCAATGGTAGTGGTGCTATAATGATATGGAAAATATTTTCTCTGCCCTATTTGGAGCCCTTAGTAAGAACTGAGAAATGATTATTTGAGTGCAGTGTATGGGAAGATTAGCATAATGAATGTGCAACCAAAAAATTGGCAGCAACTGTATGATGCTTGTAAGTCAATGTGGAAAGAAGTCACTTAGGAAGGTTTGAAGCCTAATGAAATGTCGGCCTCTAAGAAACAAGCCAGTTGTGAAGCCAGAAGGATGTCCAACCCAATCCTAACAAGGTGTGCTAAATAAAGTGGTGAGTGGGTATCTGTTCTAAACAAATTTACTGAATCCTGCTCCAAATTGAGAAATAGCTGCATAACTTTCCCCTCAGTATCTTCTTTGATCTGACACGCAGCCAGGCATAAACTCAAGGAACCTTTAATTCCGTGATTCATCGGCCTCTTCGGTCGAGCCTTGCGACAGGCACCAGTCGGCTGCTGCCGTTAATGTCTCTAGGAGAGAATTTATGTCTAAAGCTGTGCCTCTCTCTTCCTATCTTCCACTCAACCCATTAGAGGATTCCCCACCAAAGGTTTCGCAGGAACGCCTTCCATCAAGAGCCACGCTAATGAAAGGCATTATACATTACAAAGTGTTTGATTTAGGGATGATTTACAGTCCCTTTCCCCTCAGCGTTGAGAAATGGAAACCTTCCCTGAGATAAGCTCAGAATCCACCTGCGATATTCAAAGGACATCAAAGGGTTCACATGGTGTATAGGATTCATTGTCGGCTTTAAGAACCACAAGAACAGCTTTCTATCAGATCTGAAATTTCCATAACAGAGTGAGAGGCATGAGAGTTATTATGTTTCCAGGATCAATGGCAGCTTTGGTGATACGCGGCCGAGCTCGCATACGCTGCATGTTTGGGTGCTGGATCGCTGCCTCTGCCTGTCGCTGATCTGACGCCGACACAAACATCACTTCTGTCTGTTTATACAAATATTCCAAATGTTCCTGAGCGGCAGATGATAACCTTTTTCTCATCTCCGCTCTGTATAAATTTCCCCAGCTCTGCAGAACTGAACTGTAAAAACAGACGGGTGTATTTTCCTATTACCTTTTCATTGAGCGACGGATGCCAAAGCCTGGCAAAAGTATTCACACCCCTGTTGCTAAGTGCTATGTGCTAAGCCAACATGACACGGTGTATGATTGTTGGAAGTGGAAGAAAAATATGTTTTCAATCTTTTTTGCAACTAAACATCTGAAGAGTGGGGTGCAGTTGTGCTCGTTCCTCTTTGTTGCCCCTAATTAAAATCCTCTGCAAGCTACTCCAAATGAAACATGGTCTCTTCAGCTAGTAAAAGTAAGTCTGGGTTCCGCAACTCTATCCAAAACTAAACTGATGATGATGGATGGATGGATGGATGGATGGATGGATGGATG